>CM060314.1:33840490-33850490 GCA_030674185.1 Monoplex corrugatus | reverse complement strand
AAGAAGAAGAAGAAGAAGAAGAAGAAGAAGAAGAAGAAGAAGAAGAAGAAGAAGAAGAAGAAGAGAAGAAGAAGAGAAGAAGAAGAAGAAGAGAAGAAGAAGAAGAAGAAGAAGAAGAAGAAGAAGAAGAAGAAGAAGAAGAAGAAGAAGAAGAAGAAGAAGAAGAAAAAGAAGAGAAGAAAGAAGAAAGAAGAAGAAGAAGAGAAGAAGAAGAAGAAGAAGAAGAAGAGAAGAAGAAGAAGAAGAAGAAGAAGAAGAAGAAGAAGAAGAAGAAGAAGAAGAAGAAGAAAAGAAGAAGAAGAAGAAGAAGAAGAAGAAGAAGAAGAAAGAAGAAGAGAAGAAGAAGAAGAAGAAGAAGAAGAAGAAGAAGAAGAAGAAGAAGAAGAAGAAGAAGAAGAAGAAGAAGAAGAAGAAGAAGAAAAAAAGAAGAAGAAGAAGAAGAAAGAAGAAGAAGAAGAAGAAGAAGAAGAAGAAGAAGAAGAAGAAGAAGAGAAGAAGAAGAAGAAGAAGAAGAAAGAAGAAGAAGAAGAAGAAGAAGAAGAAGAAGAAGAAGAAGAAGAAGAAGAAGAGAAAAGAAGAAGAAGAAGAAGAAGAAGAAGGAAGAAGAAGAAGAAGAAGAAGAAGAAGAAGAAGAAGAAGAAGAAGAAGAAGAAGAAGAAGAAGAAGAAGAAAGAAGAAGAAGAAGAAGAAAGAAGAAGAAGAAGAAGAAGAAGAAGAAGAAGAAGAAGAAGAAGAAGAAGAAGAAGAAGAAGAAGAAGAAGAAGAAGAAGAAAGAAGAAGAGAAGAAGAAGAAGAAGAGAAGAAGAGAAGAAAGAAGAAGAAGAAAGAAGAAGAAAGAAGAAGAAAGAAGAAGAAGAAGAGAAGAAGAAGAAGAAGAAGAAGAAGAAGAAGAAGAAGAAGAAGAAGAAGAAGAAGAAGAAGAAGAAGAAGAGAAGAAGAAGAAGAGAAGAGAAGAAGAGAAGAAGAAGAAGATCCGAAGAAGAAGAAGAAGAAGAAGAAGAAGAAGAAGAAGAAGAATCGAAGAAGAAGAAGAAGAAGAAGAAGAAGAAGAAGAACGAAGAAGAAGAAGAAGAAGAAGAAGAAGAAGAAGAAGAAGAAGAAGAAGAAAGGAAGAAGAAGAGAAGAAGAAGAAGAAGAAGAAGAAGAAGAAGAAGAAGAAGAAGAAGAAGAAGAAGAAGAAGAAGAAGAAGAGAAGAAGAAGAAGAAGAAGAAGAAGAAGAAGAAGAAGAAGAAGAAGAAGAAGAAGAAGAAGAAGAAGAAGAAGAAGAAGAAGAAGAGAAGAAGAAGAGAAGAAGAAGAAGAAGAAGAAGAAGAAGAAGAAGAAGAAGAAGAAGAAGAAGAAGAAGAAGAAGAAGAAGAAGAAGAAGAAGAAGAGAAGAAGAAGAAGAAGAAGGAAGAAGAAGAAGAAAGAAGAAGAAGAAGAAGAAGAAATCGAAGAAGAAGAAGAAGAAGAAGAAGAAGAAGAATCCGAAGAAGAAGAAGAAGAAGAGAAGAAGAAGAAGAAGAAGAAGAAGAAGAAGAAGAAGAAGAAGAAGAAGAAGAAGAAGAGAAGAAGAAGAAGAAGAAGAAGAAGAAGAAGAAGAAGAAGAAGAAGAAGAAGAAGAAGAAGAAGAAGAAGAAGAGAGAAGAGAAGAAGAAGAATCGAAGAAGAAGAAGAAGAAGAAGAAGAAGAAGAAGAAGAATGAAGAAGAGAAGAATCGAAGAAGAAGAAGAAGAAGAAGAAGAAGTAGAAAGCCCATGCTTTTTAAACTTTTTTTTTAAGGTAGTGCCATGAACACATCAGTATTTTGTATTACATCCATTTTCAACCATGGAGGGAGACAAGATACAGTAACAGAGACACACAAACATATACAGCTGAAGAGACACAGCGAGAAGTGATTATCCTTGGAGACATGTAACCTTCATCAAGCAAATTATCTCACATGATCTTTTACACGACAGGTACAATGTCATACAAGTTTGCAACTAACAGAACTGCTTTACGTAGCATGCTCAGTCTAAAGGAACTTGGGCAATAATATTTCTACACCAGGATATGCACACAGATTCATCAAGAGAGAGAGAGACAGACAGACAGACAGGCAGACAGACAGACACAGAAGAGAGAGAGACACACACACACAGACAAACAGACAGACAGAGAAGGACTGACAGACAGACTGACAGACGGAAGTGAAACAGAGGTAAGAGTGAGACAGAGACAGAAACATAGAGAGAGAGACAGACATATATATATATATATATATATTTCTCTATGTTTGACCTTCCTTTTCTTCTCTCTCTCTATATAACTACATATATAGAAGAAGAAGAATGATAAATAATAGAGAAGAAGAGAGAAGAGAGAGAAGAAGAGAGAGAGAGAAGAAGAGAGAAGAAGACAGACAAGAAAAAAAGAGATAGAGAAAGAGAGAGAGAAGAAGAGAGAGAGAGAGAAGAAGAAGAAAAAATGAGAGAGTGAGATGAGAGCACAGACACAGAGATGAGCTAGAGAGAGAGAGAGACAGACAACGACAGACAATGAGAGTGAGAGACAGAGAGAAAGAGAGAGAAACATGACAGAGAGGAAGAGAGAGAGAAGAGGAGGAAGAGAGAGAGAGAGAGATGAGAAGAGAGAGAGAGAGAGAGAGAGAGAGAGGAGGAGAGAAAGCTCAAACATAGAGAAATAAATCAAATCAATGAATGACCGGCAGATGAACTGTATATAAAAGCACCAAGTGCGCGTGTAAATGATCGCGTTTGTGTTTCTGCTCAGAAACGTATTCTGCTTAGCTGATGTCGTTCATGGAGGGTGATAGATACGATCTGTCCACGCGAATAGTGCGTTAAATCAGGAAGCAGCGGGCACTGTTCTGAAACTCGATCATTGTTCGTTTCAGACCAGGCGGTATTGTGTCAAATCATGTGATAAATTCTTCTTGTTTTTCTTCTTTATCTTCTTGTTTGTTGTTTGTGTTTGTTGTTTTCTTTCGTCTTCTTCTTCTCGTCTCTTCTTCTCTTTCTTCTTCTTCTTCTTCTTCTTCTTCTTCTTCTTTTCTTCTTTTCTTCTTCTTCTTCATTTCTCTTCTTCTTCTTCTTCTTCTTCTTCTTCTTCTTTCTTCTTCTTCTTCTTCTTCTCTTCTTCTTCTTCTTTCTTCTTCTTTTTTTCTCTTCTTCTTCTTCTTCTTTTCTTCTTCTTCTTCTTCTTCTTCTTCTTCTTCTTCTTCTTCCTTTTCTTCTTTCTTCGCATTCTTCTTCCTTCTTCTTCGCATCTTCTTCGCTTCTTCTTTTCCATTCTTCTTCTTCGCATTCTTCTTTCTTCGCATTCTTCTTCGCATTCTTCTTCTTCTTCTTCGCATTCTTCTTCTTCTTCGCATTCTTTCTTTTTTCGCATTCTTCTTCTTCTTTTCTTCGCATTTTCTTTTCTTCTTCGCATTCTTCTTCTTCTTCGCATTCTTCTTCTTCTTCTTCTTCTTCCATTCTTCTTCTTCGCATTCTTCTTCTTCGCATTCTTCTTCTTCCTTCTTTTCGCATTCTTCTTCTTCTCTTCTTCGCATTCTTCTTCTTCTTCGCATTCTTTCTTTTCTTCGCATCTCTTCTTCTTTTTCTTCTTCTTTTTCTTCTTCTTCGCATTCTTCTTCTTCTTCGCATTCTTCTTCTTCGCATTCTTTTCTTTTCTCTTTCTTCTTCTTCTTTTTCTTCTTTCGCATTCTTCTTCTTCACATTCTTCTTCTTCGCATTCTTCTTCGCATTCTTTTCTTCTTCTTCTTCGCATTCTTCTTCTTCTTCGCATTCTTTTCTTTTCTTCGCATTCTTCTTCTTCTTTTCTTCTCTTCTTTTCTTTTCTTCTTCGCATTCTTCTTCTTCTTCGCATTCTTTTCTTTCTTCTTTTCTTCTTCTCTTTTTCTTCTTCTTCTTCTTTCTTCTTTTTCTTCGCATTCTTCTCTTCTTTTCTTCGCATTCTTCTTCTTCTTCGCATTCTTCTTCTTCGCATTCTTCTTCTTCGCATTCTTCTTCTTCGCATTCTTTTTCTCCATTAATTCCGTGAAAGATCACTGGACGCCGCACCGTAGAACTGCTTACCACATTCCTGCAGTTATGCTGTTTGTGTACAAAACCCTGGGTCTCTGTGTTTGGTTTCTTTGTCCAGTCCACATTATCGACAGTCAGTCACTGTTGTTATTGTTGTTTTCTCCTGTCTTCCCCTACCTCTCCCTCCCTCAATACTTCCTTGGAAGATTAATTTCACAAAGCCACTTGACCTTGTTACATGGCCATTCCAGCCTAAGTTTCTGTTCTCCCTCCGTTGGGTTGCCAGGGTCTCTTTCAGTATAAATAGTATCCCCACCTTCTGGAAATTCTGTGCTACAAATTTCCTCTTTTCTGACACTCTCTTTGTTTCTGCCTTGTTGCCTTGTTTCTGTCATTTCTACTTATTTTCTGCCTTAATTGTCCATTCACCTGTATTTTTTCGTTAAAGTCTTACGTTCTTTTTCTTCGAATTGATAATTGGGTACATGTATTAAGTGCATTTTTGGCTCTAAGGAGGTGAGATATGCGGAAGCAATTTTAGGTAATTTATGCCTGTTTTTATATATGTTTTGGTGTTCTTATGTATGCTTATATTTGTATCCAGGTGTGTTTTTTAAATCTCCCCTGTGTGATAAATCGAACGGAATGGTCCTACGCCGGGGCATGTCCTTAGATTATGTGCGCGAATGCATTAATATGCGTACTTAATTTTCTTTTCTCTTTTTTTCCTGTTGAAGTTCTGTGTGTTTTGAAGCGGTTATAGCCCTGATATGGCTCTGCACAGTCGGCTGGGCTTTAAACAACAATAAAAGAAAGAAAAAGGTTTCTTTTCTTAAGTGGTGTCATCAGATTTTCATATCGTTCAGTGTGTTGCTTCATAGTGTGGCGCACTCGTTCATGTTGATAAGATCGTGAATCTGATTTTCTGCTGCAAATTCAAATTGCATGGATTGGATTTCGTCTTTCGAAATCCGCTGTGAGGGTTTTTCATACATTGTCTTTGGCAAATCGAACCTGGCGAAATATATTGCTTCCATATTGAATTATGTTGGGTTCAGTGTACACACGAGGCAGGTAGCACTGGGTTACATGGTTACCGACAGTAGAGGACAGTGTCTGTAATGAGTCTGTTGTGATATATTATTGACTTTAATATATGCATCAGTGTTCTAAGGATCTGTATAATGGCAAATATTAGACCAAAACTAAATCAGTTAATAACCATATCAGTAATGTGGAAGCACTAACTGGGCCATGCATTAAAAAGAAAACATTAAATTTGCGAATTTGAAGATTGGAAATTGTACCACAAATTCAATGTCCAAAAATAGAACATTTAACTCTCTATGAAGTTAAAAAAATCGCTTTCCCTTTATTTGTGTGTGCTTTTTAATACAAATTTTAGATGAAATTAGAAATGATTGTAAAATGAGAAACGCAATCATTGTCAAAAAGTATCACTAGATGTTGAATTATTATTATTTGGTGTAATATTATGTGCAAAATATTTTGCGTATGACGTACATAAACAGGTTTACAGTATGGTACAGAAAACAAGAAAAGCTTCTTATCTGGATATGGGCATGAGTTTGAGGATACTAATTCCCATACTGAAGACTATAAATATTTAATCCTTTGACTCTCTCATCCTATCCACCAGCATCCAGCTTCCTGCAGGAAGTTGATGGATGAAGAGAGGGAGTCAAAGAGTTAAACTGTTGTTTTTCTGGCATGGTTGACAAGGCAGGATGCTGATGGAGAGTACGCGGGAATCAAAGGGTTAACAGTTGACATCTATCAAGCATAACCATGTTGAATACTTGCTCGTCATGTATGGTGAATACTTTAAATTTTAGGATTATGATACTCTCTCTTACTCTATTGCTACAAATGAAATGTTTCAGTATAGACAATATTAGTAACTCCAGCACTTTGTTTCAGTAGGTCAAGCGAAAAAGCAAGCAGAGGAGAAGTACGGCTGTTTACTTAGTCTGGCTTTACGACCCAATGACTACACTCACAAAGCAGGGGTCCCCGCAAAATGTTTTTATACCTGTTGGAACGGAACAAGAATCATTGAATTTCCACTAAAAAAAAAGCGTAGCATCCGAGCAGAATCTTCTGTAATTGATGGCTTCCTGGTAACGTGATAGTCTTTTGTTTACGTGTGTACGTATAGGTGTGTGTGAGTGTGCATATGTGTGTCTGAGTGCACATGTGTGTGCATATCTATGTGTGTGATTTGCACTGATACATCGGGAAAAAACAACATATTTGTTGTCATTTGTGACAAACCGTGTTCATTTTCTTTATTGATATATTGGGACATGCTTACATCCCATATGTTTTTAAGGTATTATAGCATGTTGGCAAACGTGTATGCTGCATTGTTGTATTAGTGTATGTATCTGATTGTTATAACGTGTTACTGCATTAACTCGCAATGATTATGTTGTTTGCAAAGTGCAATGAACATTCTTGACGCGTATGCTTAAGCTATTAATGGATTTATTATTTATTATTATTATTATTAATATTATTATTATTATTATTATTATTATTATTATTATTATTATTATTATTATTATCATCATTATGTTATCATTATTTTTTGTTGTTGTTGTTGTGATCATTATTCTTATTATCATCATCATTATTATCATTATTACCATCATCATTATCTTAGTGTTATCATTATTAGCGCTAGTAGTAGTATAGTAGTAGTAGTAGTAGTAGTAGTAGTAGGAGGAGGAGGAGTAGAGTAGTAGGAGTAGTAGTAGTAGTAGTGTATATTGTGTTATTATTATTGTTGTTATTATTCGTATTATCATTATTATTATGTTATTCTTGCTGTTGTCGTTGTTATCATCATTATTAGTAGCAGCAGTAGTTGTAATAGTAGTAATGGTAGTAGTAGTAGTGTCATTATTATGACACTATGGTTTTGACTTGGAGAGCTGAAATGCTCTGCGGGTTGTACGTCACTCAAGCAGTATAGAAGCTGTCGGAAGAGGGATGAGGCGCCCTGTTGGACGTGTACGTGACAGAACACTCTCTTATGTTTACACACAAACGTACGCGAAGAACAGTATATTTGAGAGTAGCCAATTGGAAAAGAAACGTTCACAGATAAGAAGTTCATGTGTGGTTTTATTTTTCATACTGTCGCTATGACAGTTCTTGTTTTCAAGATATTGATGAACATGGAGCTAATGATGCCTCAGTACGCAGTTGAAATGAAGACAAACACGATGCAGCACTCAGTATGAAAAATATCTGAAGCGATTTCAATGTAGAGACTGACTCACAATTTACATTAGTATGTAGGTGCTTAAAATATGGAGAAAAAAATTTTTTTGGTCACACACACACACACACAAACACACACACACACACACACACACACACACACACACACACACACACACACACACACACACACACACACACACACACATACACACACACACATTTAGAGAGGAATGACAACAACAGCTACAAAATAATAACACCGAAAACAGCAATAATAAATGAATGTTCAAAACGAACAAACAAAAAAACAAATAAACAAACGACAAATCTGTTAAGTACACAAACTAACACACATATACTGTCCTCCACCACAAAAACAAAAAAGTAAATGTAAAGATATGGATTATGGGCACAGTGACAAGTATATTTTGTTTTTGTATTCATCAAGGTAGCAGAGGAATACTGGCAACAGATGAAATAATGATGTAAAAAGCTGAATTTTAAAATAGAAAAATAAGTGAATAACTATTGAAATTGAATTTTCAGATGTAAACAAATCGAATAAAAAAGAATTAAAGATAAGGCAGTGGGAAACTTAGATAAGGAATAGGCGATGGAAGTGTTTAGCAGCCAGCAGGACTCTTGGAGACAGAAAAAGAAAAAGCAGTGACAGACAGGACAGACAGTCCAACCAACAGACAGGTAGACAGAGGAAGATGCCAAAAGGGAGACAAAAAGAAAAACACATAGACGGAAATACAGTATCAAATAATAATATCGGGCAAAATGCGCAGTGTATTAATAAACAGCTCTGAATCATATTGGAAATTAGCTCACCTTGTTTGTAACACAAGAATGGAAGTGAGACCTTCACTAGAAAAGAGCAGCAAACCTAGCTGTTGACTGGAGGTGCCAGCTCAACAAAGACGGATCATGTCAACATATGCAGGTAGTGATCTGGGCACTGTCAACTTGGAATCAACAGAATCAAGAACTCCTTCATAAACAAGTATCCTTAACTCATGTAGACTGAAAACTCGCCAGCATGTCCTTCAGTTTACGTACTCTATTCCGAGGGAGCCGAGTTGTGGTTTCTAAGAAGAATGTTGACAGCAAAGAAAACAAACGAGACAGTCTTGATGGAGGCAGACACAAGGAGATCACTCGTAAGGAAGATTAGGAAAAGACAGGCAACCTTTATAGGCCATTTTATGAGGAAAGGGGAATTGGAGCACATGGTCACAACAGGAAAGCTGAAGGGAAAGAGAGCACCAGGAAGACCCAGGGGAAAAATATTGGACGGACATGCAGAGTGGCTGAAGACGGAGAGTGTGGAAGGTGTGCTTGCGGCAACAAGGGATAGAAACATATGGAGGGCCATGATCGCCAACGTCACACGTGGCACGTCACTTGATGATGATATGATAATGTTGACCTGTTAACCTGAGCACTAACTCTTAAAGAGGCAAAAAATCAATAACCTAGTTCAGCGCATCTCCTCTCGTGTCTGATACATTTGTAGTACAATTGTGATTATAACTGGGTGTTTAAATAGGAGCATACAGCTAGACAGATAACTTCAGGAAAGTCAACAGGATGCAAAAAAAAAATGTAATACATGAAGAACTATGCCTGCACAGAGAAAAAAAAACACAACAATTTAACAAACACAGCTTGTCTAAGTAAATTTGTGTTGTTATGATAGACACAAACAAAAATAATACGATGAAAAAGGCACAACAACAACAATAACAACAACATCAAACTTGAGAGAGAGACAGACTAATTGATATGAAGAAACAGACAGGAAGATGGGTTGCTGAGATTGGACATTTCTTCAACAAGTCTCTGGAAAGAAACGTGTTTAATCTTTCATACACATCAGCAACTCCAACCACCAACTTCCACCTCGCTGCACATAAAAGTACAACACTGGCCATTGCACTACACTACCTATCTCTGTCTGTGTCTGTCTGTCTGTCGATATGTCTGTCTGTCTCTGACTGTCTGTCTGTCTGTTTGTCTATCTGTCTGTCTATCTATCTGTCTGTCTGTCTGTCTGTGTCTGACTGTCTGCCTGTCTGTCTCTGTCTGTCTGTCTGTCTATCTACCTATCTGTCTGTCTCTGTCTGACTGTCTGTATGTCTGTCTCTGTCTGTCTTTCTGCCTATCTGTCTGTCTCTCATTTTGTATCTCTCTCTCAAACACACCCAAACACGCATACAAACACACATAAACAAGCACAAACAAACAAAGACCCACACAAACACATACACACATACACACACACACACACACACACACAAACAAACACACACACATAAACAAACACACATACGAGCCCACACGAACACCCACCCACCCACACGCGCACACACACACACACACACACACACAATCACACACACACACACACAATCACACACACACACACACACAATCACATACACACACACACACATACACACACACACTCAAGAGAACTCTTAACATTCAACACATGTTCCAGGATGGAGAGGAGCCTCCAGAGAATCTGTAGCAGGCTGACAAGCTCATCCTTGTTCAAATCTTTTCCATCCAGCCTTTTACCGCGCTGTTAATCCATGTTCTGCCCGCGCGCTTCCTTCCGCTGACAAGCGCCTGAGGCGGTCAGTCAATGTGGATTTAAAAACGCGAGCACGTGCTGTCCGTCACTTCACGCAGCCATGCGCGTGCTTGTATGAATACAATCTGA
>CM060314.1:33832990-33835490 GCA_030674185.1 Monoplex corrugatus | reverse complement strand
TGAGAACAAAATATTGTAAAAATGTCAAGTGTATTTGCGGCGAACAGTTCACACTGTTTCACTGTTTATTCTACTGCAAAATGCTACGTTCTTTTTTACCGAAAATGTTTACTCAAGAAAAGTATTCTGAAAATCATTTCCAGAAAATTACATCAGATCAAACGTTGTTAGTTAGAATTTCAGAATCATTAGTTCACAGTCCTGTTAATGCATTACTTTAACTTTATTCGGTTTGTATTTTAGTGTTACAATTTCCCTTCACGTTATTGAAGTTAATTGTTAGTGTTAAGTTCTCGTTCCATTTTACTGTTCCCCCACCTGCTAATGTCTTTTTCCTCTGTCTTCCCTCTGCCCAAATCCAACCCGTCCAACTATCGTTCTACATTTTATTTTGTTCACTTTTTTTTTTTTTTTTTTTTTTTTTTTTTTTTTTTAAATAATTTCCCCTCCCCCCCCTCCCCCGTCTAATATCACTTATAGTGAAAAGACGTTAAATTAAAGAACGAACGAACACACACACACAAACACACACACAACCACACACACACTCACACAAAACACACACAAAACTCACACAAAACACACACACACACACCCACACACACACACACACACACACACACACACACACACACACACACTACATAACACACACACACACACACACACACACACACAAACACGCACACACTTACGCACACACATACACACACACTTACGCGCACACACACACAAAAACACACACAAAACACACACACACACATTACGTAACACACACACACACACACACACTACATAACACACACACACACATACACACACACACACACACTACATAACACAACACACACACACTACATAACAGACACACAGACAAACACGCACACAAACACGCACACACACATATACACACACTTACGCAAACACATACACAAACACACACAGACATAAACACATACACAAACACACACACACACACACACACACACACACACACACACACACACACACACACACACACACACACACACACACACACACACGCAAAGCAATGAATCAACGTCAGTAATCAAACCAAAAATAGATGTAAACAAGGATAAACTCACATATCCATTCGTGTTGTCAACAAAGCAATATGGACGGAGAGTTATTGGACCCTTCGCCATAAATCTACACAAGAGCGTGCCGCTTCAAAGACAACCATTTACCGTATAATTCTTGATCACATGGCGTTGGTGGCTACAGTGCAAGCCCAGTGCCACATCAAAGATGATGGGAACCTGAATCTCTTTGTAAGACAGGCTGGCTCATAACACTTACCAATTACGTCGGCGTTCAAAGGATATGAAAAAGAAACTCACTTTCAATGACAGGTAACACAAAGAAGATAACAATATTTATTTCCTAGAATTTTATTGAAACACATCTATGTGGCAAAGTATTTCTGGACAAGCTATAGATAATTTGATAATCAAGTTCACATGTGACCAAATATTGGTAACGAGAAATCTTACAGCTTAAACACTAATTTCGGAAGTCCAGCCATCAGTTAACTAACCAACGCATCCAAACTCGTGTCTCTTGAAATGCATTCCTTACGAATAATTAATGAAAATTAAATTCATGTCAAATTGCATTTTAACTGGACAAGTCAGTGATGATTAACACAATGCAAAAAGCAAAGTCCTATCCAACGTAAGTATGAGTACATTTGTAGGCTAAAAAGAGAGAGAAACAGACATGTTTCATTATGAGAAGCAGATAATGTGCATGGTTCATGCTGTCAAAAAAGGAGATGAAGCTGTTAGACTGCAATTACATGGGACGTCTGACGTATAGTCATGTTGTGGAGTGTGTCTGCCTCCCTATCTGTCCAGCATCGCTGTGGTCATCCACTAGTTCATCTGGTGATGTTATTCTGAAGGGCTGGCTGTTTGACAGGCATTTTACTCACGAGACCAAACAACTTGATCAGCTGTTATGTAATGTAATGGTTGATAATTGCTGTTCAAACCATCTTTTGGATTTCTTCACTTCTGCGCATGTCTCTATTTGCCTGCTACGCTCCTGAGACATCCTACCACTGATGTTCTTTCTCTTTAGATGTTCAGGTATGATACTGGTAAGTCAGGATAGATACAAAGATTCAGGAATAAGCACATGTTTTCTTTCCAAAGGGATGCCTTAGTATTTGAAAAGGAATAAAAGGTTATTGTTCACAGCATTTGCCTTGCGGACTCTGATTGTTTTATTTGTCAGTCCATTTTCTCCAACCTTGATAAATAAGAACTGAAAAAAAAAAACACGCAAAAATAATCAGAACGCATATTTAATACAAGCAGGTACGAAAACAATGGCATGGTGGCAGGGAAATAAACACCAACACAACGGATTCATGTCAGAAGAATGAACACATGATAAACTAACATTAGAATGCTTCTACTGTTTTTAAGTTTCTGGAAGTATATTTTTGTCAGAGTTCATTGTCACTTTGTCATCA
>CM060314.1:33790490-33817990 GCA_030674185.1 Monoplex corrugatus | reverse complement strand
GTGACAGAAAGACATACAGACAAAGAGAGAGATAGACAGACAGACTATCAAAAAGGGAGAGAGAAGGGGAGAGAGAGAGAGAGAATCTGAAACTGAAACTGAAACTGTTTATTGTCATTACCCGAAAAGGTCTTTTGACAAGGGGGATAACAATTTTCCATAATCCACTCTTGTATGTGCGCAAATTCTTCACGCATAATAAAAAAAAAATTTAAATCGAGCATTCATTCCTTAAACAGTCGAACATATTCAGATTATGTATAATGAACAATCATCCATTTTATCAGTATTACATGATGCAAACAAAAAATATCAGGGAGAGAGTGAGAGAGAGAGGCAGACAGATAAGCAGATAGCCAGACAGAAAAGCAGGATGACGAACAGACAGAGTGATAGATAGAGACGTAGAGACTCAGACAAAAAGCGAGAAGGGATGAGAGAATAAAAGAGAGAGAGAGAGAGAGAGAGAGAGAAAGAGAGAGTGAGGCACAGAGAGAGGCAGAGAGAGAGAGACAGGCAGGCAAACAGACATACAGAGGGACACAAGAGAGAGAGAGAGAGAGAGGCAGACAGACAGACAGAGACAGAGAAAGAGAGAGAGGCAGAGAGAGAGGCAGAGAGAGAGAAGAGAGAGAGAGAGAGACAGGCAGCCAAACAGACAGACAGAGGGACAGAGGGACATATAGACAAGTAGACAGACAGGTAGACAGAATACAGAGAGATGCACAAAAAAAGTTTATGTGACAATAAAAAAACAGTTTTACAGGACATGTCCACACACACAGTGCATTGACAGCTTCATTCGTATGGGAATAATAGCTTGAAAATCCTGAGCCGTGGGATACAATAGAGATCTTCACACGAACTTCCAAGACACATGGCAAACTCTTAGGAACAGCAGAGCCAGACCAGCTATCAAACCATGGTGTCCATAGCAGAAATATAACACAACCCAAGACAGCAATTCCACACTCTCAGAGCTCACATACAAGAAGTAAGCCAAGGACCGTGAAAAGAGGGTTAGTTATGTCACCGTGCACTTATTACAGCCAACAATACCTGTCTTCTTATTCCTGGAGATATCTGGTGAACCATCTCATCTTGCCTGTGAATGCACCAGAGTGTCGTTCATCTATCGTTTGCCGGTGCACCAAGATGCGCATAAAGAGACGTGGACTCCACCTACACTTTTTAGTATGTTTCTTCTGCTTCTTGAAAAAAAGAAAGAAAGAAAACACGGTGTAGAAACGAAGGGATTTCGTTTCTTTCTTTCTTTTTGTTTGTCGATTTGTATACTTGCTTGTTTTTCTTTCTTTAACCCTTTGACTCCCGCACCCTGTCCACCAGTACCCTGCATGGTTAATTATGCTAGCAAAATAAAAAAACTAACTCTTTGATTCCATCATCTGCCGGAAGCTGGTGGACAGGGTGCGGGAGTCAAAGGGTTAAGTAGTTTAGCAAATGCTTTAGTAATCACATGTTGATTAATTAACCATGAGTCTAAACCCACATCGTTGCAAGAAATAGTGTGGCATTTTTTGGCTTTGACAGGCTTCAATATGAGCTGGAACATGCAACTGGCAAACTTGGAAACCTTAGGAAAAAATGTCTAGCGTCGTCCAGATAGACCCAGGGAGAAAATATTGGACGGACCTGCAGGGTGGCTGAGGACAAAGAGGGAGGAAGATGTGCTTGCAGCTACAGGGATAATTTCGTATGGAGGGCCATGATCGTCAACGCAATGCAGCAGGGCACATGATGATGATGATGATGATGTCGTTCGTTGCACATATGCATAACTGAAGATGATGCTAAAATGTCCTGACTAACAATACAGGTCAAGGTCAAGGTTCAGCCGCCTCACAGGCACGGCTACCTCGCTGCGATTATTTGTGTGTGTGCACGGAGTTATATCGATTGTTGATGGCTAAAAGCAAGTGATTGTGTTTGTGAATGTTCCTGTTTCAGTATGTGGTGGTTTATGAATGCTTCGCTGCAAGCCAAGGTACTGTTTTCTTTGTGCATTTTATCTCTCCTACTCCACTTGAATTTTCAACTCAGCCCGCCATGTTTCTCGCCAGTGCACGTGCACCCTCTCCGCTCTGTCTCTCTCGCACTGCGTGCGTCTGCCTCATCACGCCCCGCTTCACAACCAGCTGTTGTGTCTACACATTCTTCCACTCGTGTGCAGTACAATCGGGACTGCTTGCTGTCATGTTGCCCCCCTGACTCGATCCTTGACCCTGACCTGGTTGAACACTTGAGATCGCTGAAAATCGGCCGAAATCTCCCCCGTCGTCGATCATGTCGTAGTGGAATGCGCAAGAGACGTACGATTCCAGTGGTCACTGATGTACATCAGCGTCATGGCAGCAGTGGTCTGCCTTCTGTTCCTGTCTATGATACCCATCCGTCCCCCAGACCGCTGTGCTCCAACCCTGATAACCTCATTCCTCTCACAGCCGGCAAAAAGAAACTACGCACTGACTCATTGACTCTTGCACTGTTCAATGCTCAGGCCCTCGGTACCAGACAAGAGAAGAGATCCGCGATCAACTACTTCATCCATGACCACGTCGTCGATATTTTCGCCGTCAATGAAACCTGGTTTCAGCCTGTCGGGGATGAACCCAAGGAGAGGGATCTTGCTCCTCCCGGTCACCGTACACTCTCGTTCGCTCGCAAAACTGGTCTCGGCGGCGGCATCGCTTTTGTTGTTGCCGAATCCCTCCTGCCCCGAATTACTACCAAGACTGACTTTAAATTCAAACACTCTACTTTTGAAATTGTCCAGCTCTCCCTCACTCTACCCCACCAGACTTTCCATCTGCTGTTCCTCTACCGTCCACCACCCAGCCCAAAGAACCAGCTTAAAAACCATGTGTTTGTAGAAGAGTTTCCAGACCTCCTTGCCTACTGTAACACCTTGAAAGGCTGTTTCATCATCGCAGGAGACTTTAATTTTCATTATAATGAACCTAACCAGACCCACACTGCTAAACTGATAAGCTCTTTGAACTCCTTTGGCTTGACCCAATCTATCGACACTCCAACCCACGAAAAAGGCAACATCCTCGATTGGGTTGTTCATAGAACTGACCAGTCCTTCATCAAATCCATTGAAATTGATTATACTCTTCCTTCGGATCATGTCTGTATCCTCGGCCAACTTTCAATGACCAAGCCTCCACCCCAAACTACCTATGTCATGGTCAGAAAACTAGTTGATATCAACACCGTCGTCTTCAACGAAGATCTCCTGGCCGCTCTTCAGTCCTGTCCTCCAGCCTCTGCTGACGACCTCAATCGGACTATTAGTGATCTGCTGGACATGCACGCCCCCGCCACCAGACGTAGGGTATCCCAGAGACCACCATCGCCCTGGTTTTCTGCCGTTGGCCCTGATCTTCTTAAGGCCAAGCGTGAACGCCGTCGTGCTGAAAGACGGTGGCTGAAGAACAGCATTACTATCAATAAACAGATTTTTCAGGCTGCCAACAAAACTGTCAATGCTATAGTTGACTCTGCTAAGTCTGCCTTTTACAATGCGAAAATTATTGCATGTTCTACATCAAAACAGCTATATTCCGTTACTAATACCCTCCTTGGCAAATCAGATAAATCTCCTCTCCCATCATGCTTTCCCCCTGCCCATCTAGCACAACATTTTTCAGATTTTTTCATTGATAAAATTAGGTCCATCTGTTCCAGTCTTGACTCCCAACCCATCTCTCAACCTCCTATTCCCGATCCTCTGTTTCAAGGCACACCACTTATTTCTTTTCAGCCTGCTTCTGAAACTACTATCCGCAATGTAATCCGCCATTCTGACATCAAGACCTGTGAGCTTGATCCTCTTCCAGCATCTATCTTAACACACTGCCTAGATACTTTGCTCCCTCACTTCACAACTGTCATCAACAATTCCCTGTCATCTGGTATCTTTCCCACTTCCTTCAAATCTGCCCTGGTCAGACCTCTTTTAAAGAAACCTAGTCTTGACCCCAATAACCTCAAAAACTATCGACCTGTTTCCAACCTACCTTTCTTATCCAAAGTCCTTGAAAAAATTGTTCTCGCACAGATCTCTGATCATATCACCGCCAACAACCTCTCTTACCCTTATCAGTCGGCTTATCGCACTGGACACAGCCCTGAAACTGCTCTTGTAAAAATTGCAAATGATATTCTGACTGCTCTTGATCAAAATCAAATCTCTCTTCTATCTCTCCTTGATCTCTCGGCTGCATTCGACACCATCGACCATTCTATCATGCTCACACGTCTCCATAAAGTGTTCGGTATCTCTGACATCGCTCTGTCTTGGTTCCAGTCCTACCTCTCCAATCGCACTCAAACAGTCTCTGTCTGTTGTTCATCCTCTGCACCCGCTACCCTCCAGTTTGGTGTGCCCCAAGGCTCTGTTTTAGGTCCCATCCTATTTGTGCTGTACACACAACCCCTCTCTGAAATTATGCGACTTCACTCTATGTCCCATCATAGCTTTTCTGATGACAACCAACTCTATACTTCTGGTTCCCTCCCACAACTGCCCTCTATAATCAGACAAACCCAAGGCTGCATTTCTGATGTTCACTCCTGGATGACTGTAAACAAACTTCAACTCAACCCCATTAAAACTGAACTTAGCCTTATCTCTCCCACCACATTGGCTAAGTGTTCTTCCCTTCCTCTGTCTGTCTCTCTGCTTGGATCTGACATTCCACTATCTTCCACTGTCCGCAATCTTGGAGTCACTCTTGATAACACCCTGTCCTTTGAAAAACACGTCCAGAATGTTTGCAGATTATGCTATCTTGAGATACGCAGAATTTCTTCTATTCGCAATATCCTCTCTGTTGAAGCCACCAAAACTCTCCTCTGTGCCTTTGTTCTCTCTCGTCTCGACTACTGCAACTCCCTCCTCTCGGGCTGTCCTTTCTCTCTCATTCAAAAGCTTCAAAAAGTTCAAAACAATGCTGCTAGGCTCATCTTCAGAAAATCTCGTTCCTCTCATGTCACTCCTCTTCTCAAATCTCTTCACTGGTTACCTGTTGAAAAGAGAATTCGCTACAAGATTGCTTTGTTATGTTTTAAGTCTCTCAACGGTCTTGCACCCCCTTACATCTCTGACCTCCTCCATCTGTACACCCCCTCTCGTCAACTTCGTTCCTCGGCTGATACTCGTACCTTCCGCATACCATCCTGTCGCACTAAAACCTATGGTCAACGCTCCTTTTCCTATCAGGCCCCTGTAATCTGGAATCAGCTCCCTGTCTCTGTTCGCCACTCTGCAACTCTCACTTCTTTCAAGTCCTCTCTGAAAACCCATCTCTTCCAGTCCCTCTCATGATACTTATAAAGACTCTACCACCTAACTTCCCCAAATCCCCCCTTGTTGTCTTTTGAGCCTTGAATGTCGGCTGGTGTGTGTGTGTGTGTGTGTGTGTGTGTGTGTGTGTGTGTGTGTGTGTGTGTGTGTGTGTGTGTGTGTGTGTGTGTGTGTTTGGTTGTGTCTGCGTGATACCTGTAAGCGCTTAGGGCTCTTGTTTTCATCAGATTAGGCGCTATATAAATGCTCTTTATTATTATTATTTATGTCTCGAGCCTTTTTGGTGGCAGGATGTATTATGGAAGTAAGGATATTGTACAGCTCTGTCAAAGAGTCTCAATCATAATAAGAACTCCATATATAGCCTCGTGATCATCACCTTCCTCGTCATCATGAAATCATCAGTCATAACAGAATCATCATGACTGTCCTATATTCACTACTACTTTACTCCTTTATCTGGTAAAGAACTCAATGAAAATCAGTTTCCTTTTCCACATCTGGGGTAAATTCATCATTGGGACTATGTTGACAGTATTTCGTAAATGATGTTGATAGAAGCACGTGGTAGAGGGATGTGATGGCAGCATACTTACTGAGGGTTCACTTTCTTGGTTTGCCTCTGTGATTGAGTGAGTATTATTATGAATAAGGATTTCTTCTTCTCCTTCCCCTCTCCTCTTCCTTCTCCTCCTCCTCCTCCTCCTCCTCCTCCTCTCTTCTTCTCGTCTTCTTCTTTTTTTTTCTTGTCCTCCTCCTCTCCTCCTTCTTCTTCTTC
Source organism: Monoplex corrugatus (assembly GCA_030674185.1). Taxonomy (NCBI): domain Eukaryota; kingdom Metazoa; phylum Mollusca; class Gastropoda; order Littorinimorpha; family Ranellidae; genus Monoplex; species Monoplex corrugatus. Next base: position 33,811,880 of record CM060314.1, on the reverse strand, counting down.
ATTTTTTCCTTCTTTTTCTTTTCTTCTTAGTCCTTTTTATTTTCCTTTTTCCTTCTTTCCTTCATCTTCCTTCGTCCTTCATCATTTGTCCCTTCTCCACTCCTTCATTTTTCCCTTCCTTGTTTCCTTCCTTTCTTCCTTACACCTTTTCTTTCTTCTGTCTGTCTTCCTTCTTCTTTTTCTTCTTCTTCTTCATTGCCTGAACAATATCTTGTTGCCTCACTGTCTCATCTTCGGGAGAAAATGCACATGAAAACGTTGTACTTGATATGCTTGCACTGCATATAACTGCTTAAATTGACAATTTCTGTGTTAGTTCTTTGTTTCTTTTTTCTGTATATATTTTTTCCTTTCTTTTTTGTTTGTTTGTTTGTGTATCTAATCTTTAATATTGTGGTAGTCTTCTGTTTTGTTTGGATGGAAATTTAAAAAAAAATAAACACATGGATAAGTATGTAAATATAATGCTGAATCTAAACGTATCACTCGACAAACATTACAATGTACCAGACTGTGAAACATTGCAAGGCGAACTTAACCATTGCAACATTCCATGACAGAACTATGATTTAGAGTTGGTATTTGTTTTGTTGTTGTTTGTTTGTTTGTTTTTTGGTTTGTTTGTTTTTTGTTTGTTTGTTTTTTGCTTTTTTTTACAACTGTAAAAATCCTTTTTGGTTCTGCGTTCTATCTTCATAACTTATCTTGGCCAAGGCACAATAGGAAATCCTGATTTGGACTGTCATATCTCCATCAACTGTATGATGCTTGCCAAGTCAGTCACCTCTAGTGGAAACTACTGAAGTTTGACTGTCAAGTTTCGAGTGCCTGAAGCCTTTAGAAATGTAAAGAAGTCATGGCAAAGCTACGGCTACTGCATAACCTCTCTTTTTGTGTCTCTATCGCTCTCCCAATCTCACCGATCATCCCTCACCGTTCTCCCTCTTTGTCTTTCCTCTTTGTCTCTTCTCTGTATCTGTCTCTGTGCCACTCTGTCCTCTCTGTCTGTCTCTCTGTCCTCGTCTGTCTTCTGCTGCCTCTTCTGTTTCTTGTCTGTGTCTCTGTCTGTGTCTCTGTTCTGTGTCTCTGTCTGTGTCTCTGTCTTTGTCTCTTTTTCTCTCTGTCTCTCTGTGTCTGTCTCTTCTCTCTGTCTCTTTGTTGTCTCTGTCTCTGTCTCTCTGTCTCTCTGTCTCTCTGTCTCTGTCTCTCTGTCTCTCTGTCTCTGTCTCTTCTCTCTCTCTGTCTCTCTGTCTCTTCTCTGTCTCTGTCTCTCTCCTTTCTCTGTCTCTGTCTCTCTGTCTCTCTGTCTCTCTGTCTCTCTTCTGTCTGTCTGTCTGTCTGTCTCTCTCTCTCTCTCTCTCTTCTCTCACTCTCATCATGCATGGCATTTATGCTGTGTTTGGCAGGATGTAGGATTTTGAAAAGACACGACCACATGTTTAGCCAGATGTGGTTTTGGCCATACAGCTAACAAAAGTCAAGTAGAACAATGCGTATCTGTCACAGGCTCACGGAAGGCATTCTTACCAACAAACGCCTATCAGTTAACATCAGGAAGAGAGTTCTTAAATGTTATATAAAACCGATAATGTTATACGGTTGTGAGGCGTAGACAGTCATCAAGCAAAGCCAGAGCAAGATAGAGGCAGCCGAAATTGTGGTTTCTAAGAAGAATGTTGAGAGTTCCATGGACGGCAAAGAAAGCAAACGAGACAGTCCTGATGGATGCAGACACAAGAAGATCATTCACTAGGAAGATTAGGAAAAGACAGGCAATATTTATGGGCCATTTTATGAGGAAAGGGGAAATAGAGCACTTGGTCACAACAGGAAAGGTGGAGGGAAAGAGAGCACCAGGTCTACCAGGGACCCAGGGAGAAAATATTGGACGGACTTGCAGGATGGCTGAGGACAGAGAGGGCGGAAGATGTGCTTGTGGTAGCAAGGGACAGATACATATGGAGGCCATGATAGGTTCACGGTTTATGCCATGATCAAAGTGAGCCTTGTCTATTATGTGTATATGTGGCGTCAGTGTATATTGAATTTATTTTGAAAGCGCTGACGCCATCTCGAAACTGAAACTGAAACTGAAAATATGTGAGTCACGAAGGATTTACCGTGAGACGTTTGAACTATATACATAATGCGGAGATTCTTTTGAAACTTGCCTGCGACATACATTGTTCTGCTTGCAGTTTTTGTTCGTCTCTTGGAGTAAACTTTTTAAAAGAATCGTGTTACCAGAAACACGCGAAAACGGAATAGATAGCGTGTTTAATTAACGAAACAAGACAAAAGCAATTTTTTGGCCAATCAATCTTTGTCAAGTGAACACAAAATACTACAATAAATAAACAACAAATGAGTGAATAAATGCATAGATAAGTACATAAGTAAATAAATAGATGAATAGATATATACATAAATGAAGAAATGAAGAAATAAATAAATAAGAAAATAAATCAAACGAATAAATCAAATACATGAAAAATAAATGAAATAAATGATACATAAATAAATGAATCAATAAATACACAGATCAAAACAAATTACTAGAGCTAAGATAAAAAGCATCGCATCATCTAAGTTGTGTGTAAATGTGTGTGTAGGTGTGTGTGTGCGCGCGTGCGTGCGTGCGTGCATGATGCGTGTGTGTGTGTGTGTGTGTGTGTGTCTGTGTGCGTCTGTGTGATGTGTGTGAGTGTGTGTGGTGTGTGTGTGTGTGTGTGTGTGTGTGTGTGTGTGTGTGTGTGTGTGTGTGTGTGTGTGTGTGTGTGTGTACGTGCTGTAGCTGGAGTGTGATTTTGCAACGGAAAACTTCGGCGTTTTACTTGTGCTACTCATGAGATCTCACATTATCACACAATTTGAAACTCACACACACACACACACACACACACACACACACACACACACACACACACACACACACACACACCACACCACACACATACACACACACACACACACACAAGCACACACCACGCACGTACGCACGCACGCGCGCACGCACGCACACACACACACACACACACACACACACACACACAAGAAACGAATCGTTATCTCATTTCTATAGTGTTGTTCATTATGACCTTGGTGTAGTTTCAGATGTAATACTAGTTATTATGCAACGAGCGTGGTGGTACACAAAATACAGATATTGTTAAAGGTTCAGAATATAAATGTTGTTGACGGTTCCTTAGAAAATGCTGTTCACACACACATTGCTACTAAAATGTAGATTGTAGGCAACTACTTCATCCCATGTGACCTTGCTCTTGGTGTCATTACCTGTCAGATTTACTCTTTTGGCTGTTTTAAATGTGCTCGTTCCATTGATTAAAGTTTGATAATGTGCCAGCCATAAAGTGGTAAGGACATCTTTTCACACATTTCTTTTTACAGAAGAAAAAATACGCACACACATACACATACACATACATGTACGCGTATATATACATACACAACACACATACATATACATGCACATACACATACACATGAACATACATATGCGCATGCACACACACACACACACACACACATTCACATAGATATACACACATACACATACACACATACACATACACGTGCACACACACACACACACGTGCGCGCGCGCGCGCACACACGCGCACGCACACACACTCAATACACATACTTCTCTTTCTGGTCGATGTAAAGCAATCTCATTTTTTAAGGGAGACTACAAAACTAAAACCCAGTCAGTGTGTAACCCCACCCGACGCCAGACTTTGAGCCTGTTCCGTTCACACACTGCCCTCTCTGCTGTCACTCCTGTCACTCCCTCAGAGCTGGATTGAAAATGTCTGTGATTAGGGAAATCCATGAGGTTGAGAAAAAGTCATTTTGGTAAGTGATATGTTTGAGAAAAATCAACGTATGATTAGAAAAAAAATAGTTATGAGTGTGGAGTCGGGGGACTTAAGTTTGTTCAGGAGGGATTCATCACACACCCGGTCAATTCCGTATGGGCAACACCCAAATCTGCCAGAATTGACTTGGCACACTCCTGAGCCTTCGTAAGATCGTTTGAGCTGACACAGTCTTCAAACGTGAAATACTGATGCCACACAATAGAATGACTGGAGAACTCAAGCTGGATTGAACTCGAGACATTAAAGCCTGTGTCCATGGATCTATCAAAAGAGACAGCCTGCAGTCCTCATGACTGGGTCTTCAAGACACAGTGGCATTTCTGTCTAAACTCACAATGGCTCCAGGACTGGGTCTTCAAGAGTTTATATCCATGGATCTATCAATAAAGCCAGCCAGCTCGCGAATATCACTTGGCTGGTGACTGGAAAACCGGTCTTCACGACTGGGTCTTCAAGACTGAAGAACATCACGGTGACATTGCTGTCTAAACTCACAATGTCTCTAATCCCCCCCCCCCCTACTGCATTTCCTGGCACCAAGTGGCACGTTGTCCGATTATCCTGCTCACCACAATAGTGCAATCACTGTGAGAATAAAGGACTGTAAAGAGGACCTGTATTTATACGCGATTCTGAATGTCCGGAACAGGCCGACTCTGCACTACGATGTCAGTCAATACTTGTCAGCACTTGGGTCTGCTTGTCAACAAACTCATATAGCAGCGGGGTGCGGTAGACAAGTGGATAAAACGCAAACTTCCAGTCGGAAAGTCCTGGGTTTGATCCTCCTATAATCTTCAGTTTCACTGTCAGTTTCTCAAGACGACGTCTCCACGCTCGTAACGAATTCCACATGCACTAATATCACAGGTGCCATCTGTCTGGCGATCATGGGACTAACCTTAAGCCTGCACATAAACCCATGAGCTGGCCAGGTCTTGAGGCCCTACCTAGCCTATGTTTTACCTCGTCTATATTTTATACTCTCGTATTATCAACCTATCATTGGAATAGTCTAAAACCTTCGCCAGGGATTAAAGGGTAAAGATCGTTTTTCTTGATCTTTCAAGTCATTACGTGTGTGTCTGGATTGGCAGTAACGTTCACTTCCAGCTTCGTGTCTATACACGTGAAAGATAAAAATAACAACAGCTAAATGAATAAATGAAGAAATGAATAAGCAAATAAATAGATATATAGATAAATAAATAAATTGATAATGCATTTTAAAGTCATAAAGATTGTGAAACCGATTCGCATATGGAAACATGAAAACACCCAGCAATCAGTGCCAACAACGGTACACACTGTGCAACACCATAGTGGACTGTAGTCTGCTTCTTAACAACATGAATGTAACGTTCTCCAGTAAAACAAGAAATAATCTGTTTATAGGTAATACACAGAAATTCCAAATGGGTTTGGGAAAAAAAACACTATACAAAAACAATGGAGGAAGAAGGAGAAGAAGAAGAAAAAAGAAGAAGAAGAAGAAGAACAAAAACAAGAACAAGAACAAGAAGATGATGATGATGATGATGATGATGATGATGATATGATGATGATGATGATGATGATGATGATGATGAAGAAAAAGAAGAAGAAGAAGAAGAAGAAGAACAACAACAACAACAACAACAACAGCAAGGAAGAAGAAGAGAAGAGAGGAGAAGAAGAAGAAGAAGAAGAAGAAGAAGAAGAAGAAGAAAAGAAGAAGAAGAAGAAGAAGAAGAAGAAGAAGAAGAAGAAGAAGAAGAAGAAGAAGAAGAAGAAGAAGAAGAAGAAGAAGAAGAAGAAGAAAGAAGAAGAAGAAGAAGAAGAAGGAAGAAGAGGAAGAAGAAGAATGCAAGAAGAAGAAGAAGAAGAAGAAGAAGAAAGAAGAAGAAGAAGAGAAGAAGAAGAAGAAGAAGAAGAAGAAGAAGAAGAAGAAGAAGAAGAAGAAGAAGAAGAAGAAGAAGAAGAAGAAGAAGAAGAAGAAGAAGAAGAAGAAGAAGAAGAAGAAGAAGAAGAAGAAGAAGAAGAAGAAGAAGAAGAAGAAGAAGAAAAAAAAGAAGAAGAAAGAAAAGAAGAGAAGAAGAAATGTATGAAGAAGAAGAGAGAGATAGAAGAAGAAGATGAGAAGAAGAAGAGAGAGACAGAAAGTAGAAGACAGAATGAAGAAGAAGAAGAATGAGAAGGAAAGAATGAAGAAGAGGCGAGAAGAAGAAGAAGAAGAAGAAGAAGAAGAAGAAGAAGAATGAAAAGAAAAGAAAAGAAGAATGAAGAAGAGAAGAGTCAGAAGAGAAGAAAAGAAGAAGAAGAAGAAGAAGAAAAGAAAAGAAGAAGAGAAGAAGAAGAAGAAGAAGAGAAGAAGAAGAGAAGAAGACAAAAAAATAAAAAAAAGAAGAAGAAGAGGAAGAAGAAATGTATGATATAATGATGATGATGATGATGATGATGATGATGATGATGATGATGATGATGATGATGATGATGATGATGATGTGATGTAGATGTGATTGTTTTCTGAGACAGTCATTAATTCCGTGTGTAGATGAGTCACAAATTGCCTTCTTTCGCTATCACTGTCACTCACAATGATGGGAATGTATGACTGGAATGACATGATGGAAGGTACTGGCCTGGAGAATATCTGATATTTCTGAAAGTCTGATGAGCTCTGCACAACTCACAAATCTGTAATTCTCCTTTCTTCTTGCACTACACGTGAAACATAACGACTATCTCCCTCTCAAGCAGATGGGCAATCAGTGTCCAGGATGGGACGTGTTTAAGGCGGCCATGTGTTTTCACGCATATCTGAATGTCCAAGGAAAATGAGCCATTTCTGCTCGACAGTGTGAGTCAGCGCGTATGAATATCTGCCCCTTTTTCTTCTCCACCCTTCCTGATAGCAAACTCGTCAATTCCACTTGCAAGCGTCTTCTCTTGTCATCACACAAACGCGACTGGAAAGTATGCGATTGGGAGATAATATGGTTTGGAACGGAACAGGCTGTGGATACTCTATTGCTACATCCTGAAAAAAAACGATGACATCTACTGCAATACTATGAACTCACAGTGATTATAATTCCTTTTGCTTTTATTTTTTACACCAAACGGAAAAAACAAAGCTGTTACTCATTACGAGAAGAGCGAAAAGCACTGAAACAATCCCAGTCAAACCTTTTAATCTTTGCCTACGTTTGTTGAGCGTATCTGAATGTCCAGGAAGGGCCAGCTCTTCTTAACAGTGTCAGTCAGCGCCTGCATGTGGCCTAACTTGATGCTCGATTCCCAGGCATTTTAAGTGCAAATATGACCCAACATGGTAGAACCAGTGCTAACTCGATTGTTTAAAGGGTAAAATTGTTTTAGTATACCCTTCGACAGTGTTTGAATAAACCTATTTTTTTACAGTACAAGTGTGTACTACAAGTATATCTCAACCCCTAATACTATGAAAAGAAATCCCAAATGTATTATCATCATACAATGTCAATAAGCAATGGAAAGATTAGTAATCAAATATTCATTTCCATCTGTTAATCGGTCATAGATAAACGAAAACTAAAAACTGAACAAAGAAAAGAAACGTTTACAATATTAAAACAATTGGATGCATGTATGTCTCTTGCTAAAATACATTATCAGGCAACTGAGAACAGATGTGCTGTTAAGCCCTTATAGCTGTGAGTAATAATCGTTACTCTCTTGTTGAAGATACTATAATGATAACATTAATAATAACAACAACAATAATGATGATAATAATAATAATAACATTATTATTATTATTATTATCAGTAGTAGTAGTGGCATTATTATTATTATTATTATTATTATATATTATATAATTATTATCATTATTATTATAGTAACAACAACAACAATAATAATGATGTGATGATAATATTAATAATGATAATAATAATAATAATAATAACAATGATGATGATGATGATGATGATGATGATGATGATGATGATGATGATGATGATGATGATGATGATGATGATGATGATGATGATATAAAGCACGACATGTTGATTTACAATTGAAATCAAAGGGCATGCTCTCATAATTCATTAAAGTGCTCATTGGCAGTTCTGATCACAAAAGCACAAAGCACACCCAAACGGAGTGTAGGATAGGAGGGAAATGGGATGAAAGGGGCAAGTAGAAGAGAAATCATTTGCCAGCGAAAGATATATCTTCAATTTTACACGTGAAGGAAGGTAAGGAATGTCAAGGTCAAATAGAATAAGCTCATTCAGGCTGTATGGACCAGATAAAGAAAAAATGGCGTCGACGAGTTATGGAACATCTGTATAGAGGAATTTGTAAACAAGTAATATCAGAGTAAGAACGGAGAGGTCGGGTATGGGTGAACATTTGGACGTGGTTACAAAGATAAAAGATATGCAGTTCCATTGCTACACTTGCAGTGTAATTAATTCCGTGTGAAATGCTTTGAGAAACAAACGACCAGTGCAGACAGAGAAGCAAGAGTGTGATATGGTCACCGCTCTATTTACAAAGGGAAAATGGGTCGTGGAAAATTAACTACGCTGGAGACATGCGACAGAAGAAGCAGGCAAGGCAGACAGCAGAAACTTACAATAATTGATACTAGACAAGAGAAGTTGTATGTTTAGATACTGCTTATGTTGAGAAGATAACGGAGAATGGAACTTAAACGTTGCAATTGACAGTAAGAAGACCGAAAGATTTGGGTAATCAGCTTTTGCATAGAGACGTCAGGATCGAAAACAAAGCCAAGATTCAGAAAGTAAAATACTTACATTAGTAAGAAACTTTCAAGGAGAGCCAAACTGCAGGAATTCCTCAAAGGAGAACCCCGTCAAGCAAATATGTCAGTCTTTGAAAAGGACAGTGTGCAAGTTCTCGACAAAGAAGCAAGATGGTTCCAGAGGGGAGTAAAGGAGGCAGTTTATATCGCCGCAAGGAACCCCACCCTCAACTGTGACCGGGGCCGACACAACCTTCCATCGATGTACTCCTCACTTATTCAGTCGCACTGTCGTGAGTTCGCTCACGGCGGTGCGCACTGAAGCCAGTTCTCAACCCAGCAGTTGCGCTGAAGAAGTCGGCCGGATCGCCGATGAAAGCCACGCAGTAAGTAGCTTTTTTCACTGAGAGACAGGTTCAGCCAGGTAACCATTATGTCAGTTTTTTTAAAAGAAATGTATCCTTCAACTCTGGATTCGAAACTGCGTATCCAGGGTGGTCAGGCGTCTCATGGCAAAGTCCCTCTTGTGACGGATGTCTTAATCACTTTGTTATCAGTCACCAGCAACATGAGGAAGTTTAAAACCCTGTGGAATTCACGTTTGTTCCTCCTGGTCCAGATGCAGCTCGAAATCTTTTTATCTGCTTCTGCCATTGCCTTTAGGACTCTTGGCCTGTCTCTCCCAGAAACTGAGAGCTGTTTCATGAGATCATAGTGCTGTGCCTATTATTCTCCTTGCTCCAACCTCTATGACGAGGACTTTGGCTTGAGAGTCAGATGTTCTCTAGTTGCTGACTACACTGGCATACTTTTTCAGTCTTGTAGATATGGGCTTTGTCCATTCTACTTTCATATGGTATAGTGAGCTCGATTAAAATCACTCGTTTGGATGAATGTGAGTTGACAATTATGTCATGTCTCACTCCACTTTTGCTGATTATTTCTGGTGCATTTCTTTTTATTTATTTCTATTGTGGAAGATCCGCATGCATTCCTAGTCCTTTTTTCCATCCATTCCTATACTCCATGTGTCACATCTTTTTAAGGCCACATTTTTCTGCCTCCTGTCACGTCGCGCAGAGGATTGTTGGAGCTTCTGGTGTGAAGCTGTATTTCCCAGGCGGTACTGATTGCTTGTGCGATCTCTGGATTCACTTGACTGTTCCTCTGTTTGTACCTTTCTTGGGTTAGCGTTACTTGCATGAGCTCCGGACATGTTCCACTGTAGTGTACAGTATAAAGCTGTATCCATCGGACGGGAGATATCCAGCACTAAAATCTTCTGACTGTACCATCAATCAGCTCCCTCCTATTTTTGTGACAACACCAATATTTATCTGCCACGTCCAATCTTGCGCCCAGCTTTGGATACTGTTCCCTTTCAAGTTCCTAGGTGTAAACTTATCAGCTGATGTCCAGCAATCTTTTGCTGCTTCAGCACCATCTGCCTGGAATAAGCTTCCACTCTCCTTTTGCTTAACACGTACCCTCATTGCTTTTGAATCCGATTAAAATACACACACCTCTTTTCCGGACAAAGAATTCTACAACAATGTCTCTCCCTCAGTCTGTGTAGGTCTGTTTTGTATATTGTATGCAGTCTGCGTTGATCGCATGCCAATGTCTGGTGTTGAGTGTGCTTTGATTTGAATTGTCGAAATTTTGGCGCCATATAAATAATATCATAATTATTATGATTATTGTTACTATTATATATGTATTCATTTTATGATGACGATTATTAGTACTGTTATTATTATCATTATCATTATAACTATTTATTATTTATATTATTATTATTATCATTATTATTATTATTGTTATTATTATTATTATATCATTATTATTATTATTATGTTATTATTATTATTATCATTATTATTATTGTTTATTATTATTATTAATGTTAGTATTATTATTATTATCATCAATATTATTGTTGTTATTATTATCACTATTATTATGTTATTATTATTGTTATTGTTATTATTATTGTTGTTGTTGTTGTTGTTGTTATTATTATTACTATTATTACTACTATTATTATCATTGTTGTTGTTATTGTTACTATCGTTATTATCATTGTTGTTATTGTTGCTATTTGTTTTTGATTACTTGTGGCTTGTTATGCTATCACCTCCTCCTCCTCATCATCATCATCATCATCATTAACATTATTATCAGTTATTATCATTATTACCTACTGGAAAACAGCGCCTGTCATCACATTTTTCAAATCGTAAAAACTTCACCCACAATGTCATTGCAACTTTGTTTAAACAAACATCGATTCGGTAATGTGCTGACGGAAGAAGTGAACGTTTGGGATCAATAGCGTTGAAACTAGATAAAGATGGGACAAAAATAAATGTAACACGGCGAGAAAAAAAAAGGGAGAGAAGAACGTGAAGAACAAGACAAACAAAGAACTGAGGAGAAAGAGAGGGAAAAAGAAGAAGAAAAAGAAGAAGAACAAAGAAGAACAAGAAGAACAAGAAGAACAAGAAGAAAAAGAAAAACAAGAAGGCGGAGGAGGAGCAGAAGGAGAAGGAGAAGAAAAAGAAGAAGAAGAAGAAGAACAACAACAACAACAACAAGAAAAACAAGAAGAACAAGAAGAACAAGAGGAAGAAGAACAAGAAAAACAAGAAGAAAAAGAAGAACGAGAAGAAAAAGAAGAAAAAGAAGCAGGAAGAGGAGGAGAATGGGAAGGAGAAGAAGAAGAATGAGAAGAAGAAGAAGGAGAAGATGAGGAAGAAGATGAGGAAGAAGATGAGGAAGAAGATGAGGAAGAAGAAGAAGATGAAGATGTAGATGTAGATGAAGATGATGATGATGATGAAGATGATGATGATGATGATGATGATGATGATGATGATGATAATGATGATGATGATGATGATGATCAAACATGTGAACAGTCAGAGAATTCATGCGTAGGTATGTCCCTGCACAAACACACACACGCACGCACCCCGCACACACACGCGCGCGCGCGCGCACAAACACATACATACACACACACGCGTACACGCGTGCACGCGCGCACACACACACGCACACACACACACACACACACACACACACACACACACACACACACACACACACACACACACACACACACACACAAAAACCAAAGCAACCATAAACTTGTCTCGAATATTTGCGACTTAAAGAAAAATGTTAGGGTATGTGCGTGTGCGTGTGCGTGTGCGTGTGCGTGTGCGTGTGCGTGTGCGTGTGCGTGTGCGTGTGCGGGGGAGGGAGGACATACGCACTTTTGTATTGGCACACTTTCGCTCATTCCACACGAGTAAACAACGATGTATGTATAGTGTGATCACCTTGGTGTTTTTGTCATCATTTTCTCTTTGGTTCTGGAATATCTGTAACGTAAAAACATGACGTTAAGTGTATTACTTCTTTTCCTTTCACACATGCATTCTGCTATGAAGACAACACCACCAGCAGGTCACGTTTTGTTGCCAGTTTATTTAATCATTTTTATTCAGTGAAATTGAACGAGATAGTCACATTGGTATATTTTATTCTATCATATATGTATATTAGTTCATGTACATCAATCAATATGTGTTTAATCATTCCTGTTTAGTTGTTGTGATTGTGGAGAAATTGAGACGTAGACTGGCTTTTTTAATAAAAAAAGAGTGTCTTAACTTCCGAAAATTGATGTGTTGAAAACATAAAAATTTAAGGCATTATTAAAAAAGAAGCATTAAAATCTTGGCATCGTATGAGACGCATGATTCGCCGTGTTGCTTCCGAATGAAGACATAAAACACCCGTCACATGTATACTCTTATTCATTATCCTTTGCTTCACGTGCAGCTAAGTAGAAGTCTTCAGAAACAGAGAAGCAGAATGGAGAAAATGAAGCTTTTCTTTATCGTGAGAATAATTTATCCAAAAAAAAAAGAAATGCAGACGCGCTTTTACATTCACGTGTAAATACACACGGTGTTTTGATACCATACTATCAGACTGTTGACTTGAATACGTATTTATCAATTCTTAAAGTTTAGTTAAAACAGAATATGCTCAGAGTAACGCTTAGATTTGATTTTATCAAGATTTTGCGCTACATAAATATTATAATTATTATTATTATTATTAATTAATCAGCAGTGGCAATGTTCTCTTCGCTACTGATGCCAAACTGCTGCACATCGATAAGAAAGTATTGAGTGTAACTAAGGTGAACAAGTTCTGTTCTCAAATTATAAAGAAAGTCAATTTCTTGAAGTTTTCACACATTTTGTACACCAGAAATCGTAATTACGAAGCTAGAGATTACTTTATGTCACTGTGACCTTGAAATAAGCTACGGACGAAAAATAGCCTGATACGCTTTGAGAACAAATATATACATGTCACAAAAGTGAAAATGATTTAATTATTTTTTTCATTTTGTGGAACAAGAAATAGACAAAGCACCACCACCACTACTTCTACCACCGATAACAACAATAATTTTCACAGATAATATCAACAACGCATTGATGTCCCTCTCAAAGTCGCGTTCATTCTGTGTTATACAGGGAAAAAAAGTTTTAAAATCTGACAGAATTCGTGTGAAAAAAAATCAAAGTAGCACACTTTCACAAAAGACAATTCCAAAGAGATTAGCATCTGTTTTAGATAAGAATATAACTCATATATTGCAAATATTATCAGTGTTACCTAAAAGAGTACTGCTTGCACACTTTCCACCAAAAGTGTCGTTGTAAACAATCTTTCGGTCCATATGACACTGATCTTTGCATTTTAACCCTTTTACTCCCGCATCCTGTCCGCCAACTGCAAAACCTTAACCCTTTGACTCCTTAGACCTACCCACCAGCTTGCAGAAAGCTGGTGGATAGGGTGAGGGAGACAAAGGGTTAAGTTTTTTTCTGGCATACTTGACAAAACCGGATTCTGTTGGACAGGGAGGGGGGTCAAAAGGTTAATCTCCAACTTTATACATTCTAGACTCCTGACGGTTCACACCCTGTGACCAGACCATTGTAAAAATCCAACCAAAAATAGCCAAAATCTTGTTAACATATTCACGGCACACACACACACACACCGCACACACACACACACACACACACACACACACACACACACACACACACACACCACCACACACGCACGCACGCACACACACACACACACCACACACACACACAACAGAGCTTCGACTGTAATTAAAAAAAAGAGGAAGTGCAAATTCAGTCAGTAAGACCAAAGCCATATCTGAAGGGGTGTGAACATATAAACAGTATGCAAACACAAAATATGATATATAGTCGTTCTTGGATAATGCTTCAAATATTTTGGAATAAATACAGTATAGGATCCTTAGTTGTATTTAAGTAATGCAGTAGACACATATAAATAGGTTTGGCAAACACAAAATATGATATATAGTCGTGATTGGATAATACTTCAAATATTTTGCATTAAATACAATACGGGATCCTTAGTTATATTTACGTAAAGCAGTAGAAACATATGAATAGGTTTGGCAAACACAAAATAATAATATATAGTCGTTCTTGGATAATAATTCAAATATTTGGGATTAAATACAATATGGGATCCTTAGTTAGATTTAAGTAGTGCAGTAGAAACACATGAATAGGTTTGGCAAACACAAAATATAATGTATAGTCGTTCTTGGATAATACACCGAATATTTTGGATTAAATACAATATGGGATCCTTAGGTATTTTTAAGTAATGCAGTAGAAACATGTAAATAGGTTTGGCAAACACAAAATATAATATATAGTCGTTCTTGGTTAATTCTTTAGATATTTTGGATTAAATACAACATGGGATCCTTAGTTATATTTAAGTAATGCAGTAGTAGGCCTCCTTCGGTCATGACTGACCATGGACAAAGTACATCCGTTCTAATGTCTAGATGGGCTGTCTGCTTGGTCTAAGCAGCGTCGCCTGTGACTGTACAGACCAATGCGAGAGAGGCAGTCTCTGTCGCAGCGGTCGCATGTGTATGCTGATGCTGGTCTGTTGGCTGTCATCCCTTTTCTGCGAACTCGCTTTTCTGCTGCAGCAGCTGACAGTTTGTCCTCACCAATCCGCAGCTGTTTCTTGAGAGTAGTTCTCCAGCTGTTGCGGTCGTCTGCGAGGTCCTCCCAGGACTCAGTGTTGATCTCAAGCGCCTTCATGTCACGCTTGCAAACGTCTTTGTATCTCAGCTGTGGGCGGCCAATGTTTCTCTGCCCTGTGGCAAGCTCACCATAAAGGATGTCTTTTGGGATGCGACCATCTTCCATGCGGCGAACGTGGCCCAACCAGCGCAGCCGACGCTGTCTCAGCATGGTATGCATGGTTGGGAGGCCAGCGCAGGTTAGGACTTCGGTGTTGGTCACCTTGTCTTGCCAGGAAATGCCAAGTATGCGCCGTAGGCTTCTCATGTGGAAGGTATTGAGCCTTTTCTCCTGATGAGCATGCGTGGTCCACGCCTCGCTGCCATACAGCAAGGTGCTGAGGATACAGGCGTTGTATACAGCCATCTTTGTCTTTATGGTCAGCTTGGGATTTGTCCACACCCTTTGTGTGAGACGGGCTAGTGTTGTGGCTGCCTTCCCGATCCTCTTGTCGATCTCTGTGTCAAGGGAGAGGTTATCGGTGATGGTGGACCCAAGATATGTGAATTGATGGATGGCTTCAAGCTCGTAGTCATCAATGGTGATGGTTGGTGGAGATGGCGTGTCTTGGCCCAGGACGTTTGTCTTCTTAAGACTGATGGTCAGACCAAAATCTTTGCAGGCCTGGGAGAAGCGGTCCATTAGTGACTGCAAGTCCCGCTGAGTATGGGTCACAACTGCGGCATCGTCGGCAAATAGCATGTCTCTGATGAGGGCTTCACGGACCTTTGTCCTTGCTCTGAGGCAGGCGAGGTTGAAGAGCCTGCCATCTGATCTGGTCCGCAGGTGGATCCCTTCTTGCGCTGTGCTGAACGCATGCCTCAGGAGGAGAGCGAAGAAGATTCCAAAGAGGGTTGGGGCCAGGATGCAGCCTTGTTTCACACCGCTGCGTACGTCGAAGGGCTTGGAGAGGTTTCCGTTGAACTGCACCATCCCTTTCATGTTTGAGTGGAAGGACTCAATTAAGCTGTGCAGTTTGGGGGGGCAGCCGATTTTTCGGAGAGCCCTGAAAAGGCCATCTCTGCTGACTAGGTCAAAGGCCTTGGTGAGGTCAATGAATGCCACATACAGGGTCATCCGCTGCTCTCTGCACTTCTCCTGGATTTGGCGAAGGGAGAAGACCATGTCTACCGTGGATCTCTCTGCTCGAAAACCACACTGTGATTCCGGGTAGACGCGTTCAGCCAGTTTCTGCAGGCGGATTAGGAGGACCCGAGCATAGACTTTGCCAACAATGCTGAGGAGCGAGGTACCTCTGTAGTTGTTGCAGTCGCTCCTTTCGCCTTTGTTTTTGTACAGGGTGACGATCTTGACGTCCCTCATGTCCTGTGGTACAGCTCCCTCATTCCAACACTGACAGAGAACTGCGTGCAAAGGGTGCAGAAGAGAAGTCTTGCAGTGCTTGATGAGGTCTGGGGGAATTCCGTCGTTGCCAGGTGCCTTCCCTGATGCGAGGCTATCAATGGCCTTGCTGAGTTCGTCCGCAGTTGGCTCTGCGTCAAGTTCTTCCATTACCGGCATGCACTTGATGGCATCGAGGGCTAAGGGGGACACCATGTTCTGTGTGGAGTAGAGGTCGGAGTAGTGTTCCGCCCATCTTTCCATCTGTTGCTAGGATTGCTGATTACTTCCCCAGTGGAGGATTTGAGGGGGGCGATCTTGCTCTGTGTTTGTCCCAGTGCCTTCTTGATGCCATCATACATTCCTCGGATGTTGCCTCTTTCAGCAGCACTCTGTATCTCTTCGCGAGTCCAGTACTCGTTTGCGCAGCGCCTGGCGTTAAGCTGAACCTTACTTCTGGCAGCCCTGAGGATTTGCAGGTTCTTCTCACTGGGTGACCGCTTATACTTGGTGAGTGCGGCACGATTGGCCTCAACAGTGGGAGTCATCTCTGATGATTTGGCCTCAAACCAAGTCGTGGGACTTCACAGTTTTCTTCCCAAAGGTGGCCATAGCAATGCGGTGCATGGTGTCTCGTAGCGTTTCCCATCTCTCAGTGGCAGAGTCTCTGGGCTGCAATGCATCGTATTCTCTCTGAAAGGCCTCTGCGAACTGTTCTACAAGATCTGGCTGAGACATCTTGCTGACGTCAATGCAGGGTTCCCTTGTTTCTTTGAGCAGTGGAACTTCTTTGGTTGTAGCCTGATCTTGCAACATACCAGAGAGTGGTCTGTGTCGCAGTCTGCGCTGTGATAAGAGCGAGTGTGGAGAACGTTTTTGATAGCGGCATGTCTTACTAGGATCAAATCCAGTTGGTGCCAATGTTATGAGCGGGGATGCCTCCAGGAGACTTTGTACTGAGGCTTCGTCTTGAAGAAGGAGTTGGCGATGCACAGTTCATGGCAGGCGCAAAGCTCAAGCAGTCGCTGTCCATTCTCATTCATTTTCCCCACTCCAAAGGAACCGAGGCAGAAGGGCCATGAGTCATTGTCTGCACCCACTCTGGCGTTGAAGTCGCCCAGGAGAACAAGTTGTTCTGTCCTGGGGATGTTCCTTATGGTTGATGCAAGATTTTCGTAGAACTCATCCTTGGTGTCTGGAGAGGCGGACAGAGTTGGGGCATAAACGCTGATGAGAGTGACATAGCCTTCGGTGGTGTTGAGGCGGAGAGTCAAGAGTCGTTCTGAACCGCCGCTGCCTGGTTCAATCATGTTCAGCAGGCTGTTCCTTACTGCAAAGCCTACCCCGTGCTCTCTTGGGGCATCAGAACTCTTTCCTTGCCAGAAGAAGGTGTAGTCCCTTTCCTTTAGTGTTCCTGAGTCAGCCAGCCGTGTTTCCTGCAGAGTGGCAATGTCCACATTGAGCCTCTTTAGTTCGTGTTATGACGCGGTTTTTCTGGCGTCGCTGATGTCTTGCAGATCGTGGGAGAGCCCAGGCATCATTGTTCGGACATTCCAACAGCCCAGTTTCACTGCTGATCCTTTTCCTGATCCGTTTCTTGAATTTGAATTTTTCTTTTTGTTTGGTGCGGTAATTAACGACCTGCTTGTCAGATTTTCTCCTAATCTTCATGCACCCAATGAAGAAGGCAGGTCAGAAGCAACCCCTGGCGTCTGCTCTACGCCAGTTAGCAATGACTTATCACCGTATCTGTTGCTTCCCGTGTTTGTGCCGACACTAGTGTTAGTAGCGAGGCTGGAGTGTCCTTTCCAGGTCGTAGGTGCAGAGTGTTTGTGGATGAATGGACGGATGTAAGCCTGGGCAGTGTAATATGGAAGACAGGCTGTTGCCCATGCAACTTGTCCCCCTCTCCACCTCGCTGACATATCCAAAGGAACAGCAGGGCTGTTACGTTTTGGTGCCAACGCGGCCGCAGGAGTTGCCGGAAAGTGACAAAGTTTGCCATCCAACCGCCTTAGGGGCCCCACACCGGATTTACTGTCAGGGTTTACTCCCTTAGCTAGATGGCCGCGGGTAGCTCTCCAGAGCTGGCGCCCTTTGATGGATCTAATTTATTTCCACCAGGGTTTCTAGCCACCCTCCTCACCATCCTCCTGAGAGGACTGGTAGGGTTGCTGGTTTAGTCGCCAGCAATTCGACCTGTGACAGGTAGTACTGGGTTCCAGGTTACCAGTAGCGGATACATCTATCCGACCTGACAGGAAGTAATGCAGTAGAAACATATAAATAGTTTTGACAGACACATCTCACTAGATTTCAACTTAATGATAAAGCATATTCTTTTCACATGAATAGATTTTCACTTCAGGATGAGGCAAACTGTCTTCTGTTAAGAGTTTTATAGACGTATTGTACCAGGTTTCTAATAGTACGCTAACTTGTTGAAGCCACAAACATAAATCTGAAATCATTTGTTTATATTTACATTTTTGCTGAATTAACTGTCGTCTTAGACCTTCAAGGGCTGGACAACATAGAATAAAGGGATTTTCATAATCAGTAACGCTTTTATATAATGGACATTTTGCTGCCTCTTATCACATCTTTTAATCTAATTTATGCACTGATAAGTGGGATATACTAAATCCAAATCTTGTGAACACATACTTGTTAAATCTGTAAAAACTCAACAGGAAGTATGTTCCAACCTCATGAAGTTGTTTAAACTTTCTGCAATGTGCAAAAACATTACTATTGTTGACATGATCATCCCAATGTTTTCCTTCTGCTATCAACTAATCTTTGATTGGACGTTTTTTTATGAAAGAGCTTACACAATCAACACCCTGATTTCACCAGAAGTATGAACATCCGTGAGTATTTTACATTTTAAGGACTTTTAAGGTTCAATTTATTTTTCCTTTGCTGGCTAAAGTCAATAGCATTTTATATGTGCCTTATAGGGCGACCTCTCTTCACTTATTTTCATTAGTTTTAACCAGTGTCGAGTAACGCTTGAACAGACAGTTACGGGAAATCTTGCCAACTCAAACATACAGTCATTGGATGTTCTAATATCAACCCCTAAATTTTGTTCAGCATCAACAATTGAACACTTTCAGTCACCAAAACCACTTTCTCTAAACTCTACATTTCTCAACTACACAGTCAAATTGCTTGAATGCACGAATCAAACAATTTCAAAAATAATTTTAACGGGTTCCTATTTACTTTATTCAATTTACTTAGAATACTTTAGCAGCTTATTTTGCTCTACTTGCTAGATCTTGACATGCAAACTTAAAACTAAGTCTTGTTGACAACGATATTCCTCAATACCGGTATAAGTTTACAACAGCCATTCCTCTGTTGTCATAGAACCGTTTCTCAGTATTCACTGAACATTCACCTTTCCTGAAGACCTCACTTAGAAACACTTAGAGATAGCAACAAAAGGATCACCATGACAAATGGTCACCTTCTCACTGAGATTAAGAAGTTTGATTGGATGACAATTATGAAAGAGAGACAGACAGACAGACAGACAGACAGAGAGAGAGAGTGAGTGAAAGAGAGACAGACAGACAGAGACAGAGGGACAGAGAGAGACAGAGACAGACAGACATAGAGAGAGACAGAGAAAGAAAGAGGAGGAGAGAGAGAGAAGGACCCACCGACAGACAGAGACAGAGAAGGAGACAGATACAGAGACAACTACAGAGACAAAGACAAAGACAGACAGACAGATATGTATGGAAGAAGAGAGATGTGAGAATGCAAATCCGATAATATAATAAACATTGGCTAAAGGCCAATTCAGTTCCAGTGTAAGAGTCTGACCTTGCAGCGCAATGGTTCGCCTAGGAAGGGGACAGTAGATGTTGTCCCATATCCCAGGTCAACATTCCGGCAAATCTGCCAGTGCTTAAACGGACAGATGAAAATTGAATGATGCAAAACAGAAGTCCTCATCAAGTCAAAAAGAACATCTATATTTTGCTACATCAATGCATGTTGGCATACCAACATTGTATTCATATCCATAACTAGAGATTTGGGCTCTACAATTTGTGATGATATTTGCTACTCGAGTCTCCTGTCACCAACTTCTGTCGTTCAGCCTGTCGAGAAATCTATATATTCGTTGCTTTAACCATTTGACTCCCGCATCCTGTCCACCAGCATCCTGCATTGTCAACCATGCTGGCAAAGCAGGAAGCTGGTGAAAGGGTGAGGGAATCAAAGGGTTACGTTTTGCAGTTAGTGAATAGGGTGCAGGAGCCAAAGGGTTAGCGTTATTTGCCCTTATCTCACCACTCACGCAGCAAAAACACTAGTCTGTGCTTCGGTTTTATCAAACTATTATCTTATCAGACTATTACAATTCTCTCGTTTCTGGCTACGTAAAGCACACTCTTAGTCGACTAAAAGAGTAAGGTTTGCAAGTTTACCGCAAGACTTGTTTTGCACGCTCTAAAATAATACCATGCTTTGTCAGGGAGGGCCATGGAGTTACATGCTCTTGGGTCAAGAACAGAGCAGTATTTCAGTATGCAAGTTGTTAGCAACAGTTGAGATACGGTCAGGCGTGAAGCTCCTTTAGACCATAGAGCTTTGTAAAGTCTGTAGGGCAGACAGAGTTCTAACATATTTCTTCATGATATTCGAACTTAAGACTCCTAAAACAGACTGTGACAATTTCATGGCAGGTAAGCACATACAACAACAACAACAACAACAAAAGTAAAATCAAGACATATTGTTTAATCTCATCGTGGCTGGCGTAAATAAGAAGGTGCATAAAGACAAGCGCGTAATAAGGATTATTTGACTCGCAGGTTCATTATTGCGTTTTACACCGAGACAAGCAGTGCTCTACCAAAGCGAGGTACCATCCTCTCCAGATCTGACCAGTGCGTACCAAGTCAACCAAACAGTGGAAGGAACTGTAGTAGTTCGTATATCGGGCGGCTGCCAGGCGAGAACCGTTGACCGCCATGACTGTCGCCCATACCACCATAGGATGCCTGAATAACCAGAGCAGCATTGACACGTACGACTCTGGAACAGCCCAAACACGGCGCTGAAAATGCCTCAGCAGTTTTTGAATGAAGCGTATGGAGAGATGCATAGTAAGTCTTGGTACAAAACCGGAGAACAGTCCTCGCAAGCCTTCGTGTGTGTAGATTTCC
Source organism: Monoplex corrugatus (assembly GCA_030674185.1). Taxonomy (NCBI): domain Eukaryota; kingdom Metazoa; phylum Mollusca; class Gastropoda; order Littorinimorpha; family Ranellidae; genus Monoplex; species Monoplex corrugatus. The sequence continues at coordinate 33,790,522 of CM060314.1, read as the reverse complement.
TGCAGTGCTGACAGTGGATTGGTGTAGGTCGT
>CM060314.1:33782990-33787990 GCA_030674185.1 Monoplex corrugatus | reverse complement strand
TGCCCTCAATCAACACAAAAGCTGTGACAGGCGCCACACTGGCTTACACTGGAACACACAAGAGTATCATCCAGCATGCGAGGAGGTGCAGAAACAACAGTTGATTCGTTTCTTTTCTTCTTCATGATGTAGAAACAGAACATTAACTGGCACTGTATCTTTGTGGCACTATTCGTTCTTAAAGGGAGAGCTGTGGTGGTGGGTTGAAACTGATTGAGTAACATCATCAGAAGGTCAGTTTGTCAGTTTTAGAAGAAAGCGTGTTTGTAGGTTATGGGTGAATCGCATAACATATGATAAAGAGCATGTCTGAACGACCATGAACACGTAATTCTTTGTCAATTAAATTATGAATACGAATGTATCAGGGTCAGATACACCACAGTACCATGTTCCAATATCGTAAATGAAGCTATGTATCAATTATCATCCATTCATAAATATTCATCTGGTTGTTTATTGGTAAAAGAGAAGAGTCAGGGACAGAGAGAGACATATAGAGACAGAGAGTCACACAGAGAGAAAGCCATAGAGAGAAAGACACAGAGACAGACTCAGAGAGAGACAGACAGACAGACATAGAGAAAGAGACAGACAGACAGAGACACAGACACAGAACACAGAGACAGAGAGACAGAGGGTCAAAGAGAGAGAGTGAGGGACAGACAGACAGACAGACAGAGGGACAGAGAGAGAGACAGAGGGAGGTTGAGACAGACAGACAGACAGACAGACAAACAGACAGACCTACAGACAGAGATCGACGTTGTATTGACAGTGGCGCGTTTCGGCCTGTGTGGAGGAAGTACAACCAGTTTCATAAATAACATTATCAGAGGAAAAAATAAATCAGCTCAGTGCACTGAACAATAATACGCAATGCCATCCAGCTTAAACTATGCACATTTGTTGATACTCAGTATATCATTTCTTAAAACTACCGTTGATATCAACAATAGTTATAGTTTGATGATAAATAGCAAACGCAAAATGCGATACTATAACTAAGGTGCCATCTCACACAACATAATGCAGGTCACACTTTCAGTACGGTCATTAAGCAGAAAGACTATGTGTAGGTTTGGACGATCATTAGCACGTAACATACTACCGTCTGTCATCCCTCTGCTAAATGAGTGTACTGTGTGCCCATAAAAATTTGCCATTACGAGTGAATGCCTTAGTGAATAGTAAGAGAGCGCGCAATCATTTTGTTTGTATGTCAGGATTTGAAGCCCTATGAATGTTCTTCTTCTTCTTCTTCTTCTTCTTTTCTTCTTCTTCTTCTTCTTCTCTTCTTCTTCTTCTTCTTCTTTCTTCTTCTTCTTCTTCTTCTTCTTCTTCTTCTTCTTCTTCTTCTTCTTCTTCTTCTTCTTCTTCTTCTTCTTCTTTCTTCTTCTTCTTCTTTCTCTTCTTCTTCTTCTTCTTCTTCTTCTTTCTTCTTCTTCTTTTTCTTCTTCTTCTTCTTCTTCTTCTTCTTCTTCTTCGCATTCTTCTTCTTCTTCTTCTCGCATTCTTCTTCTTCTTCTTCGCATTCTTCTTCTTCTTCGCATTCTTCTTCGCAGTCTTCTTCTTCTTCGCATTCTTCTTCCGTTCTTCGCATTCTTCTTCGCATTCTTCTTCTTCGCATTCTTCTTCTTCGTATTTTCTTCTTTTTCTTCTTCCTTTTCTTCTTCGCATTCTTCTTCTCTTCCTCCTTCTTCGTCTCCTTCTCTTCAAGACAGACACAAAGACAGAGGCAGAGAGAGAGAGAGGTTAGTAAGAAAAGCTTGTTACACAGAAAGAAACACTCATACACATGCCCTCGCACATGCGTGCACAAACTATAGACATCACATCAATGAGCACTTGCACTCATAGCAGTTAGAAGACTTTTAACCAAAAAAAAAAAACTTTCTCCTTAAAGATTATACGTATGTTTAAAAAGTATTTTCATCGATACAAAAAGGAGTCTCTCTCTCTCTCGTCTCCCTTTCTATTTCTCAGTGTGTGTGTGTGCGTGTGTGTGTGAGAGAGAGAGAGAGGGGGGGGGAGGGAGACAGACACAGGGAGACATACAGAAAGAAGGAAATTAAGGATGGCAACATGGGTCAAGTTTCATGCGCCTAGAAAGTAGTATACCCTGGTTTAGAACCCCCTCTGTGTGTGTGTGTGTGTGTGTGTGTGTGTGTGTGTGTGTGCGTGTGTGTGTGTGTGTGTGTGTGTGTGTGTGTGTGTGACAGAGAGAGGGAGAGAGGGAGAAACAAAGAGTCAGCCAGCCAGCAAACCAACCAGCCAGCCAGCCAGACAAAGAAACAAAAAGAAAAACGGACAGACAGACAGACAGACAGAGAAGACAGACACACAATCCCGATTCGCAGACAGACAGACAGACAGAGCGTGTGCATTTAATTATCTGCACAGGACAGTCAATCATTTGGTGCATTGCATGTGTGAGATCAGACGATGAATCAAAACGTCTTTGTATGTTTTATTTGATTACTTCTGTTTTGCTCTGCTTCTCCATACTGTTCTACCACATTCATTTTTGTTGGTAATTAAAGTGATTGCTTTTTGTCTTTGTCTGTTTGTGTATTTGTTGTTTTTTTGTTTTTTTTGCAATTTAGTCATTAAGCTACCAAGCAAGCTTGTTAGTGATGAGTGAGTGAGTGAATGAAAGTGCGTCAGAGAATGAGTGAATTATTCGGTGTTGCCTGAGTGATTGCTTGAAATATTGATAAGGTAGAAAGAAACTCTAGGGAGAGCTAGACAACAGAAGGTGCAGAGAAGTAACCCCCTTTAGACAAGTGTTTCGGCCCTGAACTCCTTACACTCTCGGGGGGCCGGGCCACATCCAGGTCATGACTCCTGGATGCCCTTCTGCTGTTGTCTATTTTTTTTTTCCCCACGCCGGGGAGCAAACCTGGGCGATTCTGCGCTTCAGAACTGCGGTACGCGGTTTTACCAATGTGCTAACGGGGCACACATCATCTGTAGGGAATTTAATCCTTATGAAGTTCACTTTTGGTTCCTCCTTGCCCAGATCCAGCTTGAGCTCCTTTCTGCTGCCTCTGCCATCGCTTTAAGGGCTCTAGTCCTCTTCTTCCCAGAAATGGCGAGTTGTTTCATGAGATCATAAGCGGAGGTGCCCACAAACCCTCTTGCCCCGACCTCTATGGCGAAGATTTTGACCCGCAGACCTGCTTTCTTCAGGGTGCTGGCAAGACCGGCGTATTTTTCGGTCTTGTAGATATGTGCTTCTTCCATTCTGCTTTCGTATGGCACAGTGAGTTCTATCAGAATCACTTGTTTCGAGGAGTCAGAGTGGAGAGCGATGTCTGGTTTCATGCCTGTCTTGCTGATGACATCTGGATAATTTCTCCACTCTGGGAGGTCTGCTGTACACTCCCAGTCGACTGCTCCATCTAGAAGACCCTTTGGCAATGTGCTGGTTGTCATAGCAATTTCGGGCCAGACCTGTTTCCCTCCTGCTTTGTAGAACGTTGTCATAGCAATTGGTGCGTTTGGGGTCATGTTTTTTTCGCTAACCACGTCTGTGATCACTTTCAGAACTTGGTTGTGCCTCCATGTATACCTTCCTTGGGCTAGCGCTACTTTGCAAGAGCTTAGGACATGTTCCACCGTTTGTTTCTTCTGACAGAGCGGACATGCTGGGTCATCTGATTTCCCCCATTTCACTAAGTTTGCATTCGAGGGGAGCAGGTCATATACAGATCTGAGGAGGAAGCTTATCCTTAGAGGAGGCATGTGCCACATATCGTTCCAGCTGAGACTTCTTTGGAGTGCACTGTCCCATGTTGTCCATTGCCCCTGTTGACCTTGCTGGACTGCCTTCTGCACTCTTTTGACATCTTCTTCTTTCTTCAACTCCTGTATGATCATGTCTCTTTTTTCCTTCCCTTTGGCTTTGGACCACCACTGCATTTTTGTTACTCCCAGTCCCTGTCTGTTGGTTTGCGTGTGTCCAATTATTTCTTTGATGCTGAGGTTTCTCTTGGCATTGTTTACAGCCTCTTGGACTTTCCATTTTCTGCCAGTTCTCAGCTTTGGCTGAACTGATCTCACGCTATTGTCTTCCGATTCCTCCAGCATGCTCAACAGTCTTGCTTTTCCAACTTTGTATTCCTCCACTATGGATTTGAGAGTAGCTTCAGCATTGCTTGACGACAGTAGAATGCAACATCAGTGAGACCAGGTGGGACACCGAGCCATTTTCTTGTGTATTTGTTGATTTTGGCTTCCATTGCTTCCACTGTGCTGGTGCAAATGTCATAGATTAGCAGTGGCCACAGCAGCTTTGGTATCAGCATGAACTGTAGACACCAGACTTTGTATTTGCCTGGCAGTTATCTATTTTCTTCAGGCCTTCTTCTGCTGTTTGCTTGGTTTCACATCCCTTTGTGTGTCTTTCAGGGAGTCATCATACCATCTTCCGAGACTTTTTACTGGTTCTTCTGTGACAGTGGGGATGGCTTGGTTGGCTACCATGAATTTGACTGAATCTGCCACTTTTCCTTTTCGCAGTGAGAGACTTCGGGATTTCTTTGGTTTGAACCTCATTCTTGAAGAGGCCACCAGCTCATCCAGCTGCTTTAAGATTTGGTGTGTCTCTTCCTCATCTGTGGACAAGACTGTTGTGTCATCCATGAAAGCTTTCAGAGGAGGCATCTGGTATCCATCTCCCAGATTCACTGGACCTGAACTCTTCATTGCAGCTTTCAAGATGACTTCCATTGTCAACACGAACAGTATGGGAGAGATTGCACAGCCCATTGCAATGCCAACCTCTAGGTCTATCCAGTCCGTGGTGTATTCTTTGGTAGAGAACCGCATTGAGAACCCTTGGAAATACTTCCTCAGCATTGTTCGGATGTTTTCTGGGATGTGATACATTTCAAGAGCCAGCTGGATCATATCGTGTGGAACTGATCCATATGCATTCGCCAGATCAAGCCAAACTACGTCAATGTCTCTCTTGTCTGTTCTTGCTTTTTGGATGG
>CM060314.1:33765490-33775490 GCA_030674185.1 Monoplex corrugatus | reverse complement strand
AATTGGGAAATTAATGCAGCTCCTTCGCCGTTCTTGGACCTGACTCGTGTTCTAGGACCTGAAGAGGAACCATGATGCACAGTTATGGGCAATATTGACGGCAGTACTGGGAATGGAATGGCCTCTGTTTGTGGGCTGTGATAAGCCATGCATGCTGTATAACGTATACTTAACGACGGGGATTTTATTTCACAAAATGGGAAATACCGGAAACATGATAGAGATATTAAAATTGATAAAATGATAGTGAAGAAATAACAGTCCGCGAAATGTAATCAGATGATCAATATTTTTAAACTAATGTTGTAGGATTCGGTAAGCGAATCTTATGGCGTCTAGCACTGAAAGAGAGAGAGGAGAGAGAGAGAGAGAGAGAGAGAGAGAGAGAGAGGACAGACAGACAGACAGAGAGAAAGAGAGAGACACAGAGAGAGACAGAAAGAGAGAGACAGAAAGAGAGAGAGAGAGAGAGAAATATGAATAATTTGAATGTGATTCTTTTATTAAGGTTTCACCATCTTTCTTCTTTTCTGTTTTTTCTCCAGAACAACTATACCTTTTAGACTTTCTTACAAAACTGGGTAGGGAAACAAACAAACAAAAACAAAAGGCATGATGACCCAGAGAGAATATGAATATGAAGTAATAACAGAAACAACGACAGGGTATTTTGACGATATTTTTTGCTAAAGAGGTCACCAAAAAAGGCACCTGTTCTCTCAGAATTGGGAAATTAATGCAGCATCCTTTGCCGTTCATGGATCTGGCTCATGTTCTAGGACGTGAAGAAAAACCATGATGCACAGTTATGGGCAATATTGACGGCAGTACTGGGAATGGAATGGCCTCTGTTTGTGGGCTGTGATAAGCCATGAATGCTGTATAACATATACTTAATGACGGGGATATTCTTTCACAGAATGGCAAATACTGGAAACATAATATAGATATAAAAATTGATAAAATGATAGTGTAGAAATAACGGTCCGCCAAATATAATCAGAAGATTAATAATGCTGCAGGATTCGTTGAGCGAATCTTATGTCGTCTAACTCTGTGAGAGAGAGAGAGAAAAGAGAGAGAGAGAGAGAGAGAGGGGAGAGAAGGAGAGAGAGAGAGGTAGAGAAAGAGAGAAGAGAGAGAGGATAGAGAGGGAGTGAGAGAGAGGGAGAGAGAGAGAGAGAGAGGGATGGAGGGAGATGAATAATTTGAATGTGACTTTTTTATGAAGGCTTCACCGTCTTTCTTCTCTTCTGTCTTTTCTCCAGAAAACATATACTATACCTATTTAGATTTTCTTACAAAACTGAGTAAAGAAACAAACAAACAAACAAACAAAAAGCATGATGACCCTGTCAAAATATAGTTATGAAGTAATAACAGAAACAAGGACAAGGTATTTTGAGGATAATTTTTGCTAAAGAGGTCACCAAATAAGGCACCTGTTCTCTCAGAATTGGGAAATTAATGCAGCATCCTTTGCCGTTCTTGGACCTGACTCGTGTTCTAGGACCTGAAGAGGAACCATGATGCACAGTTGTGGGCAATATTGACGGCAGTACTGGGAATGGAATGGCCTCTGTTTGTGGGCTGTGATAAGCCATGCATGCTGTATAACGTATACTTAATGACGGGGATTTTATTTCACAAAATGGGAAATACCGGTAATATAATTGAGATATTAAAATGGATAAATTGACACGGTAGAAATGAAAACCCCGCATACGTAATCAGAGGATCAATATTTCAACTAATGCTGTAGGATTCGGTGAGTGAAGCTCGTAACGTCTAGCTCTGAATTTTTTCACGTTTTCCGAACTATCATGTTCAGCCTTCTTTGCAGTGCCGGTATCTTCTTGTCTGTTTAACGTAAACAATGGCAAACGAAGCGACACCTGTTTTTTTCACAAAACATAAATCAATGTTGTATATAAGCTTACTCCTGTAACTATTCTTTCGTAGTAATTTTCTATGTTCGTTAAATGAAGATGTAAAATAAAATATTTGGCGAAATTTCTGTATCAAGACTCTCAAAAGGATACAGGATGTTTCGTTGATAGGTGTTTGTTTAATTTCCTTTTTGTGTCGCTCAGTTATGTGTTTGTTGCCAAATTGTTTCATTCACAATGATAAATAACGCTGATTTATTTGTCTATATTTTAATTTCCGTTTTATTGCTCAATTGTGTGTTTGTTGAAGAATTATTTCCTTCACTATGATAAATAACGCTGATGTGATTGCAACATATTTTTGATGACTTGATTTACTTTGCCTCTTTGTGAGGCCTAAGGCCTAAATGAATGAATTGTCTAAATGTTGATATGAATCTGTGTTTGTCTGTTTGTGTGCCTGTGTCACTGATTCACACTCTGTCACTGCCTTTTTCTCTGTCAACTATAGAAAAAATGGATGTGTTCATTTTCCTGTCTACAAACATTTACTTCTAGTTCGTATTCAACTACACTTAAAAGGCACTACATCATTGCAAACTAACCATGTTGTCCATTTGTCTATTGCTTTTCCCTCTTTCTCCCTCTCTTCCTTTCTCTCTCTTTCTCAAACAAGAAACTCCACGAGGGTGTGGATGGGACGGGACCCGGAGCACCAATGCCTCGCCACTCTCGGGACACACCCCTCCCAAGTTCCCGACGCCAGTCGACAGTCATTTCTTCAAGCATAGCTGTCAGCATCTCTCGACACTAAGCAGTCGGAAGCTCCCAACGTTGCCAAACTTCAGCCACATGGGTTGCTCGAAAGGCCGCAAAAGTGGCCAGGCATGACGCTCCAGACACAGCCCATTTTGCTGTTCAGCAAGGTCTGACATGCCCCGAACGAGATCCCGAGTTTGCCATCTTCCTGAGCAACCAGCAGGTCTTTCCCTGTAGTCATCAGGGACATAGAAAGAGAGAGAGAAAGACAGAGAGTGAGTGAGTGAAAGAAGGAGACAGACAAATAGATAGATAAGCATATGTATATAAATATATGTATATAACATATATATATATGCACATATATATATGGATAGATGGATAGATAGATAGATACACACACACATATATATATATATATATATACATACAGATAGATAGATAGATAGATAGATAGACAGATAGAGAGATAGATAGATAGATAGATAGATAGATAGATATGATAGAATATAGATAGATAGATAGATAGATAAGGAGAGAAAGAGAGAGAGAGTGAGAGAGAGAGAGAGAGAGAGATGCAAAGATGGAAACAGGCACGCACTCATACACGTACGCACTCACGCACACACAGACACACATAAGCATCTACACAGTGACTCATACTGGCAAAGACACATACACGTAGGAAATAATCAAAAAGCAAATGTTATCTTTTATTCACTAGGCAAAGGTGTTTGGGCGGATCGAACCCAAACCCTTTTGATTGGAAGTACGATTTTTACTCTCTGAGCTACCGAGCCTATCAAAGGGCTCGTCAATCCTTACCAACATTTGTTTGTCTACGGGACGACAAACACAGACACCACAATCCTTCCTTTCGCTCTGTCACGGTGTCCTAAAAGAGATCAAATGAAGACAGAAGAGATGACAGCAAGACAGTCGTTCAGTTTCTCTGGACTACAGTGAAAACAAACTCCTAAACGGACACTTTCCACTCTCTGGTTTTGCTTTGGGGATGGTGAAGATTTCTCAAAGTCTGCTTTCAAAATAAGCAATACATGTCTAGCTACAAACACACGCGCCCATGCGCGCGCACGCACACACACACACACACACACACACACACACACACACACACACACGCACATACACACACACACACACACACACACACGCAACCCAACCACAAATACAATCACACACACAATCAAACACACTCATTCTTGCTTAAGTCTTTGTATTTGTATGCTGAATTGATTTGAATATTGCACCTGGCGTATCTTTTCATCAATTTGTTTTTCTCTCTCTCTCGCTGGTTCTGTTTGGGAAACACTTATAACGACAAGTGCGTGCTTGCCATCTGTATCTAAAACCGTGCGATACATTACTCGTTTATCTTCTCCAATAACATAAGAGAACAAATCCATGATGTAAACAGGAGTTCACACGTATTATGACATTTCAAAGAAGTTCGAAAATGTTCAAGACGGGCGTAATCCTCGAGTGAATGAACTTTGGGTTTTCATTCTGAAGGTCCTGGGCCTGTTCTGACAGTCTCCAGCACCTTGACCCATGACCAGGAGCTCAATAGGCGGACACGGAAGCCTCCACTGCCATCACCAAGCTGTGCTGAGCCGTGTGGAAGAACAACAAGCTCACCACAGCCACCGAGATAAGAGTGTACGGAGCCTGCATACTGAACATGTTCCTCTGTGGTAACGAGATCTGGACAACCTATAGGGCCTACATATCGCCAGTACCGCATTAACCCTTTGATTCCCCACCAAAATTAACCCTTTGACTACCTTACCCTATCCACTAGCTTCCTGCAGAAAGCTAGATGATAGGGTGCAGGAAGTTGGTGGATAGGGTGAGGGAGTCAAAGGGTTATGTTTTTGCTTTGCTAGCATGGTTGACAATGCAGGATGATGGTGGACAGGGTGCGGGAGTCAAAGGGTTAATAACTTACACGTGTGGTGCATTTCCTAGACAGACCATGTGACAGACAGGGACGTCTTTGACCAGGCCAGCGTGCTGAGCATGTATGTCCTCCTCACACAACGACGACTGCGGTTCCTTGGCCTGATCTGCTGTCTGCAGGATGACCGTATCACAAAAGACAATCTGTGTTGAGAGTTCGCTGCGGGATCTCAGTTCACAGGGTTTGCTCTGCTGCGATATAGAGACGTTCACAGGTTTCAGTTTCAGTTTCTCAAGATGACGTCTCCACGCTCGGAACGAATTCCATATGCACTAACGTCACAGGTGCTATGTGTATGGTGATCATGGCACAAGCCTTAAGCCTGCACATAAACCCATGAGCTGGCCAGGTCCTTAGGCCCTACCTAGACTACGTTTCACACTAGTCTGTATTTTATTCTGGTATTTTATCAGCCTACGACTGGGATAATCTGGGTTACATGTAAATAACATGTGTATCTGTGTATCTTACCTTCAAAAAAAAAAAAGGAACATCCATATATAGTAAATAAAAAAGTAATTAATGGTCTGAATCACAACACAACGTGACCGGAAATCACAAAACATGACCGGAAATCTTCTGATAACAGTGAGGGCACTTGGGAAGGGACAGCTGCAAATTGATATGTCTGGTAACAGGTTGTACGTGCAGGCATCGGCATTGCAGAAGAGAAACGAACTCGATTGTAGTTGGACAGGAGAGAGAAGGAGAGCTGTGGCGACCACTCTGCCACTGCTATCAGCCTTTGCTTGACTCATTTGTGCCATGGACTGCCGCTCAGGAATTGGCCTGTTCCGTCACAGCCATTGCTCTTCCACATCCAAATGCGTCCTTAACTGGGCACATCCATTGTCTAATCAGACAGATCCTCGTCTGTTTTTCTTTGTGTCACTTTTCCTCATTTGGGTTATTATTATATTCTTAACTGAAATCAAAACTTCCTGTATCCCTGTCCCTCTGTCTGTCTGTCTGTCTGTCTGTCTGTCTGTCTGTCTGTCTGTCTGTCTCTCCGTTCTGTCTAATTGTCTACGTTTGTATGTTTCTCTGTCTGTTTGTCTGCCTGTCTGCCTGTCTGACTCTCTCTCTCTCTCTATCTGTCTCTCCATCTCTTCCTCCCTCTCTCTGTTTAAGTCTGCCTGTCCATTGTCTACCTCTTCCTGTGTTTCTGTCCCTGTGAGTCTGTCTGTCTTTGTCTGTCTGTCTCTATCTCTTTCTTTCTCTGTCTCTCTGTCTCTATCTCCCTCTCTCCCTCTCTCTCTCTCTCTCTCTCTCTTTCGCTCTCTCTCTCTCTCTCTCTCTCTCTCTCTCTCTCTCTCTCTCTGTCTGTCTCACTGACGCCTGTCTCGTCAGTCTGGAAGCGATGCAGACACTATGACTAGGTCCATGCATTATTCCTTGCAGCGCACAAAATCTCAGAGAATGCCTCCCTACCCCCAAGCAGTCTAAATCGATCAGTCTAATACCGTCGGAGGGTGGCAAGAGTGCCGTTGTTCTGTTTTAGGCTGATGTGTAGGGAGAGGGGGGGGGTGTTGGTCAGATCAATGACCTTCTATTGCTTTTCGTTCCTCTCATGCCACCCCCACCCCCTTCCTCCAAGTCAAATCAGTGAGACTTGATTCTTTTTCAGCACAGTGTAGTTTGAAGGTGAGTGTGTGTGTGTGTGTGTGTGTGTGTGTGGTGTGTGTGTGTGTGTGTGTGTGTGTGTGTGTGTGTGTGCGTATGTGTGTGTGTGTGTGTGTCTGTGTGTGTGCGTGTGTGTGTGCGCGTGTGTGTGTGCGTGTGTGTGTGTGTGTGTGCGTGGCTCTCTCTCTCTCTCTCTCTCTCTCTCTCTCTCTCTCTCTCTCTCTCTCTCCTCTCTCTCTCTCTCTGTCTGGTGAGTATAATGAAGAAGTATGACTGCTCAATATTTCAAAGTTCCCTCATTTGAAAGATATTACAAAGGAAGCAATTACATGATTCCATTGACTGTCTTTCTTCCTCTCTCCCTTCCACTCCTCTCCCTCTCCCTTTCTCTGTGTCTCTCTCCCTCTCTCTTCCTCCCTCCCTCCTCCTTCTCTCTCCCTCCTATCTCTCTCTCTCTCTCTCCCTCTCTCTTTCTCTGTATGAACAGTAAAAGTTTATACTGCATACTCAAAAAATATAAGGAGAAATATATAAAAGACATGTAGAGTAACTGGCTTCCCAACATGAATTATTGGAACACATTACAAAGTTGAGAAACTACCAATGCAATTAGTTTCAAAGCCACGATTCATCAGTAGTTAAAACCTGATAGGCAGTAATTAGAAGATCTGGATGAAATGTCGACAAGACATGGAATGGAAATCAGCGCTGAGCAGACCAAACTGATGGCCAGTCAAAACACCACCATCACAACAGATAAGCTGTCCATGGACTGAAGGTGAGAACTGTTCAACCATTCACTTACCTCGGAACCATTATTAGCAGTAAGGGGTCCAAATCAACACTCAAAAAAAAATCTCACTTGAGTGAAGGAGATGGAGGGGAACACACACACACACACACACACACACACACACACACACACACACACACACACAACACACACACACACACACACACACACACACACACACACACACACACACACACAATACAAGGATCCTGTCCCAGATAATACGCACTATGTAAATGCACCAATCACGCTCCAAGAATTAAAAGATGCCATTAAATCAATTCCAAATAAAAAGACATCAGTAGGATTTGATGCAATTTCCAATGAGATGTTGAAAAATTTACCAGAAAATTTTTTAATCTTGCTACATAATATGTTTAAAAAATGCTGAAATAACGGCAAACTGCCCGACTATTGGAAACAATCAATAGTGGTTCCTGTACTAAAAGCAGGTAAATGCAATATTGACTTGAAAAACTATAGGCCAATTGCATTAACATCGCACGTATGTAAACTTATGGAGAAAATAATTCTAAAGAGATTGATGTACTACTGTGAAAAGAACAACATATTACCAGTGAATCAGGCAGGGTTTAGAAAAGGCAGGTCACCAGTGGAACTCCTAACAAAGCTAACCACTAATATCAAACAACAATTTGCCAGACGCCAATGTGTTTTAGCTACATTTTTTGATATAACTAAAGCATACGACCAGGTATGGCACTCCCGATTATTACTCAAATTGAAAAGTATTGGGCTAACAGGTCACATTTTTGATTATGTCCAATGCTTCTTAGAAGACCGTGTAATTCAAACGAGGATCGAAAATGTGTATTCTTCAAAACGATTTCTTCAAATGGGTATCCCTCAGGGATCCTTATTGCTCCCCTTCTCCTCATGATATTATTGCATGACTTACCCAGTAAAATTTCTAAACATGTAACTTTAGCTCAATATGCTGATGATTTATGCATGTGGATGCAGGTAAATATGAAAAGAAAAACTCCTTTGCGCTGTCTTAATTATACGCGTAAATGTTATCAATTAGAACTCGATAAAATAGCACGATATATGGTAGAAAATGGACTGCATCTATCCGTGGAAAAAACAAAGATAGTTTTGTTTAACAGTGGAGCTAACCCAGCAAATGTTCCCACGTTCAAACTGGGAGATACTCTTCTTCAGTATAATGAGTCAATTAAATTCTTAGGGGTTTTCCTTACAGCCAAATTATCTTGGAATCAGCATATTGAATACTTATTAACAAAAGCTCAAAAAAGTTTAAATTTCTTGAAAATAGTTCGCAAACAGATATGGGGACAAGATGCATCAACACTTGTTCATCTCAGTAAATCGCTTATTAGATCTAAATTAACCTATGCCCAAGAAATATTCTTCAGTGCACCAAAACACTTACTCACAAAACTGCAGAGCATAGATTGTAAAGGTTTCAAACTTGCGCTGGGTCTTCCAATGCATGCCTGTTGCCATCGCACATACAATGCAATCAAATTGTTGCCACTTGATGAACAAAGGAAAGTCGCTTCTACTAAATTTCTGTTAAGAAACACTACCATAGAAAATAGCATCAAAACAGAGACAAAAGTAAGATCAGATACCGACTTTCCAAAAAGAGCTAAATAAATATCCTCACAGGTCACGCTTGCAACATTTACAGCTGAAGTTATGAAAGGCTCTGGAATTGATTTAGACACAGGTCCTGTAACTTTAAGACCTTCGTTTTCACCAGTACCCAGTTGGGAACTCCAAAGAGCACGATTTGACATACACCACACTGACTTAAAAAAAGAAGATAATATCAACTTACTGGCAAGTCACGTTAAATGTCATATAGAAGACTTTTATTTCGATCACTTGAAAGTTTACACTGATGGTTCAATAATTGAAAGACAAGCAGGCTCAGCGTTTTTAATACCTGCTCTCAAAATTGAGAAATCTTTCTATATAGGACTTAATAAATCTGTCTTTACTGCAGAACTCTTTGCAATCTTAATGGCTTTGAATTATATGATAAATCTTCCTAGGACAATTCCCCAGATACTTTTTTGCGTTGATTCAAAATCTGTACTTCAAGCTCTTGAATTATCAAAATTACAAACAAGATCTGAAATGATATTGGAAATTACTCACTTGATTAATAGTTTATCCTTAAGAGGCACTGATATTACTTTCTGCTGGATACCATCTCATAGTTCTTTTCATTACAATGATATGGTTGATAGGGCTGCCAAACGGGGGGCAAAGAGCTCACCAGATTCAAAACATATACAACTTTCCCTCTCATTGCATGAGTGTTATACTTTAGTGGACGCCTACGTATGGAAGCAGTTTCAAGATAAACAGAAAAAGTATGAAAAGTGTTACATGAATTTTGAAATTAGCAAAACACCTAAGCGGTTCCCTGCCAGTAGAAGTATACAATCCCTTATGTATAGGTGGAAACTTGATGCTTTCAAAACAAAATACACCAGGAATGTGGTGTGCCTGTGTGGAAAGAAGATTACACATAGTCATATTCTTTCATGCGTTCGAGTAAAACGACATATACCTACGTTATCAACGAAGACAGTTTCTGACATATTTGCCTCACCATCCTTAACATATGAATTTTTTGTTAGCCTGTCAAAAAGTCCTATAGCGAATTATCTTTAACGCGCCATTACTTCTCATGTTCAGTGTTATGGTTAGCTAAGTTTACTGTTTCAATCGTTATTTATGATAACGTCATTTGTGAATTTTTCTTTCTTGTCTTGTTTTTCTTGTTCATTTCTTTTTCCTGAAAATTAACCATTTCCAAGTGGGTTTTTTTGTTTGTTTGTTTTTTTTGTCTAAAATCACTTTAGTGAATAGACATTAAATCAAAGACCACCACACACACACACAAACACACACACACACACACACACAGGCACACACAGGCACAGAGAGAGACAC
>CM060314.1:33755490-33760490 GCA_030674185.1 Monoplex corrugatus | reverse complement strand
GTGTGTGTGTGTGTGTGCGTGCGTGCGTGCGTGCGTGTGTGTGTTTGTGTGTGTTTGTGTGTGTGTGTGTGTGAGTGTGTGTGTGTGTGTGTGTGTGTGTGTGTGTGTGTGTGTGTGTGTGTGTGTGTGTGTGTGTGTGTTTTCTATATGTGTTTATGTGTGTGTATGTGTGTTTCTCTCTCTCCCTCTCTTTCTTTTCTCTCCTCTCTCTTCTCTGTCTCTTCTTCTCTCTCTCTCTGTTCTCTGTCTCTCTGTCTCTCTGTCTTCTGTCTGTCTCTCTCTCTATCTCTCTCATCTCTCTCTCTAGTCTTCTGTCCTCTATCTCTCTCTCTTCTCTCTTTCTCTCTCTCTTCTCTTCTCTCTCTCTATCTCTCTATCTCTATCTCTCTATCTCTCTATCTCTACCTCTCTCTTCTCTCCTCTCTCTCTCTCTCTCTCTCTCTCTGTATTCATTTTTATCCCTGTCACTCGTTTTGTCTTTTTTCATTCACCAACTCCTCGCCACCTATTGCTGTCAAGATCAGCATCATGCAGAAATGTCTCCATTTACGTCTCTGTATCAGCCTTATCTATTTTCTTCTAGTCTTTGTGAGACTAGAGAGAACAGTATACAGTTCTTGGTCGGGAGAGACCAGAGAGAGAAACAAGAGGAGAAGGGATGATGAGAAGGAGCGAGGGAGAAGATGGGAGAAAGAGGAGATACAGAGAAGGAGAGAAGGAAAGAAAAGGGGAGGAGAAGGGAGGAAGAGAGAGGAAGAGAGACAGAGAGAGAGAACGAGAGAGGAGAGAGAGGGAGGAGAGAGAGAGAGAGAGAGAGGAGAGAGAGAGAAGAGAGAGAGAGAGAGGAGGAGGAGGAGAGAGAGAGAGAGAGAGAGAGAGAGAGAGGTAGGCGCAGGATGGATATTAATTCCATGAAAACTGATTTACGTGTAGTCCTTGCTACTTTACACATACATTAACAGCATATTAGGAAAACAGAGAACTATGAAATACAAAATGTGGAAGAAATTATAGAATGGATATTGAGGAAATAGTCATTGTTATGTGGCGACTGTTGAAGCGCTTCACAAAATCGCGTGAGACAAAAGCAGGCAAATATACTGCAAATACACGTCAACCTCAAACAACAAAACAACAACAGCAACACCACCAACAAAATATAACAACATAACAATAACAATAATGTTGTGGGTAGCATGTACAATTTCATTGAAATATAAGTGAATTACAGACATAGAATCAAAAGAACAGAAAAAAAGTGAAGTACGCATGAGAGAGTGGCGGGGGACAGACAGACAGACCAGACAAAGAGGGAGGGAGGATGGGAGAGAGAAAGAGAGAGAAAAGAGAGAGAGAGAGAGAGTGGGGGCAGCTGTCCGGCAGTAATCGACACCAGTGCAATCAGGAAGAATCGATTTAGCGATTAACTGTCTCCCAATTCTGACCTAAACGAGGCCAGTGTTTCTCTTTTTCTTCTATGTTAACACCTCCCCAGCCCTAAACCTTTAGATAAAAATAAAAAAACTGAAGCGAAAAGAAAACAGAATGAAAATTAAAACTTGATTTTTCTTCTTCTTCTTCTTTCTTCTTCTTCTTCTTCTTCTTCTTCTTCTTCTTCTTCTTCTTCTTCTTCTTCTTCTTCTTCTTCATTCTTCTTCTTCTTCTTCTTCTTCTCTTCTTCTTCTTCTTCTTCTTCTTCTTCTTCTTCTTCTTCTTCTTCTCTTCTTCTTCTTCTTCTTCTTCTTCTTCTTCTTCTTCTTCTTCTTCTTCTTCTTCTTCTTCTTCTTCCTTCTTCTTCTTTTTCTTTTTTCTTCTTCTTCTTCTTCTTCTTCTTCTTCTTCTTCTTCTTCTTCTTCTTCTTCTTCTTCTTCTTCTTCTTCTTCTTCTTCTTCTTCTTCTTCTTCTTCTTCTTCTTCTTCTCTCTCTTTCTTCTTCTTCTTCTTCTTCTTGTTTTGTTCTTGTTGTTCTTCTTCTTCTTCTTCTTCTTCTTCTTTTTCTTTGTTGTTGTTCTTCTTCTTCTTCTTCTTCTTCTTTCTTCTTCTTCTTCGCATTCTTCTTCTTCGCATTCTTCTTCTTCTTCTTCTTCTTCTTCTTCTTCGATTCTTCTTCTTCTTCTTCTTTCTTCTTCTTCTTCTTCGCAATTTTTTTTCTTCGCAATTCTTCTTCTTCTTCGAATTCTTCTCTTCTTCGCATTCTTCTTCTTCGCAATTCTTCTTCGCAATTCTTCGCAATTCTTCGCAATTCTTCGCAATTCTTTCGCAATTCTTCTTCTTCTTCTTCTTCGCATTCTTCTTCTTCTTCTTCTTCTTCTTCTTCTTCTTCGCAATTCTTCTTCTTCGCTTTCTTCGCAATTCTTCTTCTTCTTCTTCGCAATTTCTTCTTGCTTCTCTGCAATTCTTCTTCTTCGCAATTCTTCTCTTCGCAATTCTTCTTCGCAATTCTTCTTCATCTTCGTCAATTCTTCTTCTTCGCATTCTTCTTCTTCGCAATTCTTCTTCTTCGCAATTTCTTCTCCCTTCGCAATTCTTCTTCTTCTCTCTTCGCAATTCTTCTTCTTCTTCCCTTCTTCGCAATTCTTCTTCTTCTTCTTGGAATGTAATGCTGCTGTTGCTATTGTGCTGCTGCTGCTGCTGCTGCTGATGATGATGATGATGATAATGACTACAATATTCAGAACGTACACGAACCAATCATTCTAGAGAACGAAAGCAAAAGCACTAACACCAGCCTAAGGACAAGGCGGAGTATGTGCGGCATTACAACGGAGTTTATCATGACTGCGGTGAGACTGGAATCAAATGGCTTACCATGAAATTCGAAAACATTTGGAAACAAGTTTGGGTTCCAAATGACTAGCAGAGGGTTGTTGTAGCGCTAATATGGAGAACAGAAATGGAGCCAGCAATACTGCAACATCTACAGAGATACGTACATCCATCCTGCGGTATCGTCGGCAACTTTTCGACTCGCGAGAAAACAAATCAGTACTGAGAAACATCCTCCTTATCTTCGTGAATCAGGGAAAGCCATTTGACCGTGTATACATAAAAAAAAACTTTGAGAGGGTCTTGGAGTCGTATGGAATTATCCCTTTGATTCCTCTCTACCTGATCATTAGCATCGTGCTGTGTCAACCATGATAGCAAAGCAAAATGTTAACCCTTTGAGTCCCTCAATTTGTCCACCAGCTTCCAGCAGGAAGATGGTGGATAGTTGAGGGACTCAAAGGGTTAAATTGTTGCTGGTGATGATAAGGTGGTGCAGGAGTCAAAGGGTTAAGGTTCCGCTCCTCGATACAAAGGAGTGTTATATGCAGTTAGTGAGAATGGTGTAAGGCCCCTAAACGGCTTTTTCTTACAGGTTCTGAGTAACATCTAAGATCCGATATGGATACGTTGTATGACCACTCCTTCTCCATGTGCGCCATATGGACACTTTAAACTCACGATGCCAACACTTGTCCAAAACTACTTCATAACCTATTATTCGCTGATGACAGAGCGAATATGAAATGTGACAAAACAGCCTGCAAAAAAAGCAAAAACTATTTACACAACATTCTGAAAAAAAAACTATGACATTAAAACAAACATTGACAAGGTAAAGGTATGTCAGTAGAACGACCACCCGATAATCCGGACATCAGAATCAAAATATATCAATGAATAAATGAATGAATGAATGAATGATGAATGAATGAATGAATGAACAACTAACTAACTAACTGACTAACTAACTAACTGACTAACTAACTAACTGACTAACTTAATAAATAGATAAATAAATGAATAGATAAATAACATAAATAATAAATAAACAAATAGATAATGCTTCAGCAAAGAACATATTTTATGTATTTAGACAGTTTATTTACCAAAAGTGGGCGGGTTCCCGAGCCCAAAACAACTACAACTAACTACCAGCTATCTCCTTTTCCGAACGTTCTATGGACTGAATGGAAAAGAGTGAGACCGCTCTGTGAAGTCTCATTCTTCTCACGGATTTTGTCAATCGAGGGTACTGCTCATATTTTCCGACGTTCACTGCAGTTGTCTGTATCTCTCGAGCCTGGTTGACGTCCGAATGTGTAAATGTCACAAAAAGGGAGCGAGGAGTACAACCTTTAATCCTAGACAGCATCATGATCATCATCCCCATCATCGTCATACTATCGATCATCCGAGTATAACGAAACATGTCTCTGGTTTTGTTAGAACATTCATGAACTGATCGGGTGGTGACAGCAATCTTGGTATCTACTGCCACTTCATTGACCGAGATCGGTTCGGACTGGGATTTTTTTTTTTTCAAGAAGTTTATAGTGGTTGGTGATGGACTGCAGGGCATTTCTGGCTCCTATCTGCTACTTGGCACTAGGACTTCAACAGCAAAAAACTTGGTGGTGGTGGTGGTGGTGGTGGTATGGGGAGGTGCCACAATGACCCGATGTGGGATCAACGCCACTGAGATAGCACAGGAGTTGCAACATAAGAAAACAGGCTAATTGAAAAAAATACCACAACCCTTTTCAAAAAGTAATATAATATAATATAATATAATATAATATAATATAATATAATATAATATAATATAATATAATATAATATAATATAATATAATATAATATAATATAATATAATATAATATAATATAATATAATATAATATAATATAATATAACATAACATATATAATATAATATAATATAATATAAATAATATAAATAAATATAATATAATATAATATAATATATATATATAATATAATATAATATAATATATATAAATATAATAATAACAAGTCAAAACAAACAAAATCACTAAAGACCCCAGATATATACCAAATACATGCTCTCTCGCTCTCATTCGCTCTCTCTCTCCCTCTGTCTCTGTCTCTGTCTGTCTGTCTGTCTCTCTCTGTCTCTCTCTCTCTCTCTCTCTCTCTCTCTCTCTCTGTCTCTCTCTCTCTCTCTCTCTCTCTCTCTCGCGTGCGCGCGCGCGC
>CM060314.1:33745490-33750490 GCA_030674185.1 Monoplex corrugatus | reverse complement strand
GTG
Organism: Monoplex corrugatus; assembly: GCA_030674185.1. NCBI lineage: Eukaryota > Metazoa > Mollusca > Gastropoda > Littorinimorpha > Ranellidae > Monoplex > Monoplex corrugatus. Next base: position 33,750,487 of record CM060314.1, on the reverse strand, counting down.
TTTACAGTCGCTATGCTTGTGTCTTGTGTATGGATTGTTCCGTCATCAGCGAACATATCACAGTGAACTGTGGGATCAGATATATGAAGTGGTAAGTCATTTATGAATACAGAAAACAGAATGGGTCCTAAGATTGATCCTTGAGGAACGCCACATTTCACATGACCCTCGGATGAATATGATCCATTAAGATGTACTTTTTGTTTGCGTTCATGAAAGTAGGAATTGAAAAATGAAACTGTTGAGTCGTTGGCAAGGTACGTTCGTAATTTAGCTAGTAAGATATCATGATCAACGAGATCAAAAGCCTTTTTAAAGTCTAGAAATACTGCTCCAGTTAATTTGCAGTCATTCATGGCTAATAACCAGGTGTCAGCAAGCCGTGTTAGGGCTGTATGACAAGAGTGGTTCTGACGGAAACCAGATTGCAGTGGGTGAAGAATACTTTTGGTTTCCAGGTAGTCTGAAAGATGTTTATGGATATGTTTTTCTAAAGGCTTTGACAGGACAGAGAGAAGAGAAATTGGCCTGTAATTATTTATTTGTGAAAGATCTTTTGTTTTTGGTAAGGGTACAACTTTGGCCTGTTTTAGAGCTCTGGGGAATACGTTGTTTTCTATGCTGATGTTGTAAATATATGTAAGTGGTTCCGTGATGTAGGGCAGAGACAGTTTTAGTATTTTGGGACTGATTTCATCTGGTCCTGATGATTTTTTATTATTCATTTTATTTATATACATTCCAGTTTCATGGACTGCTATACTGGGAATACTAAATGAACTTGTATTATTGGTCCTCTCTTTGCAAAAGTTAATCAGATTTTCAGAGGGGACATATTGATCACAGTTAGAAATAGGACGGGTTAGTAGTTCTGATACTGACAGAAAATGATCATTGAATTTGTTTGCTGTGAAACTGAGAGGCGTGCCTGGGAGCTTTTTCCCACTTCCCTTAATAACTAAGTTCATTGCTCTCCATAGTGATGATACATCTTTATTGTTTTTTACCAGTCGATCAAAGAGAGACTTCTTGGCTTGACGGACCATTGATTTTACCTTATTACGCATCGTTTTGTATTCAATGAAGCGTTTTTCTTTCTTGAGTTTATCTCGTAATGACATCGCATTGATAATGTCTGTTGACAGCCATGGGGGCATTGTTGGATGCTTTACTCTTTTCCGTCGTAGTGGGGCATGTTTATTTAGGACAGTCGTGAACAAGTTGTACCAAATGTCTAGGGCTTCGTTAGGATTACTAGTACTAAACACACTACTGAACTCTACTCTACCAAGATCAGAGAGGAATGCATCCTCATCAAAGTGTTTGAATGATCTATATGTTATACATGTATGATTATTCTTTTTTATTTTTTGAACTTTGGCTGACCAGGTGCAGTTTACAGGTTGATGATCACTTATGCTTAAATCATCTACAGCTGCATTAATTATTGCCTCTGGTTTGTTTGTATAGATATGATCTAAGAGTGTTTCTGATGTTGCTGTGATTCTTGTTGGATCTTTGATTAATTGTTTTAGGCCAACCAGGGTGGTCGTTGACTGCCATGCGGGTTGTGGAGTGAGTAGGTCAAAATTAAAGTCACCTAACATTAGAATGTCTGTATGTCGTTGACACAATTTGTCCATCATCTTTAGAAAGTGGTCATGCCATTCGTATGTGCTCCTGGGATTTCTATATAAAATACCGATAAGTAAAGGTGGAGTTGTTGCAGAAGGCTTTAGCTCCACCCAGATACATTCAACTTCTTTGGTTTCTAAGTCATAACGTCTGTTGGTTATTTGTTGAATATCTCGGTGGATGTAAAGCGCAACTCCAGTTTCTCCATGGCATGAGGGATCTCGCCTGATTACAGAATAGTCTGGGATTGCTATAGCTTCATCTGTAATATGAGGTGCTAGTCGTGTCTCGGTCACACCGTACAAATGGTAATAATTTTGTTTGTGTAGGAACACGCACAGGTCTGATACTTTGTTTTGGAGATGATAGACATTAACATGACCAACACGCAGATCCTGTTTTTTTCGAGTGAATGTGGTCATTGGTGATTTCAACACTGCGTCTGCACGCTGAAGTGAAATATATGAAGAGAGGGTAGAAAAAAAAAATTGGTCTACCCCTAATACAAAGTGTGAACAATGATATTATACACTGATGAAAACAAAATGTAACAGTGCAGAGTCTGTTTTTTTTCTTGACAGTTCAGCCAAGACTGACTACAGGTATACACACTGTCAGTCTTCAGAGAAAAACAAAACAAAATCAGAACAAAAAGATAAGTAAGTAAACTAAAATAAAATAAAGGCTGCACTGAGGAGAGAGAGAGAGAGAACAGACAGACAGACAGACAGACAGAGAGAGAGAGAGACAGAGACAGAGAGAGAGAAGAAATACAAAACAATCACACACAAATGTTTAAAATCCGAAGAAACAGAAAACGAAAAGAAAATGAGCAAAGGAGGAAGGAAGAGAGCCGTTTCGACGATGGGATTTTTTGTTCAGTCACCGGGTCTGCCCGGGGCAAAATTGACAGGGAGGGTTCAGCTTACAGTCACACGCTGGTCATCCACTGAGACCTGGTGATGACAAAGACACACAGACATACTAACAGAAAGAGAAATACACAGAGACGGGCACACACACACACACACACACACACACACACACACACACACACACACACACACACACACGCACGCACACACACACACACACACACATACTCACACCCTAAGCACGCACGCAAACAGACACACAGACACACACTCACTCACACACACACACACACAAACACACATACATCGGTAGGCCTCCCTCGGTCATGGCTGACCATGGACAAAGTACATCCGTTCTAATGTCTAGATGGGCTGTCTGCTTGGTTCAAGCAGCGTCGCCTGTGACTGTAGAGACCAGTGCGAGAGAGACAGTTTCTGTTGCAGCGGTCGCATGTGTATGCTGATGCTGGTCTGTTGGCTGTCATCCCTTTTCTGCGAACTCGCTTTTCTGCTGCAGCAGCTGAAAGTTTGTCCTCACCAATCCGCAGCTGTTTCTTGAGAGTGGTTCTCCAGCTGTTGCGGTCATCTGCGAGGTCCTCCCAGGACTCAGGATCTCCGGCGCCTTCATGTCACGTTTGCAAACGTCTTTGTAACTCAGCTGTGGGCGGCCAATGTTTCTCTGCCCTGTGGCAAGCTCACCATAAAGGATGTCTTTTGGGATGCGACCATCTTCCATGCGGCGAACGTGGCCCAACCAGCGCAGCCGACGTTGTCTCAGCATGGTATGCATGGTTGGGAGGCCAGCGCGGGTCAGGACTTCGGTGTTGGTCACCTTGTCTTCCCAGGAAATGCCGAGTATGCGCCGTAGGCTTCTCAGGTGGAAGGTATTGAGCCTTTCCTCCTGATGAGCATGCGTGGTCCACGCCTCGCTGCCATACAGCAAGGTGCTGAGGACACAGGCGTTGTATACAGCCATCTTTGTCTTCATGGTCAGCTTGGGATTTGTCCAAACCCTTTGTGTGAGGCGGGCTAAAGTTGTGGCTGCCTTCCCGATCCTCTTGTCGATCTCTGTGTCAAGGGAGAGGTTATCGGTGACGGTGGACCCAAGATATGTGAATTGATGGATGGCTTCAAGCTCGTAGTCATCAATGGTGATAGCTGGTGGAGATGGCGTGCCTTGGCCCAGGACGTTTGTCTTCTTAAGACTGATGGTGAGACCAAAATCTTTGCAGGCCTGGGAGAAGCGGTCCATTAGTGACTGCAAGTCCCGCTGAGTATGGGTCACAACTGCGGCATCGTCGGCAAATAGCATGTCTCTGATGAGGGCTTCACGGGCCTTTGTCTTAGCTCTAAGGCGGGCGAGGTTGAAGAGCCTGCCATCTGATCTGGTCCGCAGGTGGATCCCTTCTTGCGCTGTGCTGAACGCATGCCTCAGGAGGAGAGCGAAGAAGATTCCAAAGAGGGTTGGGGCCAGGACGCAGCCTTGTTTCACACCGCTGCGTACGTCGAAGGGCTTGGATAGGTTTCCGTTGAACTGCACCGTCCCTTTCATGTTGGAGTGGAAGGACTCAATTAAGCTGTGCAGATTGGGGGGGCAGCCGATTTTTCGGAGAGCCTTGAAAAGGCCATCTCTGCTGACTAGGTCAAAGGCCTTGGTGAGGTCAATGAATGCCACATACAGGGGCATCCGCTGCTCTCTGCACTTCTCCTGGATTTGGCGAAGGGAAAAGACCATGTCTACCGTGGATCTCTCTGCTCGAAAACCACACTGTGATTCCGGGTAGACGCGTTCAGCCAGTTTCTGCAGGCGAATTAGGAGGACCCGAGCGTAGACTTTGCCAACAATGCTGAGGAGTGAGATACCTCTGTAGTTGTTGCAGTCGCTCCTTTCGCCCTTGTTTTTGTACAGGGTGACGATCTTGGCGTCCCTCATGTCCTGCGGTACAGCTCCCTCATTCCAACACTGACAGAGAACTGCGTGCAAAAGGTGCAGAAGAGAAGTCTTGCAGTGCTTGATGAGGTCTGGGGGAATTCCGTCGTTGCCTGATGCTAGGCTATCAATGGCCTTGTTGAGTTCGTCCACAGTTGGTTCTGCGTCAAGTTCTTCCATTACCGGCATGCACTTGATGGCATCGAGGGCTGAGGGGGACACCATGGTCTGTGTGGAGTAGAGGTTGGAGTAGTGTTCCGCCCATCTTTCCATCTGTCGGCTAGGATCGCTGATTACTTCCCCAGTGAAGGATTTGAGGGGGGCGATCTTGCTCTGTGTTGGTCCCAGTGCCTTTTTGATGCCATCATACATTCCTCGGATGTTGCCTCTTTCAGCAGCACTCTGTATCTCTTCGCTGAGCTCTGTCCAGTACTCGTTTGCGCAGCGCCTGGCGTTAAGTTGAACCTTACTCCTGGCAGCCCTGAGGATTTGCAGGTTCTTCTCACTGGGTGACCGCTTATACTCGGTGAGTGCGGCGCGCTTGGCCTCAACAGTGG
>CM060314.1:33697990-33735490 GCA_030674185.1 Monoplex corrugatus | reverse complement strand
TCCATCATCAGATGTTGTCAAAGCGTACGACAGTAAGAGGGACAAGAAATGTTCGAAGACTGCTAGTGCTAGGTTGTAGCCCTGCTTGACTCCGTTTCGAATGTGGCGGTTCTTAGTAGGGTCTATTATCCGAACATTTTCACTTTTCCCTGCATGCCAGAACCAAAAGCGACGATGGAATTCAGCAGTTTCGGTAGCATCCATTTTTTTTCCAACTGTGCAAAAAGGCTTCGTCCGGTAATCACGCCAAAATGTTGGTCAGGTCGAGAATGTCAACATATACAGGCTGCCTTTGTTCCTAGAGTATGTGTGTGTGTATTTTGTGTGTGCGTATGTGTGTTTTGTTGTTGTCGTGGTTGTGTATGCGTGTGTGTGTGTATGTGTGTGTGAGTGTGTATGTGTGTGCGTGTGTGTGTGTGGTGTGTGTGCGTGTGTGTGTGTCTGTGTGTCTGTGTGTCTGTGCATGTGGGTGTGTTGAGTGATGTGTGAGTGCGTGTGTGTGTGTGTGTGTGTGTGCGTGTATGTTTGTGTGTGCCTGTGTGTCTGTCTGTGTCTGTGTGTCTTTGCATGTGGGTATGTTGTGTGCTGTGTGTGTGTGTGTGTGTGTTGTGTGTGTGTGTGTGTGTGTGTGTGTGTGTGTGTGTGTGTGTGTGTACGTTTGTGTATGTGAGTGTTAGCGAGCGCGCCGTATGTGTGTGAATAGTTGTCTGTCAGTACGTCAGTGTGTCTACGCCATCACCAGGTCTGAATGGCTGACCACCGTGTGACTGTAAGCTGAACCTTCCCTGTCAATTTTGGCAAGGGTATAACATGTGACTGAACAAATATTTCCATCGCCGAAATGACTCTCTTCCTTTGTCCCTTGCTCTCTTTATTTTCGTTTTCCTCTTTTTCCTGCTTCTTTAAATGATACTTTGTATTTCTCCTCTGTCTCTGTTTCATCAACGTCCATTTTTCTTAAAAGAACGACATTTATTGGGATCAGTTTGATAGGAATAGAGGGAAGAGAGAGAGTGGTGATAGAGGAGAGAGAGAGGGGGAGAGAGAGAAAGGGGAGAGAGAGAGAGAGAAGATGCACATATACACATGCCATTTACATGTAACCAGGATTGTTCCAATGATATGCTGATACAATGCTAGTAATATAAAATAGACTAGGTAAAACATAGGGTAGTAGAGCCTCAGGACCTGGCCAACTCATGGGTTTACGTGCAGGCTTAAGTTTTGTGCCATGATCACCATAGACATGGCACCTGTGACGTTAGGGCATATGGACTTCGTTCCGAGCGCGGAAACGTCGTCTTGAGAAAACGAAACTGAAACTGAAATCCTTTACTGTGATAAGGAATTATGATGACATGTCAATTAACTGCCAAAACTAACATTCGCGTGAGGGATGTCTGAAATGTTTGAAAATAAGAAAGGAGCAATAATGGCGATCAGACATCGGAAGTATTGTAAACGAGGCCAGTAAGAGACGATGGAGGTGACTGGACCACGATCGCAAACATTACTGTTTCAATATTTCAATGTTTGATAGATTCTCTAACCCAACTGGGACAGTAAAGATAACAGAAAATAACGAAAACCCAAGCCAGGCAACATATAACATTAAGCAGAAAGAAATTTCAACAGTTCAACAAAAAAGTAGGCCTATATTTGAAATTGTCCTACAAGAAGATACCCATATGTTCAGATTAAAACTTCAAATTTGGGAAATGTTGATAACATGTTTACTTTTTTTCTTTTTTATTTTTTTTTTTGTCTTTTTTTTTGTGTGATTAATTTTATTTCCTGCCAGAAATGAAGTTACACGATCAAAAGATGGATTTAATTGACAGATGTTTTTGTGGAATAAACTTCAGCCGTTCATCATGGACTTGAGGACATTCGAAAATAATGTGAAATTTACTGCCAAGGGCATTGCCATCATCAAACTTACATATCCTAGCTTTTCTTTTATATATATTCCTTAACATCTTCCTACTTCAATTTCAAGCGTGTGACAGCTGCATCGAAATTGAATTGAAAGAAAACCATAAACCCTAACACCGCTCTGTCAAGGGCATCACCTGGGAAAGAAAAAAAGGGCCAGACTAATAGGCACCTGGGGCGACAATACATGATGAAAAAAGCTGGAAGATATGGACTGTGCTGTTCTGGCTCGCGCAAGACCGTCAAGGCCTGAGGACAATTGGCTGATGCCTTATGTTCCACTTAAAGTGAAGAGGGTTTGGTGAGTGAGTGAATGTTCACAGGGACAGCCGGAGGAGATTATGAAAAGAAAAGATGAAATATTGGCTTATATATGCGCTTGTCAAACACTCTTTATTTCTGTTTAGATTTATGCCTGTCTGTTTTTCTGTGTTTGTGTATGTTTCATATTATTACAGACTAAAGTCTGTCTCTGTTCTCTGGGTCTTGAAAAATTAAGTTCTTTTGTTTGTTTTTGAGTATCGTCCACATCACTGCAAATAGTGTGAACCGCCAGGTTTTTTTTTCTGTTTGCTATTAGCTGTAATCCATAACAACATATAGGCCTACCTTCAGATTACACAATGTTTGTCTCTCTGAGAGAGCGAGAGAAAGAGAGGAGGAGAGAGAGAGAGAAGAGAGAGAGAGAGAGAGAGTGTGTTGTGTGTGTGTGTGTGTCTGTGTGTGTCTGTGTGTCTGTGTGTGCCTGTGTGTGTCTGTGAGTGAGTGAATGAGAGAGAGAGAGAGAATGTGTGTGTGTGTGTGTGTGTGTGTGTGTGTGTGTGTGTGTGTGTGTGTGTGTGTGTGTGTCTGTCTGTGTGTCTATGTGTCTGTGTGTGTGCGTGCATGTGTGATAGACAAACATGAAGATAGACACACACACACACACACACACACACACACACACCACACACACACACACACACACACACACACGCTCACACCACACACACAGAGTCGGCAGACAGGGAGCAGGCGACGGCACAGGACAGTAGACAGACACAGAGACAGAAAGACAATGCGGAGACAAAGGGAGAGAGACAGACAGAGACAGGCAGACAGAAAAAGCAGCAGACGCACAGAAAGATTCAGAAATCAGAGTTTAGATGTGTTACTGTATAGGCCGTAACCCTCTACACATGGAGTGAACTTTACCGTACCGTAATGTCAGACACATAAACAGTAGGCCTATTTTGTAGTATCAAACACGTCATAAACAAAATTAGTAGTTTTCACTGCGTTTTGCTTTCTTCTATCTTCAACAGCATAAACCAAGGCATAGATGGATATCAGCAGCATTTTGGCTGGCACAAGTTTTTGTGTAAGTTCACTGTAGGCCTACTAAAGACACTTAATCGAGAAGTGTATCTATAATAATAATAATAATTACAATATTTATATAGCGCAAAATCTTGATAAAATCAAATCTAAGCGCTGATCTTTGTACTTTGTTTCTAGTGCATCATTATTGAAAGGACAGTTACTATCTGTGTCTATCATATGTCTATTATATTGCAAAATGTTCCACTTCAAGAACAGCAATTGAATTCCAAATGTAGTTGGATATCTTGAAATACCCATGGTATTGATACCGCTTTTAAAAGATATTAAGTAATTTTTTCTTGAAATTTCAATGGATTTTGTAAAAGTCACGTGGATCTAAAGCAAGATGTCATTTTTGTTTGAAGTAATCTGTAAATCTTTCTTGGAGTTCTATCACCCACACCCTGTGATCTCCATGCTGCTCCAATACCAAATATATACACAAAACATTACAATCATTCCATGCTCATGTTACACAGTTTTGTTCTTGCAAAGTTATACCATTTGCGGAGATATGGGGATATATGCAGTGCTGTCTGTCTCTGTCTCTGTCTCTCTTTCTGTCTTTGTCTCTCTCTCTCTCTCTCTCTCTCTCTCTGTCCTGTCCCTGTCTCTCTCTCTCCTGTCTCTGTCCTGTCTCTGTGTCTCTCTCCCTCTCTTCTCTGTCTCTCTCTGAGTCTTTCTCTGTCTCTCTGTCTCTGTCTCTTTCTGTTTGTCAGTCTGTCGGTAGGTCTGTCTGCCGGTCTCTGTATGTCTCTGTCTCTGTCTGTCTGTCTGTCTGTCTGTCTCTCTCTCTCTCTCACTCTCTCTATCTCTCGCTGAGGGATATTGTTGATTACTGATTACCATAGCTTCAGTTTTCTTAATGTTTAGCTGCAGCCTTTTATTTCTGGTTTCTGGTTCCATCGTATTCATAAGATTTCTTGGTCTTTTTTTCCATTTTCTGTCATCTGCATAACGAAGAATATGTATCATGTTTCCTCAATTTTGTTTTTTGTATGCCAGTTTTTATGTTGTTTTTTTGTATGCCATGGCATTCTGTTAGGTTTATCTTGATTGTTTCACTATAAATTGAGAAGACATCTGGTGACAGAACGCGTCCTTGTTTAACCTTTGTTTTGATACCAGTATTTTGAAAGGAACTTGTACTTTGTGATAATCTCGTTGCTGCTGTTTGATACCAACACATATTCCTTATTATTCGCTGATCTTTCCCATCGATATCGAGCTTTCCCAACTATTGATTAGTTCTTCATGTCTTATCCGGTACAAAGCATTGGTATAATCTATAAAACATAAATTTAAATCCTTATCAAACTTATTTCATATTTTCATGACAGTTCCTAGGATGTCATATGCCATTAACAGTTCTTTTCCCTTTAGCAAATCCACACGTTTCTTCAGCTGTTTCTGGTTTGATTCTATTCCTTGTCCTCATCATGATTACTCATTAACATAATCTTTGTGTCGTGACTTATCAAGCCGATTGCATAATGGATTTGTGTTCTATAGCCCTTGCCTTCTATGGAAGTCGAATGAAAATTGACCTTGACATGAACTATCTGCAAAGATTTTCCGGTGTCATAATTTTCATTTAGGTGCAGATAATTTCCATTTAGGATGACTGTTACTTTTTTTCAATACGATTCATCTAGTCTCAATCATTCCAACAGCAATATTGTCTAGCCCTGGGGCTTTTCCTTGTTTCATCGTTTTCATTGCTGCTGAAACTTCATGTTTCATTATTGATGGCCTTTCAAAATTCTTTGCGATGATGCGTTTTTCCTGTCTGTTATCGTCAAACAGATCTTTAACATACTCTCTCCTTCTATCTAATATTTTGTCTTTTTTTCCCATAGCAATTGTACCTTCTTCAGTCTTTAATCAAACAGTTGATGTGCATGTCTTTTTTTTCTGAGTGCAATTTCTTTAGTATTTCTACACTTGAATTTAGGGTGTATTCTGTGTTGGTCTGTTGTTTCTTGGCATCTTTTCTTGCTAAGATTCTTTAGCCTCGCTGTACTTCTTCCTGATTTCCTTATCTATCTTTTTTGTATTCGTCCTCTTTTCTCTTTAACTTTGTCATACTTTTTTGTGTACACATGTTCACGCACTCAAAACACATGCAAAAAAGCATTCGTCCGTCACGCAACAGCACGCACTCCTTCCAACCAAAGGCACTAAACAAACTGCGATATATTCTTTTTTTTACATTTATTATTACTAACTTTCACCCATCACTCATACAACATACAACATACACAACCACGCACCTTCATACTCTTTTCTCTCCTTCGTTTTCTCCTCCCTCTTCGTCTCCTATTTCTCGTTTCCTTCTTATTCTCCTTTTCTTTCTTCTTCCTCGACTCCTTCCTCGTCTTTCTTCCTCGTCTCTTTCTTCCTCGTCTCCCTCTTCGTCTCCTTCCTCGTCTCCTTTTCTCGTCTCTTTCTTCTCGTCTCCTTTTCCTCGTCTCCTTCTTCCTCGTCTCCTTTTTCCTCGTCTCCTTTTCCTTCTTATCCTTATTTTCTGCCTTTTCCTTTTTCTCCTTTTCTTCTCCTTCCTCTTCTTCTTCTTCTTCTCCTTTATCTAATTCTTTCTTTTTTCTCTATTTGTTTCGCCTTCTTTTCTTCATAACTTTTTCGCGTTCTTCTTGTTCTTGTTTCTCCTTCTCCATTCTATAGGCGTTTGTTGTCGAGACACCCCTCTTGGCGGATTCTTTTTTCGACTCCTTCCCAAAACCTATTACTTTTGTTTTTAACTTGGGTGAGCTGTTTTCCAAAAACTCAACCACACATGCACACACAAAATTTCCTTCCGCACGCAACATAAAACTCATGCATACATCACTCCATGCACACGTCACAAAAATCAAGAGCACGCACCACCCGCGCACATGACACCCCCCATCCCAGGGAAAAAATTTTTGGTCAAAGACCAGAAAAATTTTTCGAAACTCAGCTGACAAATAATTCAGAATTAGCAAAAGATAAAAAGACATGTTTTATAATTACGACAGCCAAGATACTAAGTACTTCTTAACCAGCACCAAACAACCAAGTACAAAACGATTGATTACGAAGTATTTGCCTCTGGTAAATAGATAAAACCTATATAGTATACACCATGAAGAAAATATCAAACAATTAATCAAAAATTCACAATTCCCTTCCAGAAATGATATTTCAAAAATTCATTCATAATTGCACTCCAAAATCATCAATTCTTAAGATGTGTTTTTTTCACAACAGAATGAAACATGTATTTTCTGCAATGATCCATTCACAGATTAAGTACCAAACGAACCTCACTAGGTTTGTACAAAATCCAAAGAAAAATAATATCAGAATCACTGACATACTCTCAAAAAGGAGCAAAATGGACAATATCATCAACGTGCCAGCAGCACTCATATTTAACTCCAAAATCTTGAATGCCATACAATCGCAATCATAATGGACAATAAAGTGATCAAGTTACATCCCAAACAAACCATGGGCACAAAACCTGTGCCTCCTCAAGTCACACAGATCAAAATTTCTTAACTCTCATAACTTTAATACAAAAAGCATCACACTCTTTGTCTACATGAGAATTCTATATTTATCATTAGGATACAACACGAACCAGTAACCAACACATTGATACCCATAAGAAAACAATTTAAAAAAATCATTTCTCATTCTTTGGTATGAAAAAAAAAAACTGACGTAACTGCATTCGTATGCCAAAATCAACACCAGTGGACTATGATGCTAAATCATACATGTATGTCAGCTACCCATTCCCTCGAGAGGAAATGTGCATATTTCTTTGATTGCATCTGGAGTGGACTGTGTCCCACAATCTGAGAGGACTTTCCTTAGCAAACCCATGCAATTGATAACGGTTACCAAGTCTTCTGCGACCAAGATTGTGTCCATATTTTTGAGTGGTATGGCTTTGGGATTGCAAGTGGCTACATCCACCATGGTAAGTACGTACATGTCGTCTAGTGGATACATTACATGGAACAAATGATCCTCTGTGACCTCCGTGCATAGTTGCCACCCCAGGTAAGTTACCTAGAATTAAATCAGTGACAGGGTCTTTAATGACACAGGCCAGAAGTGTACCTGTGAAATAGGGGGTTGAGACTTCAATGTCTGCTACAGGAAATTTTTCAATTTTGCCCCCGAAAGAACGGCATGTCTGTATTTGACCTGTGTACTGCTCTGGTCGCACCAGAGACTTCTTGACCCCTGCTGTAGTACAGCCTGTATCTTTCAGAAGATTAGCATCATGCCCGTTCACATTGCATTTTTCTACGCACAATCCAGCAGTAGATGCCTGTGAAACTAAGGTCCGATGCCCCTCCTCCTGAGCAATATTGTCACTCTCCCCATGTGAAGCCACATTCACTGCTGATGATGTGTTCACATAAAGGCACTGTTTAACAAAATGGAACTTGCAATCACAATAATTGCACTTGGGGACACCTTGTGTGTTGGTGTTTTTGTCTACTGGTATGGGATTTACCTGTAGCAACAGGAGAACGTGGGGTGGGGAAAAAGTTCCGTCTCTCACCGGGGTTAGGTCTGGAAAAGGACTGTCCTTTATATTCACCATGACCGAAATGGTTTGCACGAGGGCCATACGTCCTCTGTTGAGGTGTTGCGTTACCAAAATTAGATGGATTGCCAAAACGAGGCGATGGTTTTTGATAACGAGGTGGTGGAACGTGATACCCACCGCGATCAAAGTTCCGGACAAATGGGGTTTTATTTGGCGAATAGACAGACATTTGCGTCGAAAACAGAAAAATCACTTTTTCGGGCAGTGTATTTCTCTGGATGAGCAACTCGGTACTGATCCGCGGCCCGGCACATTTGTTCTGCAGTGTGAATTTCTCTTTCGCGCAGAAAGACGGCGAGATCCTTACTGACACTTTTGTAAAAGCTGTTCTTTCAAAAGGAGATCCCGAAGACTATCAAAATCTTTATCCGTTTGCGAAAGTTCGATCCATCGATCCAGATAAGGAACGATGGAAAAGACTCACCCTTTTCAGGACGGACTGAGCGAAATTTATCCCGGAAACCATCTGCGGTGCACTGAAATTTTTTTTAAAGTTCTCTCAATTGGTCCCACGTCAGTCCGTCTTTTGCCGCAAGGGTATGATATAGCACTAATGCGCTTCCCTTAAAAAGTGACGCGACGTATAAAGTCCATTTTTCACGGGCCCAACCGCAAGAATTTGCATGACTCTCGAACCGAAAAAGAAACGAATCGATGTCGTCCCTATGCTCATCGAATGGAGGGAGTTTGGGGATATATGAGGACTTGGGCTGAGAGCTACTGGATGAAGTTTTGGAGGGCGAATCTTTGCTTTCTTTTTGAAATTTTAGCTTCTCTAATTCTATTTCTGCTTCTAATTCCAGTTGACGCAACTTACGTTCTTCCTTTCTGTCTTCTATTTCTCTTTGTTCTCTTTGTCTTTCACTTTCCTTCATTTCTTTTTCATATTCTTTGTTTTTCACTTTCCTCTCTCTGTCTTTCTATTTCCTTCATTTCTTTTTCATATTCTCTTTGTTCTCTTTGTTTTTCACTTTCCTCTCTCTCTGTCTTTCTATTTCTTTCATTTCTTTGTCATGTTCTCTTTGTTTTTGGCGTTCATCGCGCTCAACACATTGTTGTACATAGTTATTTATTTGTTCCCCAGAAAATTGCAAGCGCTGAGCTTGATCAAAATATTTATCAAAATTATCCATATTTACAATCTGGGGTAAATAAAATTGTCAAAGTTAAGAAAAGTAAGCAGCACACAAGTAAACACACATGAATTCTAAGCGTATTTATGACGAAAGACAAAGCGCCATAAATAAAGCAAAACAGTTGTAACAACCACTATTCTTAAAGAAAATGAGCCTTCAATAAAAAAAAAACTGCATAAAATTATACAAATGAAACACTTGTCAGAGGGGGTACAAATCCCAATGTTTCACCAAGATATACAAATCAGTATCCAAAGAATTTTTTTTTTTTGAACAGGGGGTGAAATCAAACTAACCTATTCTTATATCGGGGTCACCACTGTCATACTTTTTTGTGTACACATGTTCACGCACTCAAACACATGCAAAAAAAGCATTCGTCCGTCACGCAACAGCACGCACTCCTTCCAACCAAAGGCACTAAACAAACTGCGATATATTCTTTTTTTTACATTATTATTATTAACTTTCACCCATCACTCATACAACATACAACATACACAACCACGCACCTTCATACTCTTTTCTCTCCTCCGTTTTCTCCTCCCTCTTCGTCTCCTATTCCTCGTTTCCTTCTTATTCTCCTTTTCTTTCTTCTTCCTCGACTCCTTCTTCCTCGTCTTTCTTCCTCGTCTCTTTCTTCCTCGTCTCTTTCTTCCTCGTCTCCCTCTTCGTCTCTTCTTCCTCGTCTCCTTCTTCCTCGTCTCCTTTTTCCTCGTCTCTTTCTTCCTCGTCTCCTTTTTCCTCGTCTCCTTCTTCCTCGTCTCCTTTTTCCTCGTCTCCTTTACCTCGTCTCCTTTTTCCTCGTCTTTTTTCCTCGTCTCCTTTTCCTTCTTATCCTTATTTTCCGCCTTTCCTTTTCTCCTTTTCTTCTCCTTCCTCTTCTTCTTCTTCTTCTCCTTTATCTAGTTCTTTCTTTCTTCTCTTTTTATTTGTTTTGCCTTCTTTTCTTCATAACTTTTTCGCGTTCTTCTTGTTCTTGTTCTTCTCCTTCTCCATTCTATAGGCGTTTGTTGTCGAGACACCTTCCTCTTGGCGGATTCTTTTTTCGACTCCCTCCCAAAAACCTATTCCTTTTGTTTTTAACTTGGGTGAGCTGTTTTCCAAAAACTCAACCACACATGCACACACAAAATTTCCTTCCGCACGCAACATAAAACTCATGCATACATCACTCCATGCACACGACACAAAAATCAAGAGCATGCACCACCCTGCGCACATGACAAACTTCTTGCGTCCTCTCTCTCTCTCTCTCTCTCTCTCTCTCTCTCTCTCTCCAAACTGGATTAATTATATCAAGTTTTGACCAATCACTTTTGGGGTTCAGCATCGAAACAAAAGACTAAAGACAATACCAACATATTATACACATTTTTGTGCCGTTTGTAGTCGTTTCAACGCCGAGTTTGTATTTCACATGGCTCGCTGAGCAAAGTTTGCAGTCGCCATGCTCCGTGTTGGCCAGGTGGTAAAAAGCTCTGGTAAACTGCGTGTTCTTAATCGCAGTTTTGATACAAGTGTTGCTGTCTGCAAATGACATAGAAACAAATCACTAGCCAGAGACAGAAATAGAAAACAAGCTCCGAACCTTGTTCGACAGGGAAAAAAAATTGAAACTCTAATTGCTCAACACTTTGATTTAGTTCACGGTCGTTAGGTGACCCAGTTGCTCAGTAAGATCGATGGTTCTTTGAATATTGTGACAAACACATCAGAAACATTTTGTTTTAAGATAACGCAACCAGAAGAAAATGACTTCGAGGTACTAAATATATATATATATATATATATGTCCCAATCAGCAAATAATGCCCTGAACAATATGTTCATGGGAACTGGATGATGAAATCGTCAAAGTACAAGCGTTTTCTAAGAGAGACAATTTTGTTTTTTCAATATTCCAGTGTCACCTAACGAGACTTAGGAGTAACATAAGTTTTGGAACGCCCATCTGGACTAAAAACACGGATGCTTGTTGTCTCCTCTGATCTTTTCTTTTTTGATTACAGAAGAGGTCACTCTCAAAGGAAAACATGGATTTCAGTTTATATCTGGTATTAAAGAAATATTTTTATTGCTATTTGCTGACGACGTTGTTCTGTTTTTATCCACTCCAGCTGAAAAGAAAAGAAAAGTAGCTTTTGAAATAAATCCCAACACTTTTTTATTCAGCCACGAGATAGGGAAAAACCAGACAGCACTGGAAACATTTGGAGCAGTGAATGGGATGTCAGCCATGCACCTCACAGCTTCTCAAGGCCATAACAAGAGAGTGTCAGGTAAGAAGAATATTATTTTGAAATGTGTGTGTGTGTGTGTGTGTGTGTGTGTGTGTGTGTGTGTGTGTGTGTGTGTGTGTGTGTGGTGTGTGTGTGTGTGTGTGTGTGTACTGAGCAAACTAGGTTAGGTTTGCAAAATATTCCCTTAAAATCAATTATTATTGATGTGTATGCTTGAAATTACATTATGAACAAATAAATAAATAAGTAAACGACTAAATACATTTACAGATTATACTTCTGATGATTCACGCACAATAACTAACCAAACTTGGAAACACGTTCTTCTAATACAGACTGCGAGATCTTCTGGTATTATCTGTTAATCTGTATCATCCTTCTTTTCTTGATGTGAATACTACATCAACATACATGAGTCCCAGTTTATTTCTCGTCAACTACTCATTCGAGAAAACAAACAGAGACATGTGTGGAAATACAGGAGACACGCCCCAAGTGTTGTTCTTCTCCTCTCCCTCTGTTGGATGACTCTAAGTGCCCCAGCGCACGCCACTGTGTCGCCTGCCACAGATTTTCTGTTGATTGAGGGCAGCCCACAGCATTGGGGAGCTCACATTTTCTTGATTAAAATCCAACATTGATATTCTTTGAGGCTCGTTCTTACAGCATGTGGTCAAACAGAAATGAGGCAAAAGCTTTGACTTGCATCTCTGTTCTTCTCTCATCCGGGGATGTCTGTGAGCGGAAATGGGATGGCGCCATGTTGTTTTATACGATAACTGCTCTTTTCATATTCGGAGGGTTCATGAGTGCAAGAAAAAGAATGACTCCCATCATTTTTTCTCCATCTTTTTCCCACCTTCTTTCCCCTCCTCATCCTTCTCCTTCTTCTTTTTCATCTCCGTCTTCTTATTTCCCCCACTTCCTGCCCCCTCCTTGTCCTCTTCTTCCTTCTTTCTATCTTCTTCTTCTTCTTGTTCTTTTTTCCTCCTCCTCCTCATTCTACTTCCGCTTGTTGTCATTCATGTTGTTGTTGTTGTTGTTTTTCTTCTTCTTCTTCTTTTTTTTTTCTTCTTCTTCATTTTCTTCTTTTTCTTCTTCTTCTTCTTCATCTTCTTCTTCGTTTTCTTCTTCCCCTCCTATCGTATTTGCTCTGAGTTTCGTTTTATTGAAATCTGTTTCTTTTTTCTTTATGTCTCTCTGGTTTCTTCTCAGATCAAACAATTCGAGGAGGAATGTTCCATCCATTTTTGCGTTGATTCCTTTTTGATTGCATTGCGAGTAGTCATAATAGAAAAATAAAACAGTAAAATATATTGCTGACTCATTTCTTTTTCATATGATTATGTTCATGCTGGCTCGGTTCAATATTGCTCTGGCAGCTAAAAACTTCTGTACTGTGGACAGCGAGAGACAGAGACAAAAAGGATGGGCAAAAATATCTTTCAAATGAAAAAGATCAATGCATACAAAAAATGTTTAAATAGCGGGGGATTTATTTCGCTGGTTATGAAAACAAAAGAAATAAAAACAAGCACAGTGTGAAAGTATAGAGTATATTTCTACTGCAGAATTGCCAGAACTTTTTGATTGATTAGGTTCAGTTTTTACGTCGACACCCATCTCCAGTAATATAACCATCCCAGGGAAGTGGGGGAAAGGGGGGGGGGGGACTTATCTCATCCTATACTAACACCAACAGAACAACAATGATGTTAAGATGGGACAGTGAGATGGCCAGTTTTAACATAGCACACCCCGGGATTCGAACCCACAACCATTAGCATGTGAATCCGACGTTCAAACCAGCTGAGCTATTGAGGCCCGCTTTGAATTGCCAGAAACTGGAGGTACGATTTTTATTACAACTGTCTACAAATGCCAAGGTTGGTGACCTCTGTAGTATCGCGCACGAGCAGGAGCTGGAATGCTGCGACCTTGCCACTGAGCAATGTAAGCGCGCATGCGCTGTCGAACTTCATCCGGGTTTTACTTCAACGGTCACTCGGTTTGACGCAGACGACTGTGACTGACCGAAGTGAGAGGACCCGAGTCAACAGCAGGCGTGAGAGAGAACAAGTTCCTCCTGTTACTTATCTGGTGCACAACTGAAGAAGAACCAACAGCCAAGCTCGCACTAGGACAGGGGAACAAGCTCCCTTGCGCTCCAGCTGAGCTCCCGACAGATGTGTGAGCTGGTGAATAGCAGAGCAGTCCCTATTCATAGGCTATTGACCTATACCTACCTATCCGGGGACAGACGAGCGCTCCTGGGGGCCCAAACAAAGGACAGAGCCTGTAGCTTCATGTTAGGTGAGTCCGTAGTATGTATGTTAAGAAATATACAATACCTCTTTTGAATGTAGCCTACAGTGTCAACGACAGCAACAGATTGATTTTTGTTTCTGTATGCGTGTGTGTGTGGCGTCAGTATTTAACCACGTACATGTATGCATTCATCTATCCATCCATACGCACATATATACATACGAGTCTGATCCCAGAATAATAATATAATAATAATGTTTATTTGTATAGCGCATATTCCATATAAAAACATGCTCACCATCGCTTTACATTTCGCAAGAAAGGCAAAAGGTGATAAAAAATGTTAACAATTACATACACAATGTGACAATAACTGAATAAGATAAAACAAACATTAAAGCTTACAAGTAAGAAGACACATAAACCACAGAATATTAAAATTTAAACACTGACTTATGTAATGAAAAAGATTAACGATTTTTCATATGAATAAAGAGGCATACTGTGTTTATATCAGGCATGGGAATTGGTATAAGGAGAATCCTCTGAAACTAGGGGGGTCCGGGGGCATGCCCCCCGGAAAATTTTTTTTCTGCTACATTAAAAATCTGGGCATATCTGGGCATCACTTTCAGGCATATTTCCATTGTAAAATTATTCAAATTTGGCACTTTTATAAGGTTAATATGCCCTCTTCGTCAAGTGCGTCCGTTCGATTAACAATTCTTGCCACTGATGACATCTTCAATCGCTCACTGGAATGTGCGACTGTTTTTAAATCATGCAACCGCTCACTGCCTCGAATGCTTCAAAAAGTAAAAATGGCCGCTGAAGGGATAGTATTGCTGCGTTCAAAGCCGCTGACTCGCTCGCAAAAGCGGATGTGCCCGGCGATGCAACTACCTATAGAAAGCGCGGACGCTGCTCAGCAGCATTAGCGGGCGGCTGCAAAGATTGAACGCTACACCGGAATCGCGCACTATAAAATTCTGGATCGGCACGGTTACGAATATATATATATTTTTTTGCCTTTCTCGAGAATCCGAGGAGCTCAATTTTTTTTCCCGAGGACGCTAGGTTGATTTCCGCTGAAAATAGCGGATCCGAGGAGAATTCCCATGCCTGTTATATATTGCTGCGTGTGTGTGCTTGCGTACGTGTGTGTGCGTGTGCGTTGCTGTGCGCGTGTGTGTTTGTGAGAGTGTGTGCGTGTGCTATGTTTGCATGCGTGTATTTTGAATGAAGATAAAAACAGAAAAATTATAATCCATATACAGGAAAAACATAACTTCAGTATTACAGCATTAACACCTTGACAATCAAAATTACCTCACAAATTATAAACTATTCGCATATCATACATCACAATTTACATACAAAGAAAGATTTTTAAAAAGTTTCTTAAAGTATTTCAGTCTCTTTCCCACTCAATTTCTCCCCTATCCCCTCCTCAGCTGTACACAGTGATACACACACATGCTCACTCAAGCACACACACACACACACACACATGCACGCACACACACACCTTGCTCTATAGGCCCTTATACAAAACACTTTATACAGGCAGGAGAGATTAGTCTGATGACAGACTTGCAAACTAAGGCTCTTCAGGTCAGATGAGTTTGAAAGAGGTGGGTTTTCAGGTGCCGTTTGAAGGTTGAGAAACACTTAGTTTTTCTGAGAGACAGTGGTAGAGAGTTCCATACATTTGGGCCAAAGACAGAAAGATTTTTTACCAAAGGTGTCTAGAGAGAAGCGAGGAACAGTCAACAGTGAGGTGTCAGAAGAGCGGAGCGTTCGAGAGGTTTGTAACCCTGCAGGAGGTTGGCAAGATAGGATGGCATGTTCTCGTGATGGATACACTGAAAGCAGAGGCAGGCAACTTTATATTGAATCCTAGCCTTTACCGGGAGCCAATGAAGTGTTCTAAGCAGAGATTTTGCACTCTCATGCCTGGGCTTGCGGAGAACAAGGCGAGCCGCGTGGTTCTGTATACGCTGAAGTTTAAATAGTTGATTGTCATGGAGACCTGCGAATAGGTTACAATAGTCCAGTCTAGATAGTATGAAAGAGACAGCAAGCTTGTTGGTAGCATCAGTGGAAAGGAAGGAGCGAATCTTGCCTATTCTGCTTAGCTGATAGTACAGAGTACGGCACAACTGTTTGACATGGGCTTCCATAGACAGTGTTTCATCCAGGTCGAAGCCAAGGTTTCTAACAGTTTGTGAGAAAGATACATCACAACCAGAGATAGACATGGGGGCAAGAGTAACCTGATTGACCTTTGACTTAGTACCAGTAACAATAAGCTGTTTTATCATCATTCATCTTCAGCTTGTTTTCACTCATCCACTTGGAGACATCCTCTATACAATCTCTCAGACTGCACGCAAGAGCTTCAAAATCTGATGGGGCAGAGGAGCTATGCAGCTGTGAGTCATCCGCAAAGAAGTGGTATGAGTGACCTGACTGATGAATGATAGCGCTGAGAGGTTGTGTATACATAGTGAACAGGACAGGTCCCAAGACAGAACCTTGTGGGACACCACATTTCAGCACAGATGGATTTGATTTGTGGCCAATGACAACAGACTGGGTACGGCCAGTCAAATAGGAGGTAAACCAGTCCAGAACCGTTCCAGAACAGCCAAAAGTGGTACGCAACCGCGTTATGGTGATGCTATGGTCTATGGTGTCAAATGCTGCTGACAAGTCAAGCAGTGACAAGATAGACACACTCCCATTGTCTGAAGCCTGAAAGGTCATTGACCACATGCAATAGAGCGGTTTCTGTGCTATGGCATTTATGGTAGGCTGACTGGAATGGCTCTAGCAGGTTGTGAGATTCCATATGCTGCAGAAGCTGTTCTAGTACAATACGTTCCAACACCTTTGATAGGAATGGTAGATTGGTAACTGGACGATAATTCTTCAAGCAGTCTGGGTCGAGATTTGCCTTCTTCAGAAGGGGCTTGACAATAGCGTGCTTAAAGCACTGAGGCACAACTCCAGATGACAAGGACTTATTCATAATATCTGACAATTGGAGTAATTTCATCTAGACATCAAATAGGATAGAGGCAGGGATATGGTCAAGGTCACAGGAATTCTTTGGCATTTTCTTCAGTATCTCTCTCACACAACCTTCAGACATAAGCTCAAAATTGTCTAGCTGTGTACCAGAGAACACAACAGCATCAGTGGGGCATGGTGTATCGGGTCAAAGCTGCTTCTGATCCTGTTCAATCTTTCCAACAAAAAATTCATTGAATTTATCAGGAAGAGACTCGGGGGGGGGGGGGGGGGGGGGGATGTCAGAAGGAAGCACAGTATCTCCAGCTTTTCCCAGCAACTGATCACTGAGGCGGAAGAGTTCTCTGGAACTATCAGCGCCTGCTATCTTACCACATATGTACTTTTTCTTTGCTTCACGTATCATATTTGTAACTATGTTACGCTGCTCTGCATATATTTCTCTATGAACGATCAGACCGGACTCACGCCACCCCACGTCCCCGTACGCCTTTAGCACTTGAATGACTTCAAGTGTCATCCAAGGGGGGATATACGGTCTGACATAGTACGCATAACAAGAGGGGCGTGTTGGTCAAGCAGCTGACGCAAGCATGTGTTGTAAGTACATATGGGATCAGATGAATTGGACTGACAGTCTGACTCAAGTGCTCTATGAACATCAGTCTTGAAAACATTTTTCTCAATAGCCTTAAGATTGCGTGAAGCGATTTTCTTTGTTGCTTTGCATGGTTTTCTAAGAGACAGTTCAAAGGAGATGATAAAATGATCAGATAACAATGTCACGACATATAAATCAACTACATCAGAAACACAGTTTGTGATTAGCCAATCTAAAGTATGGCCTTTGCGTTGAGTAGGTACATTGATCATTTGTTGCAGACTAAAATTTTCAAGAATGGCATTTAAAGCAACAGTACAGCGATCAGAGGGATTTAAAGCAACAGTACAGCGATCAGAGGGATTATCCAAATGGACATTTATATCACCAACAACAAATAGCCTTTCATAGGTATTGTATGATTCGAGCAGGTCAGGGAACTGGTCCAAGAACATTGATATCTTGAGTTTGTTTTTGACACTAGGTGGGGGACGGTACACGCAAAGAAACACAGAGGTCTGACCAAAGTCCAGGCGGACCTCACACACCTCAAAAGCTGCAAAAGAAAGTCTTTGGATGGAAAGGAAATGTGTTTTTTAAGACTTTCTGTATATCACAGCAATGCCACCACCAGCTCTGTCCTGCCATGGATAAGAAATCAAGTAGCGGGTCACAGCCGCAATGTCTGCTTCATTCCCCTGTGGCCTAAATCATGTTTCAGTCAGAAAAACCAAATCGTAGTTGCCCTGGATTATGTGGTCGCAAACATACAGAGTCATTATTTGACCGTTTGAAAGTTCTTGATTTTAGACAGTGGTGTCACAATTTCGATCAGTTTTGATTTTGAAAGTGTGCGACCGTTTTGGTTGACGTTTAGTCTGTCGATCGTCCGAGAATAGCGAAGAGGAAAGGCCAATGTCCGTTGAGGGTTGGCCGACCGTGATTCTCACCTCTATCCACCTCGTTTCTCCTCCCCCCCGCGCCGATGCATCGGCGCCGCGGTCGTTTGAAACCCGCAAGGCCTACTCCTGTGCCCAGATCTTTCAAACGAGTGGCAAGGGGCAAGTCCAATGGCGCAGCACTAACTGATAACAGCTGGTCACGAGTATAATGCTGGCTGACACACTGACAATCACTGTCTCTCTCGCACAGTTGAAACTGGGCGTGAAGCCGAACATGGCTGCGTTGAGCGATTTGAAATTTCAGTGAGCACCGAAACAAACACAGCTGCATGAAGGATAACAGGGCACAAAGCACGGCAAAACACATACCACAAGACTGTCCACTGCATGATGAACACGACACGTGAATAAAACGATAATATATAAACTAGTACACTATAAACTTTGAGAAAATTAGACAAAAATATGGAGAGCTCAGCGATCAGCCTGATAGGCGAAGGGAGAGCACTCTAACAATAGGATACATATATAAACACATTTACACATAGACGGATATACGCCGTGATAGTCATTCTGAATGAAAGAATTAAGGTAATGGAAGAAGTGAACATTTCTTTTTTTCTAATTTTTATGATTTTTTTAATACATGTTGCCGTCCAGTATAAATGTAGGCTACATGGACTGAAATATGAATATTTCTTTATTATAGTAATAGAGAGCAACTTTTGAGACTGAGATTTGTATACAATCACAGATATCGCTGATGTGCGCGGTGTCCTTTGGGCCCTGGTGTTCACATCCTGAGCTGACGATGAATCCTGTGTCTGGTAACGTGACAGCACCGCCTGTGAAGACATCTGGTTCCAGAGCAGCCTCTTCTGGTTTTCATTGTCATCAATATCAGTGCTTCACTTTGTTCTACAGTTTGTCAGTATCGATGCTTTGAGCTGGTCTGCAATACTTCACTGTGATAGACTTTATGACCACTTGTTTCAGTGGTATAGACTGACTTGAATGGTTATCAGTTCTATCACCATTGCATTACATCACTCATCAGTTTTTTGTGTTGTTTTATTTCTTTTTGGACAATGTCAGATATTTGAAATGGGTAATTTATACTTATTTGCTGAATACGTGGATAGTTATAGATATTGGGAGGCATATTTCAAGGCATTGGAAAACCCAGAAAATCAACTTCAAGAGATGGTCGAAACAGCAAAAGACAAGATTCCAATGTGAAAAAAACATGGATGAGACAGGCAGAATTCATTCATTCAGCATGCATGTCAACTGACAAAATTCCGAGACAATGGTTTGCGAAAAAATATCCAAACCATTTCAAAAACATATACCACGCAATCATACCCAAAAATCTTGGGAGATCCTGTTGCCAGTGGCCAGGAAGGAAAGCAGATGCAAAAATTCAACTACTCATGGAGCAACCAAGCTGTAACCTCAAAGATATAATAACGTACACAGGTGGCTCAGTCACCAATAACAAATCTACCAAACAGAACGTTGCGTTTTGATTCAGCCCTTAGATTTTTATATATTCATATATTTTTAGATTGTATAGATAAAAACATTTACATGTAACCTAGGTTGTTTTATTGATAGACTGATACAGCCGCCGCCCCCCCCCCCCCCCCCCCCCGGGCTCTTTCAGTATAAATAATATCCCCTCTCTCTGGAAATTCTCTTCCAGAAATTCTCACATTTCTATCACTTTCTTTCTGCCTTGATGCTTTGCTTTCTGTCATTTCTTCCTATCCATTTCTGCCTTGCTGGTTCATTCACCTGTATGTGTGCATTTTTGGCTCTAGGGAAATGAGATATGCGGAAGCAATTTTAGGTAATTTAGGCCCGTTTTTATAAATGTTTTATTGTCCTTATTTATGTTAAAATTGTATTCAGTTATGGTTTTTTTTAATCTCCTGTGTGATGAACTGGGCGGAGTGCTCAACGCCAGGGGCATCTCCTTAGATTGAGGGCGCAAATGCATTGATATGTGTAGGCCTACTTAATTTTCTGTTCCAGTATTTTTTTCCTTTCCTGTTTAAGTACTGTGTGTGTATTGAAACAGTTATAGCCCTGATATGGCTCTGCGCAGTCGGCTGGGCTTTAAGGGACAATGAAAATAAGAATAAAACCGATACAGTACTAACATAATATAAAAAAGAAAGGACAAGTTGGACCTCAGCTCCCGTGGGAATGCAGGGAGCTCATTAAGTATACATGATATTCCCACCTTAGGTATGATTATATTTGTATTGAGATACGTTTTCTTCGAATCCCCTGTGTGATAAATTTGACTGAGTGGTCAACGCCACAGGCATCTCCTTAGATAATGGACGCGCATGCACTGATACGTGTACTTAATTTTCTTTTCTTTTTTTTTTCTCCTGTTGAAGTTTTGCGTGTTTTAGAAAGGTTGTAGCCCTGATATGGCTTCAAGCAGTCAGCTGGGCTTTAAATAATAACAAAGTAGGACCTGGCCAGCTGATGGGTTTATGTGCCGGATTAAGGCTCGTGTCATGATCATTGTAGCTCGTCTTCATCACGTGACGTTAGTGCATATATACTTCATGCCGAGCACGAAGAAAACGGACACTTCATCTTGAGAAACTACACATTTTTAGGATAACTTTTGAAATTTTGTAGTACAATCATCTGAGGGATCTGGCAGCAAAGTCCAGCGTTTACCAGATTAGATGAAACTAGAGACTTTATTTAGATCAGCTATTCACCAGAGTTGTTTATCATTTTTCCTGCAAACTTTGATCCAGGGTATTCTTTTTCCTGCAAACTTTGATCCAGGGTATTCATCTAGGTTTCTCATGTTTTCGCTGTAAAGTGAAAACCGATCTGATAACAAAACATAACTTTGCCTGACTCCTGTTTTAATATTTTGGAAAGAGCTTATATCGTTTTCTATTTTCATTGCAGCTGTTTGTTCCCAATACATATTTCTGAATATTTGTAGATATTTTCCATCAATTTTGAGCCTTCCTAGTTGGTTAATCAATTTTTCATGTCTTACCAGATGAAAGCCTTGGTATAATCAACAAAACATAAATATAAATCCTTATTCAACTCTACTGACATATCTGTGATAATTCTTAAGATGTATATGGCATTAATAGTGCCTTTCCCATCGACAAATCCACACTGTTCATCTGCTATTTCACTTTTGATTCTATTCTCTGTCCTCATCATGATTATTCTTGTTAGGAGTTTTGTTACATGACCCATCAAGCTGATTGTGCCATGGAGTTTGCATTCTATAGCCCATGTTTTCTTTGGAAGTGCAATGAAAACTGATTTTGACATATCTTTTGGGATTTTTCCAGTGTCATAAAATTTCATTTAGGAGGACTTATTTTTTCTATACCAATAAAAGCAATAACAATCGATACGCGGATGACATCGTGCTAATTGCAGAAAACGAAAGGGACCTACAAAACCTTCTGAATATAATAGAAATAGAAAGCAAATATAAAAGGTTTGAGCTAAAAAGCAGGAAGACTGACGCCATGGTAATCAATCAAAAAAACCTGAAATCCCTTCATGCAAAATAACAGCAAACGGCACAACCTTGAGACCGGTTGATAAGTTAAAATATCTGGGAACGATCAACTCACCAGATGGCAGATGCACATCACAAATAGCCTTCAGAATCGGCCAAGCTAAAAAAGCATTCAGTAAGACGAAAAGCATTCTAGTCAACAAAATGCCTATCAATTAACACCAGGAAGATAGTTCTTGAATGTTATGTAGAACGGATAATTTTATACGGTTAGGAGACGTGGACAGTCAACAAGCAAAGCCAGAACAATATTGAGGCAGCCGAGATGTGGTTTGTAAGAGGAATGCTGAAAGCTCTATGGACCGCAAAGAAAACAAACGAGGCAGTCTTGATGGAGGCAGACAAGTGAAGGTTACGAGACTCTTTTTGCCTGGATTCCTGGCCATGTTGGTATTGGAGGCAATGAAAAGGCTGACTACCTAGCCAAGAAGGCTACAGTGAAAAAGATGTCTGAGTCCTTGACCTCTTACACAGATGTAAAATCGAAATACACAGTTACGTGAGAAATCTGTGGCAGGAGGATTGGAATGAACAGACAGAAAACAAACTTTTCCAAATCCGCCCTAACCTGAAAGAAATTCTCCCATCTGCTGCAGGAAATCGTAAGAAAGAGACAGTGTTATGTAGATTACGCACGGGTCACACATCCTACACTCACTCGTACCTTTTGAAAAATGAAGAAGCACCATGATGTATACCGTGTAATAAGCCGTTGAGCATCCGACACCTCCACGATTGCTGGGACTTGTACGATGTGAGACAAAAGCACTACATGGCGGACTCCTGAAAGAAGCTCTTCCGAGACGTCCCTCATATAATTTTCCAGTTTTTACAAAAGATCAATAGATTTCACCTCATGTGATTTTACGTGTTTTTCTTTAATCGCGTTTGAGATTTGCAAGATTGACGGCGAGCATGGTTTTTAACTGTTGTTTATCTTAACGGGTGGTTCTTTTCTTTTTGACATGGTGTTAGCCCTGATATGGCTCTAGTAGTCGGCTGGGCTATAAGCAGTATGAACTGAACAGGCAGACACAAGAAGTTCATTGATAAGGAAGATTAGGAAAAGACAAGCAACACTTATAGGCCATTTTATGAGGAAATGGGAATTAGAGCACCCGGTCTCAACAGGAAAGCTGGAGGGAAAGAGGCACCAGGTAGGGAAATCTTTATCAACCGTTACATCCATCTGGTTGGTTAACGGATCCACGTGATGTGACACATTCATCTGCTGTCTCACCATAGCTGTCTGTCACACAAACACCCGCAGGCTCTTGTGCACGCTACACTGTGCATATATTTGTGTGTGTGGATGTGTGTGTGTGTGTGTGTGTTCATTTCAACAAGATACAATGAATAAAACATTAACAAAACAAAATGATTTGTAACAAAAATTAAAAACGCATGCACGACCTCCACAAAATAACTATATACAGTCACTGGAAATAACAAACATATATAAACAAATACAGAAGCTGGTACAGTTTCTACAATGCAATGATGATGATAGATCACTCATAAGTAAGATTAGGAAAAGACAGGCAACATTTACAGGCCATTTTATGAGGAAGGGGGATTTGGAGCACCTGGTCACAACAGGAAAGCTGGAGGGTAAGAGAGCACCGGGTAGATCCAGGGAGAAAATGCTGGACCAGACCTGCCAACCCCTCTAAGCCTGCAATAGTACCTTTATAAATTTTTTATAGTATTTTTTCAAAAACAGTAGTATTCCAAGTATACAAAGAATTATATACCTCATTATAAAGTAGATTCGTCTCGTCATTTGTGGCTCCAGGAACACATATTTTCACATGTATCACTTCTAATGTCTTTTTTCACATGCATCACAAATTCTGAGTTCAAGTGTCTGTTTTCCACATATATTGATCACTTTAGTTCCAGTGTCTGTCTCCACTGAGGCACAATCACATATGATTCACTCAAAAAACATAAATTCTAATGTCTGCTTCGCTACAAACTGCATTGTCAAAATGACAATTTGAAGCCAACAAGGCACACTTTGAAAGTTACTGAGTTGTGTCGGTAGAGCTTGTTGCACTGTGCTCAGTGTGCTGCCTTTTGGTAGCTGACTTGCACTTTTTCAAGAGCTCATCAGAGAACACTGCTTTGTAGCATGGGCCCCCTTTCTTGGACTTCAGAACCATGAGAGCATCCAATGTCTTTGCCCCTATGGATCCCCGAAAGTCAGTCTTGTTTCTTCGCACTTGACTGAAGATTCTCTCACACCCACAGTTGGACACAGGGATGAGGAGAATTGACAGCATGAACTGGGACAGATGTTTCAGTCTAGTGGCACCATTGTGATCTTTCATGGCACCAATCTCCTTCCACTGCAGTTCTGCTGATGGCTGGTTCAACACCACAGGTGGAAGTTCTGCTGCCTGGTACTCCAGAAACTCTCCCTCCAGCTCATCAGGGGTTGTGTTAGGTGGCAGAGTGCATGGGAACTTCTTCAAGAAGTATTTCAAAGAAGATGCTTGAACTGACTTCTGCAGGTTCACATCCGCAAGCTCTGCATGTTTCCATAGTTTCCTCGGCCGGGTTCAGCTTCTCTTTCATGTACTTGCATGCCTCCTTGTAGAATGTCTTCACATTCTCCATGAAGATCTGCTACTGCTTACTTTCCACACAGTCCAGGTGTTCTCGGGTGGTGCTACCAATGAAGATGTCTTCATCACGCTTCATGTTGTATGAGGATTTGAAGTCCACATCCATCAGGGCCCCATTGTTCAGAGCAGCTGGCTTCAGATAACTGACAAGCAGGCGTCTGTACAGTCGTTCCATGTCTCTCTTGATCAGATGGATTCTGGCGCTGTCGGTCTGTTCAAGTTTGTTGACTTGGTTGAACACCTCCAAGACTGTTGCATAGAACAAGACATACAATTTGGTGGTCTTGCGCCGGAAGAAATCCCCGAGTTTTTGCCTCATAGGTGGGTCAGAACTAGATGTACTTGAAGCATGTGATGTCTTCACACTGCATTCTTCCTTGAAAAATTTGTCCAAAGCGTTCCACTGCTCAACTGCTCTGTCCAAGGCAGCCCCAAGAGAGAGCTATCGGGTGGGAACATGCTCAACAACCTTGTGCTCTGGCAAGCCTAGTTCCTTCTGGATCTGCTTCAGGCGTTGCTGTCTGCCAGTGCTCTTGGAGAAATACCAGGCCAGTTGACGCATTGTGTCATCAAGGTCAAACTTGCTAGACTCCTTCATGGCTTTCTTCACAGTCAGACTAAGATGGCATACACATCTGGCCAAGAAGGTCTCTGGATGCTTGTCTCTGATGAACGAGATGACACCTTTGTTGACCCCAATCATGACATTGGCATTGTCTGTTACAAATGCCAGGCAGTTCCTCCAGTCTATCTGGTAAGCCCTTAGCTCAGAGTCCAACAACTGAAAGATGTGTTCTCCAGTGGCTGACGTCTCACATGAGGGGACACTGAGCAGTTCAGTTTTGATAGTTCCATGGGGATCCACAGCTCTCACAACAATGGGAAAGAACTTGTCTTCCCCCTCCTGACTACCATCAGTACCTAACACAAAGGGTCCCTTCATGCACTGCACAAGTTCAGCCTTACTATCTTCAGCACATTCCTTCACAATGGATGTGGTTTTTGTTCTTGCAGAACTGTAGGTATCAGCTATGTTGCTGTCAGGAAACATCTTCTTAAACAACTGTCCAGCATGGTCAGAGGCTGAAAGTGGCACGTTGTGTTCCACCAAAAACGCCGTGAAATATGCCTCTGCACGAATGGGCTGGAGATCAGTATCTTCAGTTCTTTGAATATAATCAACAAGAGAAGAGGTGTTTCTTAAGGCTGATGCCTTTGCAATGTGCCTCAACGAAGTCACGTGCTTTTTTACATCGTCGATCCCGCCATGCGAAACTAGAAAATCGAACTCACAAGCACTGCACCTTGCATATGTGCTTCCCACTTTCGATGCAGTGATGCATGGGTACTCTTGTGAGTACGACTGGATGAACTTTTGTTCTCTTTTTGCCTTTTTCTGTACACTTTCACTGCCGGTGCCCAAAGCAGCTTCACCACCACGTTTTCCTTTGCCACTACCACGCGGTCTACCTCGTGTCGCCATTTTCTTTTTGCAAAAACGGAAGTCTCACAGTCGGTACGAGACTTTCGTTTGACCCAGTACGAGACTCTCGTTTGACGAGATTCTCATTTATAATAACAAACATGGCTGCGCCCATAGTCCACTTGTTTACCGATCGTGATTGTCTTCTCAGTGGCGCTCTCGGCTCAAAGTCACTACTAGACCTATAATCGTTTTTTTTTTTTGTTTTTGTTTTTTTGCTTCGTATCATTTTTTACTCGATCGTAATTTAGTATTATTTAATTATGATCGTAAAATAATACGCCAAAATCGTACTGGTTGGCAGGTCTGCTGGACGGACTTGCAGAGTGGCTGGGGATGAGGAGGGTGGGGGAGATGCTAGGGGCAACGAGAGATAGAGGCAGATGGAAGTCCATGATCGCCAACGCCATGCGGCAGGGCACCTGATGATGATGATGATGTCGATGCGGATAATCACGATGCTATGGACTTCCATCTAGAATTGAGAGTGTGACAAAGCTGCAGTCTACGCTTACTATGTTATGCGTCCTGGCGTCAACCAGCTGGCGTCAACCAGGCCCGAGATATACAGGCACCTGCGGTGCTTGTCAGAAGATTTGAGCAGCACCGACAATGACGCATCCACGAAGTTGATGCGACCAGACTGTGTGGTCCCAATCTTCCCAACGAACCCATAGCACGCCCAGCTCTGGTAGGAGACAGTTAAAGCCAAGAAAATGACTTTTGAAGGAATTAATGGGGATTCGAACCCACAACCTCCAGTTGGTAGTCCGTTGCACTAACCACTACACCAAGGCGTCTGGTTTTCTCCTGGGGTGTTGGTGGCGTCTCCTCTCTTTTCCATTGGGTACTTTTCCCTGAAACAACAGGAAAATGTGCCAGTAGTCGGACAGT
The DNA here is from genome assembly GCA_030674185.1 of Monoplex corrugatus. Classification (NCBI taxonomy): domain Eukaryota; kingdom Metazoa; phylum Mollusca; class Gastropoda; order Littorinimorpha; family Ranellidae; genus Monoplex; species Monoplex corrugatus. The sequence goes on along the minus strand of CM060314.1, from coordinate 33,708,802 downwards.
GTGAATATGAGGACAGAATGTTGTGGTCATTCCTTCGTTTAGCAAGGGATATTTTGAAAGGACAGACACAAGCAGTACAAATGTTCACATGCAGATGGACTGCCTAATTCATTCAGTGATCCAATCTTCATAACGTAATCAGTTGAACGGGGCATACTATGGATGATCCACTGGTCAACATACAATAATGTTACAAGTTTCTATGAAAATCCTTCACCTTGTATGTGTTCGATAAGGTCTTGGTAGGCTACTTTCTCTTAAGATCGATAATAGGGTACCTGTATTAAGTGCATTTTTGGCTCTAGGGAAATGAGATATGCGGAAGTAATTTTAGATAATTTAGGTCCGTTTTTATGTTTTTGTATCCTTATGTAAAAAGTTGTATTCAAGTATGTTTTTTAAACTCCCTTATGCGATAAATTGGACGGAGTGGTCAACGCCAGGGGTATCTCCTTAGAATATATGCACGAATGCATTGATATGTGTACTGAATGTTCTTTTCCTTTTTTCCCCAGTTGGAGTATTGTATGTTTTTCGAAAATGTTATAGCCCTGATATGGCTCTGTGCAGCCGGCTGGGCTTAAACAAAAATAAGAATAACAAATAATAACAAACCAACAGCCCCCGTCGGGATGCCAGCGGCTCTTTCATTATAGATATTATCCCCATCTTCTGGAAAATCTGCGCTAGAATTTTTTTTCTGTCACTGTTTCTTTCTTCCTCCTTTGTTTTCTGTCATTTCTTCCTGTCACGTTCTGCCTTTCTGGTCCATTCACCTGTATGCGTCCGATGTCTTACGTACTTCCTATTAGGATTGATACTAGGGTACATGTCTTAAATGTATTTATGGCTCTAGGTGAGATATGCGGATGCAATGTTTGGTAAATTGGACCAGTTTTATGTTTTAGTGTCCTTAGTTATGTTTAATATTGTATGCGGGTATGTTCTTTAAATCCCTGTGCGTATATATTGGACGGAGTGGTCAACGCCATGGGCATGTCCTTAGATTATGTGCGCGAATGCATGTTGCAATGTGTAATTTTCTTTTCCTTTTTTCCCCTGTCGAAGTTTATGTTTTGAAACAGTTACAACCTCGATATGGCTCTATGAAGTCGGCTGAGCTTTAAGCAATGATAATAATAACAGCAACTAACCCAACACATTAAATTTAAAAGACAGTACAGACTGAAGAAATTCATGGCAGATTTCACACAGAGCATTGGACTTCTCCAGGGTGTCCGTGTTACTATAGTGAGTGTCACTGATAAAAGATTGATAGTCGGCTGCCAGCAGGACAGTTAAAGAAGAGAAATTCATGATATCAAAGTGTCCTTAAGCCTTTGAATCTGGTTTTCCTTGGTTTGCCTCTCACTTTAAATCTGTATAGGTTTTTGTAATACAACTTGTGGGCTATCTGATGGGGCTGCATTTGGGTCATTGGTATTGGAGTTTTTGTTGTTGTTTTTTTAGACAGAACATTTAATAGTCTGATGTTATTACCTCCCCCTGGATGTGGTGTTCCGTGCCGAACAACCATGTGTCATGGAAAAGGGAATACACCAACATGGTTGTTCTGGCATCCTCAACAGAGCAGTGGACGCCCTCATGGATCTTTTTACCTGAAACACATCATTTTTACTAAATGATCAGACACCGTTTCTTTGAAATTCAGTGGATTGTGTCACTTTAGGTAATGTTCCAGCACCGAAGTATGATTATTAGATTACAAAAAAAATCGAAAAATCAATCACCTGAAAATCCTCAACAATCCTGTTTCTGTCGAAGCAAAGATTCACGACGAATGGTACAAATACAGTCACATTATATATTTACAAATAGTGCCATTTCCAAGACCCTGTCACCAAATTTCAGACATGCAATATACACTTCCTTAGTGTACTGTTGTTGGTGTGCCGCATGGCTGGCATATGACAGATAATACACGTCAGGTTGGGCGGAGCGTATATGAAGTTCTTCGAGTGCAACGAATTGATTCTGAATATACTCAAAACATAAGCTGTGCTGTGCGCTTTATAGTTCAATTTACTATACAGTCACAGTGCAATGACACACAAGACAGTGTTAGTCAATTGCCCATGCCCGTCATTGCGAACATCTACTGGATAACACGGAAACTTTGAAAATACGTACCATAAAGTACTACTGGTTTACGGCATTTTAATGACAGCAGATTTACATTTCACGAGACTAAGACTATGCACAATGTAACATGCAATTGTTATTTTCCAAGAACAAATAATTCATAAATGGTGCACACAAACCAGTGTCAAACGCACACATACACACACCCTCTGGTGTGTGTGTGTGTGTGTGTGTGTGTGTGTGTGTGTGTGTGTACGCACAGTGTCATACGGCTTACGCACTAAAAAAGCGAACGAGAATGAATATGATAGATTAGAATTTTCTCAATGAGAGAACTATATTACGAAGAGACAAATCAAAAAAAGAAAAATTGAAAAAGGCTAGAGACAGAAACAAATCTACACATTTCGACTACTATAGATAGCAACGTAAGTCATACTCTAACGCTCATTTCAGTGTCACTATGATATACTCTCACACGACTCCCCCTCAATGAGATACCGGGGGCTCTCAGAATAAATAGTATCCCCACCTTCTGGAAATTGCTCTAGCAATTAAGTGCATTTTTTTGGCTACTAGGAAAAGGGATATGCGGAAGCAATTTTAGGTAAATTGGGCCCATTTTTATACATGCTTTAGTATCTTTATGTTGGAATTTGTATTCAGGTATGTTTTTTTTAAGTCTCCTGGGCAATAAGTTGGATGGAGTGGCTAACGCCTTGCAACTCCTTAGATTATGGGTGCGAATACATTGATATGTACTTAATTTTCTTTTTCTTTTTTCTATTGAAGTATTGTGTATGCTTTGAAACGGTTATAGCCATGATACGGCTCTACTTAGTCCGCTGGGTTTTAAAAAAAATAATAGTAATGTCAGTAGTCACTCAGTCGTAGAGCTAGATCGAGTGAGAAACCGCAATACACAGAGTAATGTTGAGACCCTCGTCAAGCGGAAATCCCGGTCCCCCTTCCCTGAAAAGAAAACTGTTGACATGAGACAAAGCATCTAATTTCTACATTTGATTGATTATGATTGATCATAACGATGACGATTCTTATGATGATGATAATACTACTCAAATATCTCTTTGCCAGTCTCCGTAGGCCGATCCTGTACTGCACGTTCCTTCCCCAATAACTTTTAATATTATTTGGGCCCCAGAGGTGTCACGGACCAGGTGGTCGGGGTGTTGAGTTTGAGGACTCTGAAGTCCTCACGTTTGTCGTGTACAACGACCACTCTGTCCTGGAGACAACAACAATCACATCTTGATAAGACACGTGTAGATACATTGTCGAGATGGGAAAAGAAGGCTTGTTTCCTTTGCAAAGATTAAATCAACAGAACAATATTTTTAAAAAGCAAAACGGACCTTTCACTGAACAAACTAAACTCCTCTCTCTCTCTCTCTCTCTCTCTCTCTCTCTCTCTCTCTCTCTCTCTCTCTCCTTCTCTTCTCTCCATTTGTTTCTTTTCCAGCTTTAGATGAAATCCGTTCAAGTTTTATCCCTCAAACGTATTATAGAAGCCCAAATATTGTTTAAACAGTGCTCGTTAATGTGTTTAAGTCGTTTCGATTAAACCAAGAATTTTGGTTTGTTCCTGCTTACAGCCGCTAAAATCAGGGGAATTGCTTTTTTGTAATGTACAGTTTATTTTGTTAAAAATTGTCAATCTTATACAATATGCTTTTCTGATATATCGGGTTGTCGTTTCTGACGTGGTTTTAGCCCTGATATGGCTCTAGTAGTCGGCTGGGCTAAAAGCAATATGAACTGAACTGAGCATGGTTTTTAACTGTTCTTTTATCTTAATCGGGTTGTCGTTTCTGACGTGGTTTTAGCCCTGATATGGCTCTAGCGGTCGGCTGGGCTATAAGCAATCCGAACTTGAACTACTACATGCGGTTTGAAGAAGTAAATTTGGATTGAAATGCTTTGCAACAGTGTGGGTCCCAAACTGCCTTTATTGAAGATCAAAAAAGGGGCATGTGTCACTGTTGTAACACCCCGTGGGAATGCCGGGGGCTCTTTCAGTATAAATAGTAGCTCCACCTTCTGGAAATTCTGTGCTAGAAATTTCCTCTTCTGTCACTCTTTATTTCTGCCTTCTTCCTTTGTTTCTGTCATTTCTTCCCATCATTTTCTGCCCCGCTGGTCCATTCATCTGTATGTGTTCGATAACGTCTTACGTACTTTTTCTTAGGATAGATAATTGGGTATATGTATTAAATGCATTTTTGGCTCTAGGGAGATGAGATATGCGGAAGCAATTTTAGGTAATTTATGCCCGTTTTAATGTGTTTAGTGTCCTTCAATATGCCTGAATTTGTATTCAGGTGTGTTTTTTAAATCCCTGTGCGATAAATTGGACAGATCGGTCAACGCCAGGGCACGTCTTTATCATGTGCGTGAATATGAATGCATTGGTATGTGGAATTATTTTTTTTTCCTTGTTGAAGTTTTGTATGTTTTGAAGCGTCATAGCTCTGATATGGCTCTACGCAGTCGGCTGGGCTATAAACAATAATAACAGTTACACCATTCCGTTGCAAAGCCTGTTATACCAGTAGAAATATTGGGATGAAAGTCTTTTTAAATCAGAAACTTGCCATTGATGAAATTTGAGTTATAAGCTGTATCCAGAGTTAAAGCGATAATCCCACCTCTCCATGGCCCTTCAAGTTCATAAGCAAGCACGGAAATTGAAAAATATGTACAAATGGTAAACAAGGGTGTATTAAAGGCGCACCGCGCTGCACTTGGCAAATTGTTAATCGAGACTACATCAGGATGTTTCTGATGACAATGTCAAGACCTGTTAATTTGAACTATTATTTTACATGACAACACGTCATGCCACAAATAAGAGACGGTAACGTCAGTCATGACGTCATATCAACAGGACGCTCTACTACACCACACCTACTCTCCAGAGGCGAGTCCCTTTGATCCATTCCCTGCCCCCTCTCCGTTTTGGTCAAAGACTCTGAAAAAAGTTATCTATAATGACATGAATGTAGAGATTTCCAAGCAGGTACAACATACATGTATTAAATCTTGTTTCCCTGCAATGGGCATTTTAGACATTTACAGCAGACAGGAATCGGTCATTCGGGAGACGGGGCTGTTACGCCGAAGAACAAAATATACTGATTACTATTTTACTTGTTATATTTTCATAGGCATATTTTCACTATTCAGTGGATGGCCCTCGGATACATTTCTGCCTACCCACATAGATACACACACACATGCATACATTTGCAGAAAAAAACACTAACTGCTAATCACACCATACAATATAGCTGAAACAGTTTATCATCTAGTTGATGTACAGCTTGCTTGTTGTACCGATGTAATCACAGTGCACGCCCTCACCTTGATTATGGTAGCTACGCTTTCTGGACCAGATCATAGTCCCGACCGCTAAGGACGTGCTCAGCCCGGAGTCCGCTGAACTGGGTGAGGGGGTCTACCAGCTTGCCTTGGGGCTTGACAAATGTATCCAAGAGGATAGACCCACGTTGTCCACAATGGACACTCGACCTGAAACAGTAGAGAAGTGATCAGTACGGCCTCCTCACGAACAAGTAAACGGAAAATGCCCAGACTGACCAAGGATGCTGAATGAGCTTTTATTATCATCATCAGTAATTGTATTCAAAGCCCAGCCGACTGCGTACAGCCCTATCAGGACTATGACCAGCTAGCTGGACCTCGAAAAAAAGGAATAGATACACGTATTAATGCACTTGCGCAGGTATTATAAAGATATCCCCCAGCGTCAACCACTCCGTCCATTGGGTCGTATATTGATTAAGCGCCATCCCTGGTACTGAAAACGTTTCACTGGAGGTCCGTTCTCCTCCTATCCCCATTCCAAGATCTTGCTAGGGCATAGAGCGTCGATCAGGACTTTGGAGTCTGCCAGACGCTTGCTGGCAGATACTTGTTGAATGCATATGGAAATGAGTGCGTTGGATATCTTCAGAAACAAACTACTGTATTACACACGAACTACAACTTGAAGAGATGTGGTGATATTCTACATTTACAAGTGCAACAGATGAGCACTTGGATCCATTTTGATCACTACCCACCCCTCGTCCTGAACAAAAATACAATGAAAAGCAGGAGAGGGAGGGTAGCAGGAAGGAAAAGAGACACAGGGAGACACGGAAAAAGACAACAGAGAAACATAGAGATGGCGAGAGAGACAGACAGACACAAGCAATACAGAGAGAAAATGAAAGAAAAGAAAAAAAAAAGCAAGCGCGCACGAGAGAGAGAGAGATGGGGGGTGGGCAAACACACAAAACACATGTTTGACTGTGTGTGCACAAGTTCCCAACGGCAGATGGACAGGTCACAGCAAAAGAAAAAACAACGTGACTTTACCAAGTTCGTACTCCGGGCTGTCCGTCTGGACCATCTCACAGTCCAGGGCCACATAGTCGTCCATTGTATGGTGCCTCTCAATTTTCCTCGGGTCTTCGTTTTGTCGTAGCTCACACTCGGTACAACCAATTATGCAAGCTTGCTTCTGAACCTGCAGGAATGTTTGTATTTGTATGTTATATCTGTTGTTTTTTTTATGTCACATCAGGCATGGTTTGCTGGCTAGGAAATAGGGATGTTCTCAAACTGGAAAACACGCTGCCTAGATGCATAGTTAATCATTTGTGTCGTATTCAGTCTCCATCTAGGAGAAAAAAAAACGAATAACAAGCCATTAAATAATCTTTTTTTAAACCCATCTTTACCCATTTTATACATATGACTTTTGCAACCTTGACCTCGGCGCTTTGACTCCTGGAGATACCCTTCCCGACTTCTTATAGATCCATATTCTGACACAAATTTGCAGAAGGTAAAGAGCTGAGAAAAGCAAATACACACATCTCTCTCTATATATATATCTCTCTCTCCCTCTCCTCTCCCTCCCTCTCTCCCTCCTCCCCCTTCTTCTTCTAACCTCCACACACACACACACACACACACACACACACACACACACACACACACACACACACATACACACACACACACACACACACACACAATATGAAACAAAATACATGATCTAGTACTCACCCAAGGAACCTTTACACTCTGTGCTGCAGGCACAATCTGAAATACACGGAAACAAACAGCAAAACAAACGTTTTCTCATAGTCAAATCATTTTCAAAGATAAAGTACCACTGTCAGTTACCATATTTATCGGTCTACCAATGATTTGTTTTGCAATGTTCTAATTAAGATCGCAGAGAGAGGTAGAAAGAGCCATACTGGCAACTGCTGCATCGCACCACATAATAATAATTACAATATTTATATAGCGCAAAATCTTGATAAAATCAAATCTAAGCGCTGAATGACGTCTATCTACACAACAATTTAGTAATGCCGTCACATATTCTATTATTTATCCCTTAACAAGGCTAACTGCGTCTATTGCAGAGTGTTTGTTGCTTAATCAGAAATGTACGAGGGAAACGGATGACACACTGCCTTTTACCTTTGCTGGCTTTGTGTTTATCAACTCTACATCACAACTGGATGTAAATATGACTGTGTGTGTGTGTGTGTGTGTAAGTTCCTGACCCGCCATTAAAACAAGTCATTTGTATATCGTATGTAATTTGTGAGTGCATTCTGGATAGTGTGTGCGTATGTCTGTGTTTATAAACTCTGCGGAAAAAGTTAGGGACCGCCCTCGAAAAAACCAGCTGACTTCATCTGTGCCAAACTCCTTGTTCCTAAGTTTATAAAATCCAATGGCTGTCAGGCCGAACACACCAGTGGGTGAGCAATGCTGTGTTAGCCTGAAACTTGCTCGGGAACCACGGAGGCCTGGCTAGGGCACGAGACAGAAACTGCCAAACTGCAAGAAGTGGACCATTTTTACGCTGGCGCGTGGGCAAGCCCGGGCGGAAAAGATTAAAAATTCGTTGTGCACATGCAGGGGGGATGTCTTGAGAGGGAACTGTTGTCACCACTTAGGCTTTATAGCCCCGCGATTTTCCGCTAGCCACCATTTCCTCACCATGCCTCCCAGACGAAAGGAGACCACCTTCAACAAAGCCCGGGCCATCGCATGGCTGCAGGACGGCGTAAGCAAGCGAGAAGTGGGCAGACGACTTGCGGTGTCCCATTCTGTCGTGGTCAGGCTGCATCAGAAGTTCCAGGCCACCAACAGCGTTCTCGAGAGGCCCAGGTCAGGACGGCCTAAGAAGACAACACAGCGTGAAGATCGCTTCATCAGAAGACAAGCTCTGCAGCAGCGAGGCACCACTGCAAACATCATCAGGGACCAGCTGAGGGAGGCAACACACACCAACGTCAACACGAAGACCATCCGCAAACGCCTGCACGAAGTTGGTCTGCGAACACGTCGTCCAGCTGTACGGCCACGACTGACAGCAGCTCATCGACAGGCTCGTTTGGCGTTCTGTCACAACCATGCCAGATGGACACGCCAGCAATGGGCCGATGTGCTGTTCAGCGATGAGTCCCGCTTCACTCTGCACCATCAGGACGGTCGGGCTCGTGTGTGGAGGCGTCAGGGTGAGCGGTACGACAACGGTCTGGTGCAGGAGAGGGTGGCCTTCGGCGGGGGCTCCATCATGGTTTGGGGGGCCTTCAGTTTTCGACACAGAACCCCCCTCTACCACATTGTTGGCAACCTGACGGGCCAGCGCTACAGAGATGAGATTGTCGCCCCTTTGGTTCTACCCGCTCTACAACAGATTGGTGTGCAGGCTGTGTTCCAGGACGATAACGCGACACCTCACAGAGCGAGGCTGGTAAACAACTTCATCCAGCAGGCTGGTGTCACCAGGATGAACTGGCCGGCCTGCAGCCCTGATTTTAACCCCATCGAGCACCTGTGGGATGAGCTGGACAGGCGAGTGAGGAAGAACCACCCACCCCCAAGGAACCTGCAGCAACTGCTTCAGTTCCTGCAAATCGAATGGCAGGCCATTCCACAGGCCGTCTGCAGAAAGCTGGTAAACTCAATGAGGAACAGGACTGCAGAAGGCATCGCAAAACGCGGCGGACACACCCATTACTGAACTGTTCGGACCTTGCCAATTTTGTTTTCGACCCCCATGTTGTTTCAGAGTTTGTTGACACGTAATGCGTGAATGAAATGTGACCATATTTTGGAAAAGAATCGCAGAGATAATGAATTAAACATGTTACAAATTTGATTCAATTTTGTTTGGTGATTTGGAAGCTGTGTTTGTTTGAGTAAGTGGTCCCTAACTTTTTCCTTTCAGTATATAAGCCACTGAACACTGGTTTGATTTAGAATATATCAACTTGTCTTTTTATGTTCTGCATGCGATTACACGTGAACAGGTTTCGGCCATTAGCAGGTTGGCAAACATACGCTGCTATTGTAAAAATGTCGTGTGTTTGCGGCGAACAGTTCACACTGTTTCACTGTTTATTTTACTGCAAATTGCAACGTTCTTTTTTTTTAAACCGAAAATGCTTACACACGAAAACCATTCTGAAACTCATTTAAAAAAAGTAACAACAGATCAATCTTTTTTAGTTAAAATTCCAGAATCATTAGTTCACAGTCCTGTTAATGCATTACTTTAACTTTATGCAGTCTGTGTTTTAGTGTTAAAATTTCTCTTCACATTGTTAAGTTAGTTTTTACTCATTTTTTAGTGTTAAGATTTTGTTCCATTTTTTCTGTTGTCCCACCTATTTGTCTTTTTACTCTGTCTCCCCTCTGCCCCAATCCAACCCGTTCAATTGTCGTTCTCCATTTCATTTTGTTTTTCTTCCCCGTGTAATATCACTTGTAGTGAAAAGGCGTTAAATCAAAGAATGAACGAAATATAACGTTGGTCTGGGAGATCGGAAAAATCTCCACTGTTTATCCACCAGACAGTAGGCAACACGAACAGGTTCAATCCCAGAACTTCCAGTTGAAAGACCAGTGCCTTAACCACTTGAACATTGCCACTGTCACTTCATACTGATCAGGATAATGTTTATCACCATGTGCCCTACCACATAGTGCTGGCGAATCATGGCCCTCCATACAAATCTATTCCTTGTCGCTGCAAGTACATCTCCCACCTTCGCCTTCCTCAGCCACCCTAAAAGTCCGTCCAGTATTTTTTCACCGGGTCTGCCTGTTGTTCTCTTTATATTTTGGCTTGCCATGACCAACTTGGGAGTTGTACGATGGTGGTTTCTCGTTGCCTTCAATAGATTTTTTTTACGGACTCTCCGCTAGCCTTTGTCGTTCCCACGACTATCCACAAGGCAGTAGGGGTGATTTTCTGTAGGGAATTTCTCCCTTAGCCTTACTTTAGTCTCGCTCGAGATAATCACAAGGCAATGTTTTTTTGTTGGTTTTTTTTCTGTCAGGGTTTACTCCCTTAAGTCTTGGTTTCACCTGAAGGCAGTGGTGCTATTTACCCATACCTGGGGGTCTGGTTCATAGGCGCCAGGGCACGTCCATACGCTGATGGTCCTGCGTGCCGTATGTCTGGGGGCCAGACCTGCTGATCCTCCACCTCCGCAACTGATTAATTTTATTCCTTCCATTATAATAAGCTTACTATTTTCTTCTCCCATGGTCCTAGTCCATAGCACCTTCACTGTGACAGGCTTACAGCAAAACATCCACAGAGATGCGCGATGGTCAGGTGTGCAAGATGTTTGTCTTACATGT
>CM060314.1:33679448-33697890 GCA_030674185.1 Monoplex corrugatus | reverse complement strand
TTCAAGGACTTTCTTTCTGATGTTAATTGATAGGCATTTGTAGCACAATATTAAAACATGCAAACTTGACCACAAGATAGAACATTCGATTCCAAAGGAATTATTATGCTGTTGTTGGGGGCCGGGGGGGGGGGGGGTTCGGGGGGGGGGGGTGGCGTGGGAGAAAACTGTGCTCTCATCCCACAGTAAATACCCATAACATTCAGCCCTTCCACATGGACCAAATGAATGAGTGTGTGTAAAGTAAGAGCTGCATTTGCATTCAGCGCAGGATGTGTCTCCCTGGAGAATGAGTGCAGCTTGTCATGTTTAAATAGAATGTCTGTTTTCCTCTTTCCAGTTGGGATGCAGCTCTAACAGAGAAAGCACTGGTGAAAGATCGCAATTGTTCAATGTTTAAATCACTTTTTGTATTGACTGCAGACAGTGATGTGAAGTGTAGAAGACATACGAGAGAGTGGATATATACATATGTATATTATATATATATATATATATAAGAGAGAGAGAGAGAGAGAGAGAGAGAGAGAGAGACAGAGCGAGAGAGAGAGAGAGAGAGAGAGAAATTGAGTGAGACAGAGACAGAGACAGAGAGGGATGGAGAAAGACAGTAAGATGGAGATACAGACAGACAGACAGATAGTCAGACAGACAAACAGGGGGGGGGTAACAGAGAGACAGAGATAGACAGATACAGGCTGGCAGACAGACAGACAGACAGACAGACAGATAGATAGAAAGAGATTGTTTCCTAACACTCTTCGATCTGTCTGCTGCCTTTGACACCACTGATCATTCCATCCTTTTTTCTCGTCTTGAACATGCTTTCCGAATTAAAGACACTGTTCTTTCTCGATGACCCCCCCCCCCCCCTGTCTCCCTGATCGCTTTTTAATCACTTTTCATTGTGTGGAGTTAGCTTGAGCATGTAAGGCTTTCTTGTAAAGTTCCACAGGGTCTTGTGTTATGATCTATATGTTTACACTTTATACCTCACTCTTAGCCCACATCATCAATCAAAATTGACGTGAAACATTATTTTTTACGCAGATGATTCACAACTTCAGAGAACAGCACCACCACTGAAAAGATCACTTCCTTATCTCAGAAGCATCCAGCTGCTACTTTGATATCCAGAATTGGATGACACAATATGAAAAATAGTTAGATGGTTTTAAAAAACCGAGGCATGCTTGTAGGCATCAAAATAAACGTACCTCTATTATACCGAATGCCTTTCAGTTAGAGTAGGTAACAATATCATTTCGTCTTGTTCTGAGAGAGAAAAAAAAACATTTTTTTATGTCAGTCCTCTCCTTCACTCTCCTCATTTGTTGCCCGTTTCAAACAAAACAGAACATAAGCTTGATAGCTTGTGTTACAAATCCCTTCATCAGTCTATTCCATCCTATCTTTGTGACAACATCAACATTTATACGCTACCTGCACATATGCGCTCAGTTTCAGATATACTTTACCTTCAAGTTCCTAGATTTAAGCCATCACACGTTGGCCAGCGAACTTTTTCTGTCATCCTGGAACAGACTTCCATTCTTCCTTTGCCTAACACCTACCATTTCTGTTTATAAATCCAATTGAAAAACTCACATTTTTTTCTCGATGATGAGTTCCATTACTACCTCTTTCTCTCAGTTGTGTAAGTCTTTTGTGTATGTGTGTGTGTGTGTGTGTTGTGTGTGTGTGTTGTGTGGTGTGTGGTGTGTGAGTTTGTTGTGTGTGTTGTGAGTGTGTGTGTGTGTAGTGTGGTGTGTGTGGTGTGTGTGGTGTGTGTGTGTGGTGTGTGTGTGTGTGTGTGTGCGTGTGCGTTGGTGCGCGTGTGTGTTGTGAGTGTGTGCGTGTGTGTGTGTGCGTGTGTGTGTGCGTGTGCGTGTGCGTGTGCGTGTGCGCGTGCGCGCAGGCGCTGCGCCGTTGATGTGTGTGTGTGGTGTTAAGTGGTTGTGTGTGTGGTCTGCGATTGATTGTTGAGTGCGTCTCAAACATGAGTTCGCTTTCGTTGAAAGGAAAATATTGGCCCTATAAATGCAAATCACATCGTCATCATATCATCATCATGATAGACGAGAAAAGTGTATGTTTACATCAATGAGAGTGAGAATGAAAGCGGAGGGGGGAGAGAGAGAGAGAAGAGAGAGAGAGGACGAAGAGAGACGAGGACGGAAAAAGGAGAGAGGGGACGAGGCGAAGAAGGGAGAGAGAGAGACAGAGAGAGAGAGGGGGGGAAGGATGGTGGGAGAGATGGGCAAAATTCCCGTTTTTTATAACGTTCATCTACCATTGTAATAAACGATTATGGCCAAAGAAAACACAAGATTAGGAGGATCTGTTGGACACACTCAGCGAAGAAAACAAACAGCACACGAGGCACAATCGCTGACATCACGTGCAGCCGTCCTTCATCTTCAAGGGCAAAAGGTTCCTGACAAGTGTAACCTGTGCACGTGGTCGTGAATGTGCTAATGGCATTAATTTTGTCCTCAAAGAACTTCCCCGTGTAAGGTATATTTTCCTTCTGGAGTGTTCGATGCCACTAATGAGTTAGGAAACGTTACCCAGTAGGAGGCGTCCTCTGTTGCTATGATAACATATTTTGCACTATACTATCTTCAAAATAAGCTTTAAGTACAAAAAATAAAAATTATGTAGAGCAATGCAACAAACCCGTTTTTCATACAACGAAAGATTCAAGTTAAAAAAGCTTTTTTTAGCAGCCTTCAAGAGAAACGTTGCACTTATTCAGTTTCGTGATATCTATCTAATCTTTGTAATATATCTAATCGATCTGTGTATCTATCTAATCTATCTAATCTATCTAATCTAATCTAATCTATCTATTTATCTACATTGACTAAAGTTTTCTGAGAAGAATTTAGTGATCGGTCATATAGGAGTTCCCTCAATCCGTTCACAGCCCCACCAGGAGTTCCCTCCCTCCGTCCACCACAACCATCCCATCCTGCCCCACTCAACCAGGAATTCCCTCCCTCCGTTCACCCCCACCCCACCAGGAGTTCCCTCCCTCCGTTCATCCCCACCCCACCAGGAGTTCCCTCCCTCCGTTCACCCCCACCCCACCAGGAATTCCCTCCCTCCGTTCACCCCCACCCCACCAGGAGTTCCATCCCTCCGTTCACCCCCACCCCACCAGGAGTTCCTTCCCTCCGTTCACCCCCACCCCACCAGGAGTTCCTTCCCTCCGTTCACCCCCACCCCACCAGGAGTTCCATCCCTCCGTTCACCCCCACCCCACCAGGAATTCCCTCCCTCCGTTCACCCCCACCCCACCAGGAGTTCCATCCCTCCGTTCACCCCCACCCCACCAGGAGTTCCTTCCCTCCGTTCACCCCCACCCCACCAGGAGTTCCATCCCTCCGTTCACCCCCACCCCACCAGGAATTCCCTCCCTCCGTTCACCCCCACCCCACCAGGAGTTCCCTCCCTCCGTTCACCCCCACCCCACCAGGAGTTCCCTCCCTCCGTTCATCCCCACCCCACCAGGAGTTCCTTCCCTCCATTCACCCCCACCCCACCAGGAGTTCCCTCCCTCCGTTCACCCCCCACCCCACCAGGAGTTCCTTCCCTCCATTCACCCCCACCCCACCAGGAGTTCCCTCCCTCCGTTCACCCCCCACCCCACCAGGAGTTCCTTCCCTCCATTCACCCCCACCCCACCAGGAGTTCCTTCCCTCCATTCACCCCCACCCCACCAGGAATTCCTTCCCTCCGTTCACCCCCACCCCACCAGGAGTTCCTTCCCTCCGTTCACCCCCACCCCACCAGGAGTTCCTCCCTCCGTTCACCCCCACCCCAATAGGAGTTCCGTACCTCTGTTCACCCACAATCCCCATCCACCTCCCCATCAGGAGTTCCCTGTCTCCGTTCCCCCATCCCACCCCACCATGAGTTCCCTCCCTCTGTTCCCTACCCCGCCTCACCTCGCCCACCCAAAAGTTCCCTCCCTGAATTCCCTACACCTCCATTCCCCACCCCGTCCGACCAGGAGTTCCCTCTTTTCGTTCACCCACCTCCACCCCATCCAGCCCCACTAGAAGTGGCCTCCCTCGGTTCACATACCCACCCCACCCCACCCCGCCCAACAGGAGTTCCCTCCCTCCGTTCATCCCCACCCCACCCCACCAGTAATATCTCCCTCCGTTCCCCCACCCCACCCTGCCCCATGAGTTCCATCCCTCCGTTCACCCCCACCACACCAGGAGTTCCCTCCCTTTCGTTCACCCCTCACCCAGCCCCACCAGGAGTTCCCTCCCTTCGTTCACTCCCACCCCACCAGGAGTTCCATCCCTCCGTTCCCTACCACTCCCCGCCAACCAGAAGTTCCCTCTCTCTATTCACCCCAACCCCAGCCCACACGGAGTTCCATCTCTCTGTTCACCCCCACCCCACACGGAGTTCCCTCTCTCTATTCACCCCCACAACACACGGAGTTCCCTCTCTGTTCACCCCACACCTCACAATGAGTTCCCTCTCTCTGTTCACCTCCACCCCACCCCACACGGAGTTCCCTCTCTCTGTTCACCCCCACCCCACCCCCACACGGAGTTCCCTCTCTCCGTTCACCCCACACCCCACCCAACCGTGAGTTCCCTTCCTCTGTTCAACCCCCATCACCACCCTGCCAACCAGGAGTTTCCTCCCTCCGTTCACCCCCAATCCACCAGGAGTTACCTTCCTCTGTTCACCCCCCCTTCACCACCCCGCCAACCAGGAGTTCCTTCCCTCAGTTTCCCACCCACCCCACCCTGTTCCACCAGGAGTTCCCTTCCTAAGTTCCCCATCCCACCCCACCCTACCAGGAGTTACCTCTCTCTCTGTTCTCCACCACCACAAATCCAGAGTTCCCTATCTCTATTCTCCACTCCCATCCGGAGTTTCCTCCCTCTGTTCTCTCCCCCATCTGGAGTTCCCTCCTTTTATGCCCCCCATCTAGAATTACCTACCTCTGTCGCCCCCCCCCCTACCCATCCGAAGTTCCCACCCTTCCACCTGGAGTTTATTAGTTATCCCCCTACGGAGTTTCCTCCCTCTGATCTCCCTTCTATCTGGAGTTCACTCCCTGCATTCTGCCCTCATCCAGATTTCCCTCATTCTTTCCCCAAGAAACCACAGTTCCCTCTCCCCCACCATCACAGTTCCCTCGCTCTGTTTCCTTCCAAACCTGGAGTTCCCTCCCTCTTCCCCTCCCCATAGTTCCCTCCCTCCGTTATTCACCGTCTGGAGTTCCCTCCCTCTGTTCTCCCTCACCCAACCTGAAGTCCCTCCCTCTGTACCTTCTATCCCCCCCCCCTCCGAGTTCCCCTCTCCCATCCCCCTGGATTTCCCTCACTGTTCCCACACCCCTTAGTTCCCTCCCACTGTTCCCCGCACCGCACCCACCCCTGCACCCCACCCCATGTTCCCTCTCTACGTTTCCCCCATCCCAAGTTCCCTCCCTCTGTTCTCCCCCTCCCCCCATTTGGAGTTCCTTCCCTCTGTTCTCCCACCCCCCCCCCCCATCCGGAGTTCCCTCACTCTGTTTCCCCCCCCCCCCCCGAGTTCCCTCACTCTGTTCTCCCCCCCCCCCCATCCGGAGTTCCCTCACTCTGTTCTCCCCCCCCCCCCATCGGAGTTCCCTCACTCTGTTCTCCCCCCCTCCTGAGTTCCCTCTCTCTACTCCCTCCATCTGGAGTTGCCTCCTTTCTGTTCTCCTTCCTATCTAGAGTTCCCTCCCTCTGTTCTCCCTCCCATCTTGAGTTCTCTTCCTCTGCCCCCTCCATCTGGAGTTCCCTCTCTTTGTTCTTCCCCCAATCCGGAGTTACCTCCCTTTATTCTACCCCATCCGGAGTTCCCTCCCTCTGTTACTCACAAGATCTGAACAAAAACAACACCTGGACAGGAAAACGGCGTAAGCAGAAGACAACTGACAGTAACACAGAAAGGTTACTAGAACTATTCACACACTGAAACTCAGTGAAGTGTTAAAGACACCAATAAGATACAGGCTCAGAAGCAAAGCAGGCCCACCAGCATGGTATTAACTGGATGTACCAAAGAGCATTGATTCGGCTGCCCTCCTGCTATATACATAGACGAAACAACTCTGAAGATGCCAGGCATCTTCTAGGTTTCCAGAGACGCACATGCGAAGACCCAATCTTTCGGCCTTTGCCTGACGAAGAATACCAAAGAATGACTAAATACGAATAATACAAAGTTCAAAAAGAATAGTTATAGAACTGAAATGCTACATGGGCAAAGCGACTGCAGATGTCGACAAGCTAATAACTGGAATAGCAAGAAAATTTCACTCAAAACTAGAATAGCGATTCGACAACTCCAACGTTCTGTCAAATGCATAATTGCGAAAATGTGGTACTTAAAAACAAGTCAGAATAAACAGCTCGAATTCTTTGACCTCGAGTACCTACGCAAGATCTTGGGCATCAACTGGAAAGTCTGTGACAACGATGAAGTAAGGGCAAGACGTAAAGAGATCCTAGTTCCCAACTTCATCTGCAAGCGTCGACTGATTTGGCTGGGCCATGAGCGAAGGAGGGGAAGACCAAACATGAACTGGAGCCAGATGGTCGACAAAGACCTGCAACTGGTGGATAGACGCTGGAGTAGTGAGCTGACTCTCTGTGCCAACCAAACCCATCGGAGCACTCTTGCTGTCGTATATGTGACATGACGCGGGAGCGGGAAAGAAATCCCTGAGACCACATCATCAATGCGCTTTCTGTTGTTCGATGTCCTTGCTAGTCTTCATCTATGTGCTGGTTGTAGTTCTTTATCGTTTCTATAGTTCTTTGTTTTTTGTTTGTTTTTGTAGTTATTTTTTTTAGTTAATGTTCTAATCTGTCTTCTTGTTCTTCTGCTTTACTTTGTTGTATTCAAATTCATTTATTTTGGGAGGGGGGAAGGCTGTTACTTGTCGATCTACTTTACATTGATATTCTTGTGGTTTTTCGTCTCATTGGTTTCTTCTTCTTCTTGTTTTTCCGGTCATTTTTCTTGTCCTTCTGGTTCCAGCTCTGATTTTATGGTTGCTGATCATTTTTCTTGTCCTTTTGTTTTCTTGCTGGTGTTTGCTGGTATGTGTGTTTATAGTAGCTATTGTTGTCTGTTATTTCGCTTTAGCTGGTTCATCTTTGCTGTTATTATTGTCGTCTTGTTCTGTTTTCTCCCACATTGTTTCCTTGCTGCTCTAATCTTTGGTTTTACCAGTTTGTTGTCAATTTTCATCCTTCTTTTCTTGGCCTTGTGTTTTCTGTATGTTTTGTTTTCCATATTCATATTCTTATTCCTGGTGGGGTTTTTTCCCGAAGAGTTGTCCTTTTTTGTTTCTTTGTTTTTGATTGCTGCCTGTTTGTGTCTTTTATCATCTGTTCGGGTTTTTTTCTTCATTGTTTTTATTGCTTCCTTCTTTGTATGTTTTTTTTGTTTTGTTTTGTTTTTTGTTGTTGTTGTCGTTTTCTTCTTAATCTGCAATTGCTTTTTGTTTGTTTTGTTTGATTATACATTTCATTTCGTGTTTGTTTTTACGCTGGATTTTTGTGTTTGTTACTTTTTTTCTTCGTTTTGTTTTTGTGTATTTCTTTTCTCGATTTTGTGTGTGTGTTTTTTTTCTTTCTTTCTTTTTCTTTCTTTCTGCGATTTATTTCTCTGTGTATTTGTAAAAATTCTTTCGTTTTCTTGATTGTACTTACTTTCTTCCATTGTTATCACTCTATTCTTGTTTTGTTTCTTGTTTTGTTTGTTTGTTTCTCCGATTGTTCTTTCTTTATTTCTGTTTTAATCGTGTTTTTCTGTAATTGTTTCTTTCTCTTACGTATTGTTTGTTTTCTCTTATTTCTTTCAGTGTCTATTTTCTCTTCATGTGATCGTTTCTTTTTCTCGTTGATCGTTTCTTTCTTTCTATGATTTTTCCTTTGTTAGTTTTTCTATGATTGTTTCTTTGTTAGTTTTTCTATGATTGTTTCTTTCAGGGTTGTTTTTTCTTTGCTTGTTTCCTTCTGTTGTCGATCTTTCGGTTGACCATTCCTTTTTTTTTCTTTGTTTATTTCTGTCTGTAATTGTTTCTTTGTTTTTGTTTTCTTCTGTTTGCTAGTACCTATGATTTTTTCAGTCTTTCTTTTGTTTCTGTTCCTTCCTTTCTTTGTTTCTTTGATTATTTCTTTATGTGATTGTAGCTTTTTTCAGTTTCTGTCTTATTGTTTTTGTAGCGTTTCTTTCTTTGTTTCTTTTTGTGGTTGTTTGTTCCTTTGACTGTTTCTGTCGATGATTGTTTCTTTTTTTTTACCGTTTCTTTCTGTGGTTGATTGTTTATTTGCTTCTGTCTGTGATTGTTTCCTTTTTTTGACTGTTTTTTTGTGTTGCTGGGTTTTTTTCCCCTTGATTGATTCTTTCTGCAATTGTTATTGTCTCTCTGTGATTGTTTCTTTCTGCGATTGTTTCTGTGATTGCTTCTTAGTGTTTCTTTCAGCTATGTTTCTTTCTTTCTTCCTTCATTTGTTTTTTCTTTGCGTCTTTGTTGTTCAATGTATGTTTCTTTATTTGCTTCCGTATTAGATAGTTTCTTTGTTTCTCGTTTTGATTGTCTCTTTGTTTCTTTGTTTCTTGTTTTTATTGATTCTTTGTTTCATCATTTTTTCGTGTCTTCTTTCTGGCGAGATGGCTACCGTGTGGCATCGGAAGCTAGGCGGAGATTGCTTGGCCAGTGGTGAGAGGTTGGTCATCTCCCCACCGATGACTAGGCCCGAATGGATCGTGTAGCGCATGGACAGTCCCCCTTTGTTTGGTGAGACGGCTAATATGAGGCGCCGTGAGGTCTGGGAGGTGACTGGGCGGTGGTGAGGCTTTGTTGTTCTGGGTCCAATCCAGCACATTTCTTGATAACGTTTCTCTCTGTATTTGCTTCTGTCTTAAATCGTTTATTTTTCGTTTGGGTTTTATTCTTTTCTTAATCATTTCTTTCTTCTTATTTTGTTTCTGTCTTTCATTGTTTTGTTTTTTTTTCTGTTTTTTTTTCATCTTTCTTTCTTTGCTTTTTTGAAAATTACATTTCTTTCCAATTTTAATAATTCCTTTGATTTTTTGTTCTGTTATTTGTCATTTTTTTGTGATTGTTTATTTATTTCTGTGATTGTATGTCTGTCTTTGCTGCTTTCTTTGTTTCTTTCTTCATTTCTTTTTCTGATTGTGTATTTCTTTGTTTGTATATCCCTTTCTATGATTGTTTCATTCTTTGTTTCTTTCTGTTTATTGATTTACATTTGGCATTTCTTTTTTCTATTTTGGTCAGTTCTTTTTCTTGTTTATTTCCTTAGTTTAGTTATTATTTAGTTCTGGTAACTGTTGATATTCTTCTTATACTCTTACTTCGCCACGTTTTCTCTTGTTGCTGTGCTCGTGTTTCTTCTTGTTGTTGTCGACTTCTTGTTGCCGCTATTTTGTGTATGTTTAAGTTCTTGTCTTTACTTTATTTTTCTTGATATCATTTTGTTTTCTTTTTGTTGTTGTTCTTGTTGCTCTTGCTGAAGTGGTTTTGTGTCACATTTTAAAAAAAGTTTTGGTTTTTGTCTTGCTGCTCTGGTTCTGCTTCGTGATGTTTTTTATTCCTGGCATTCTGGACGCTCCCGATGTTGTTGTTCGGCAGTTTGTTGATATTGTTTTCTTGCTCTCGCCATTGTTGGTGTTGATGTTTTATTCGGTATTTTTTCTCATTACCTGCTTTTTTACTCTATTTCGTTGTTCTTTTTGTTATTGCCGTTTGTTGTCGTTTTCGTTGTTTTTCGTGGCTGCTTTCGTTACTTGTTTTGACGTCGCTCTCGGAATTTCACTGCTGCCGCCGCTGTCATCATTAAAGTCATCTTCGTCCTTTGTTTTTGTTATTCCTCGTTGTTCTTCGGGTTGTTTTTCGTGTTGCGTCTCTTGTTCCTGTTCTTCGTGTTCTTGTTCTGGATCTTCTTGTTCTTGCCATTATTATTATTGTTGTTGTTCTTGGTTTCGGTCTTGTTCTTATTGTTATTCTTGTTCTTATTGTTCTTGTTTTACTAGTTCTTGTTTTTGTTGTTCTTGCTTTTTCTTCTTGCTGTTTTTGTTGTTGTTGTTCATCTTCTCGTTCTTCCTGTTCTTGTTCTTTTGTTCTTGTCGTTCGTGTTCTTGTTGTTCTGATCTTGTTCTTGTTTTTCGTATTCTTGTTGTTAGTGTTCTTCTTGTTCATGATCTAGTTGTTTTTTTATTCTTCCCGGTTTTGCTCTTCTTGGTCTTCTTGTTCTTGTTCTTGCTGTTGCTGAATCATTCAACGCATGGACAGCCCCCTCCCTCCCCTATGTTTGGCGAAATTACCACCGTGTGAAGCTGGAAGGTCTGTGGTGACGCATTGTTGCTCTGCGTCCCATCCAGTACCCCGGGTGTATGTTGTTAACGTGTTTTATTGTGGTTGTTGTCTTTGACTTCTTGTTGTATGTTCTTGTTTTGAAGTTTGTTCATTTGGGTGTGTACGTATGTTTTGTGTTTTGTTGTTGTTTTATTCTGGTTGCTCTTTTTGTTCGTTTTGTTCTTTTGCTTTTGTCTTGTTTGTGTTCAACTTTTCTTTTTTTCTTTTTTTCTTGTGTTGGCGGTCTTTGTGTTGTAGGGCGTCGTTTTTGTTCTTGTTCCTCTTGCTGTTGTTTTCGTTTTCGTTTGAGTTTGTCTTGTATTAGTTCTGCTTTGTATTTTCTTCTTCCTGTTGGTGTTGTGGCGTTGTGACACTCCCGTTTGTTGATAATGTTATGATGATAATGTACTCCATAATGCCATGTTTTGCTCTTTCTTCTTAGTCTTTGCTTTCATCCTCTTTGTTGTCGTTCCTCTTTTTCTTGTTGCTCTTGACATGTTTTTTGGGGGATGGAAGGCGGCTTGCTTTTTCGTATGCTTTGGTTTGCTTTGTGTTTACGTGTATGTTTCGGTTATTTTCAGTGGTGGTGTCAAGTTTTGTGTTTACTTGTGTCTTCTTGTTCTTGTTCTTGCTGTTGCTGAATCATTCAACGCATGGACAGCCCCCTCCCTCCCCTTTCTTTTCTTTTGTCTTTATCTGTCGTGTTGATTTTCCAGGTCCGATCCCTTGAAACCCAATTAGCCTTCTTGCCTTTCTGAAGTCTTGGTAAAAAAAAATGTGAATACGAATATGAATTTGAAGAGAGGGAAAGAGGGGGATGAGTGCCGCCCGCGTTGTGCTGGCCTCGGGAAAAGTTGAGGTCTCTACCACCCACTCCCCTACGATTCCAGGGTTATGGAACTATCTAGGTAGGATCCCATGACCTGGCCAGCTCAGGGTTTATGTGCAGGGCTAAGGCTTGTGAGGTGATCATTTTGGATCTTCTCCATCACATGGCACCTGTGACGTTAGAGCGTATGGAATTCATTCCGAGCACGGAGACGTCATCTTGAGAAATTGAAATTCAAAAACTTCATCTGTATTCCAGTTCTTTCGTTTGTCTTGTCTCATGTCAATGTTTCGCTTTCTGTTTGTTCCATTGACTTATTTCTTTGTTGTTGTTTTTCTGTTCTTTGCTTTCTTTTGCATTTCCACCAAACGTTTCTTCTCATATTCTTTTTGTTTCTATGTTTCCCTTCTTTTTGTTTCGTGATTTTGTTTGTTATCGTTTTCTTAGGTTCTTGTTTCAGTTGTTGCCACGTCTTAGTTCTCCCGTTTTGTTTATTTGCTTGCTCCTCGTTTCCTTGATCATGCGTTCCTCTTTCTCTTGTTTTCCTATTCTGTTCTATTGGTAGTTTTATCAGTTATGGTCAACTTGTCTTTCTCTTGTTTTCGCTTTAATTTTGTAGCGTAGTTTATGCTCGTTCTGCCTTTGATGTCAGTGTTTTGTTTTGCTCTTGTTTTTGTTTTCCTTTGCTAGCTTCTTTAATCCTCCTCTTATTGGTATAATTGTTTTTGATGTACTTCTTATTCTCGATTTTTTTCCTTTTTTATCCTTCTTCTTCATGCCGTTCTTGGCGTTTTTTCTGGTGGTGTTTTTGTCGCTGTTGTTATCATTGATGTCCTTTTTCTGTTTATTGTCGTACTGCTTCTCATCGTTTCTGCTCTTGCTGTTCTCCTGGTTTGCTTGTTGCCACTGTTTTTGTTTCCATTTCTGTTTCTCTGTGTTGTTCCTGTTGTGGCTGTTGTTTTCAACTGCGTAATGATAATAATCATGGATTTTCTTTATATTGTTTATTGTTCGGCTTTTCTTCTCCTCGTTTTGTGTGTTTCTCTACTTGTTTGTGTGCGTGTTTTTGTTTTAATTTTGATTTTGTGTCGTTTTGTTTTATAGTGGAAGGTTTGTGATTGTTCCTTTTTTTTTTGCTCAGTTTTATGTCGTGTCTGCTGCTGCTCTTCTTGTGTTTTTGTTGTTACTTTTCCCTCTTCTGCTTCTGCTTTTCTTGTTCGTGTTCTCTTGTGTCTTTTTCATTTCCTCTTCTTGATCTTTTTGTTCCTTCTTTTTATTTTACATGTTTTTCGTGTGCTTTGTTTTATGTTTTCTTGCTTTCTTGTTTGGTTTCTCCTTCTTTGGTTATTTTTCTTGTTTCTATAACATATGTGATAGAAGACTTACTTGGTTTTGATCTTCCTGCTGCTGCTGCTGCTTTTTACGATGCAGAGCATAGGCCACTATCCTGGCGTGGTGTGAGGTCATTGCGGGCAAACTGCAACAAGGTAAGATCAAAATTGTATTGTAAAGACTTACACAAAATGTGTAAATAGACAAATTTAAAAGTTAAAAAGTCCAAATGATTTAATAGATTTAAATGTAAATGGATACAGACACACAAGGTAGACAGTGGATGTATGCTTAGACATGTCGATAGACAGGGGCGGACATATGGATGGAAATACAAGATTCCACGACAAAAACCTGCCCCTGGCAAAATTGTGTGGAAGACTCGCTTTCATAGGAAAACAAAAACACATGCACACCCCGGCAAAACAAGCAATCAAAACAGACAACTGAACGGTTGCACAGGCACATGAATGTGGAACAACTTCAAAAGGAAATAGCAGATACAGTGTTCCAGAAACTCTAGGAGCATTTCAGGTCACTGCATTCAAATTAGGGATTATTTCCGTTTAAGTTTAAAATGAACTCCTCTTAGTTTGAAGGATTGTACCATTTTGCGCCGTATAACTAACATTTCACAACAGGAAAGAAAATCTCAGTTGGCCAATTTTCTGGTCGCTGTGATCGAACAAACTAGACTGTATTGGATTGGATGGCATTGGGTTCATGCTCCCAGCATTGATCATCCCCTTAAATTTATCTCCATGAGGTTTTAAAAACAAAACCTGAACACAAACAAAGGTCACTAACAGCAGTAAAACATATAAAACATGGCCTAAATTACCGAAAATTGCCTCTGCGTATCATGTTTTCTTAGAGCCAAAAATGTAGTTAATATCTCTACCAACAGCCAAATCTATACAGGCCTAAAGAATGTAAGACTGCACAGAACAGAAACAGATCAATAGACCAGTACAGCAGAAAATGATGGGAAGAAAAGATAGAAAGAAAAGAAGCAAGGAAGAAACGGGGAGAATGAGAGAAAGGAGGAAATTTCTAGCACTGAATTTTCCGAAGGTGGGGATGCCATACATACTGAAAGATCCTCTGGCATCCACACCCCACGCCACCCTCCTTTTCGGGTACAGCATTTCGGTTTAGTGTGTCATCTGAAAGACTAGCATTCGACCGCCGCTCAAGGTGTAGTGGAGAGAGGAGAAAAATCACCATCCGTTGGGAACACTATTTGGATTTCTAGGTGCGTACTTTTTCCACTAGGCCACACTCTGTTTTAAATAAATACTTTTGGATTGTGGCTTTCCTAGAGTTTGTCGCATGAAACCAGAAAAATCAGCACAGCGTTTGAAACTGGGAGGTCAAGTTAACAACAGATGACCAGTTCTATAATCCTCGGTAGTATACTTAATATCACCGCTTGTTAGGCAAGAGACGGGGGTTCAAATCTCCGCCCGGATATTTTTTCTTAAGATAGGTAGAAACCTCAAGATCTCGCCTATGAACAGGGTTTAGTAGTGGAAGGCCCCGGTCAGTCGACGTGGAATATGAATGATGCGCCCTAGTGTCGCGTCGAATCGAGCTGACGACTCTGGAGCAGCATCCGCTGTGGCTGATAAGGCCGATGCGAGAAAGGCAGTCTCTGCGATATCAGATTCATGAATGGTTGCTGGCCGTGGGATTGCCTTCACAAGAGCTTGCTTTCCATCTGGCTCTCACCTCTGCTAAGGTTTGGATCTTCTTTTCCCCCGACTCGAGTTGTTTCTGGAGTACACTGAGCCATCTTTTACGATCGGCTGATGTGTCTTCCCAGTTCTCTGTGTTGATAACCAAAGCTTTCATATCGCGCTTGCAGCGTCTTTTGGGGGCGGCCAACATATCTCTTCTCGGAGGCTAGTTCACCGTAGAGGATATCCTTTGGGATACGTCCATCTTCCTTCCGGCGCACATGGCCAAGTCAGCGCGGCCTACGTTGTCCGACAATGTGTGCATGGACCAGCGTTTGCTGGGACCTGGGCGTTTAGTAACATGTCGCCAAACATACATAGACTGCAACTTAACGCACGCGCGCTTATAAGAACAAGCACACGGACAGCTACACACACACACACACACACACACACACACACAACACACACACACACACACAAACAAGCACACGCAAACGCGCGCGCACACGCACGCACACACGAGCGCACATACGCACGAACACACGCGCACGCGCACGCACACGCACACACACACACACACACACACACACACACACACAACACACACGTTCTGTGTTCAGTTACCTTCGTCGAATACATGCAGGGCCTTTAGATGTGCGGCTGTGTGGTTTATCAGCCACGTTGACAAAGGCAGACGTCAGTTTTCGTCCTTTGTATTAGGGTTCTGGAACTCATCAGTACCGTCCGTTCTGGGGATATCTGGAATGGTGTCCAGCTTAGACGTTGTTCATGAAGTTTCTTCGGTCATCTGTCAACAGAGAGAAGGTATCAAATGTATTCCTACTGCTGTGCGTGTGGTGGTGGTGGGTGGGTGGTGATGGTGGTGGGAGATGGTGATGGTGGTGGTGGAGGGTGGTGATGTGGTGGGTGATGGTGATGGTGGTGGTGGTGATGGTGGTGGGTGATGGTTATGGTGGTAGGTGATGGTGATGGTGGTTGGTGGTGGGTGGTGGTGGTTGGTATGGGGGTGGTGGTGATGATGGTGGTGGTGGTGGTGGTGGAGGTTGATGGTAGAGATGGTGATGGTGGTGGTTGGCGGTGGTTGGTGGTGGTGGTGGTGGTGGTTTGTGATGGTTGGTGATGGTGGTGGTTGGTGGTGGTGGTGGATGGTGGTGGTGGTGGTGGTTGGTTATGGTTCGTGACGGTGGTGGTTAGAGGTGGTGGTGGATGGTGGCAGTGGTGGTGGGTGGTGGTGGTGGTGATGGTTGGTGATGGTGGTGGTTTGTGGTGGTGGTGGTGGTGGTGATGGTTGGTGATGGTGGTGGTTAGTGGTGGTGGTGGATGGTGGTGGTGGTGGTGATGGTTGGTGACGGTGGTGGTTGGTAATGGTTGTGGTAGTGGTGGTGGTGGTGGTGGTGATGGTGATGGTGGTGGTTGGTGGTGGTGGTGGTGGGTGTGGTGGTGGTGGTGGTGGTGGTGGTGGTGATGGTGGTGGGTGGTGGTGATGGTGGTGGTGTGGTGGTGGTGGTGGTGATGGTTGGTGGGTGGTGGTGGTGGTGATGGTGGTGGTGATGGTGGTGGTGTGGTGGTGGTGATGGTGTGGTGGTGTGGTTATGGTGTGTGGGGGTGGTGGTGGTGATGGTGATGGTGTGGTGGTGGTGGTGGTGGTGGATGGTGATGGTGGTGGTGGTTAGGTGGTGGCTGGTGATGGTGGTGGTGGTGGTGGTGGTGGTGGTGGTGGTGGTGGTGGTGGTGGTGGTGGTGGTGGCTGGTGGTGGTTGGTGGTTGGTAGATGGTAATGATGGTTTCCTCGAACGTTGATTTCATATTTACATTCATGAATATAGAAAATATCAAGCAAAAGAATGTTTTGTCCGTTATGCTTTTGTATATGTCCAAGGTCTGTACAGGCACACATTAATGCTATTTGTTGTATACGTATATTTACAGAAACGTGAAGCAGACTCTTGCCAAAGATGAAGCTGAAGTCGGACATGCAGTGTTTTCATCTGAAGGAGACATAATAGATGAGCAGACAACACCATCCGGCATCGTCTCAGCAAGACCATCAACGTGCTCAGAATGCTGAACAACGTGGGCGGTTCCCCCAAATCATCAAGTGCCCTGCGGCATGGCGTTGGCGATCGTGGCCCTCCATATGTATCTATCTTTTGTCTCTGTAAGTAGATCTCCCACTCTCTTTCTTCATCCACTTCACACGTCTGTCCAGTATTTTCTGCCCGGGTCTACTTGGTGCTCATTTTGCCTCTTCCTTTCATGTTGTGACTAGGTACCCTAATTTCTCTTGCCTCATGAAATGTCTTATAAATGTTGTCGGTCCATCTCCAATTCTATTCATTAATGTTCCTTTTGTGTTTGCCTCTTCCATGACTGTCTCCTTTTTTTCCTTGCTCTCCACATAACTCTTAACATTGTTCATAGAAACTACATTTCGGCTGTCTCAATCTTGTTGACTTTGCGTGTTGACTGTCCACGCTTCGCATCTGTACAACAAGATAAACTCATATATAACACTGAAGAACTCTCTTCCCGGTGCCAATCGACAGAGATCTGTCATCAATTACGCTGAATGCTTTCTTAGCCTGTACGGCTCTGCTGGCTATCTCCAAAATGTATCCACCGCCTGGTGAGATGACTGGAGGACTTGGGACATGGTGATCGGTGAAAGACAGAAATCCCCTCATGAAGAGTGACGGCAGGTGGCACAGCATGGTGGGACAGGTTGAAGGGTTTGAAATGTCTGGGAACATTCATCTCACCATTTCCCACAAATACAATACAAATACACAGTGGAATTACACCAAAAGCCGTGTCCTTTTCATCCCACTTTAAGGCTCAGACTGATGGAGAATGACAAGAGAGCGACTTATCAAGCTGTCAACCCTACACATTAGAAACGTTTGAAGAATCGAGGAATCATCTGGCCTAATACCACCTCCAACCAGTAACTACTCGAAGAGAGCAGAATCACGTTATCCAGACTGACCTTCACTGGACATAATAATAATAATAATAATGATAACAACACAACAATAATGATAAGAAATGAAATAAAATAAAAAAAATTATTATAATATGATGATAATATAATAAATAAATATAATAATAATATAATATAATAAAAATTAAAAATAATAATAATAATAATAATATAATAAATAATAAATAAAATAAATAATAATAATATAAAAATAAAATAATAAAATAATAATAAAATAATATAATAATATGATAATATAAATGAAATAGTAAGGCGCTAAATCTTATTCAAAATCAAATCAGGCACAGGCTGCTGGCATGCCGTCATTCATCAAAACATTCGCCAACAACGACCAAATCTCCAGGGCACAAACACACGCAAACTGGGGTGGGGGGGGAACGGGGGGACAGGCAGGGTAGGGCGTGTGACCCCTGACCCAAGCCGTCATATTCTGTCTTACCTGCTCACGCGCATGCACACACGCACACACTCACGCGCACGCACGCACGCACGCACGCACGCACATACACACACACAAAGCTAAGTTAGAGTACACTCAAGCCTGATCGACAAAATGACCCTT
Organism: Monoplex corrugatus; assembly: GCA_030674185.1. Lineage (NCBI taxonomy): Eukaryota > Metazoa > Mollusca > Gastropoda > Littorinimorpha > Ranellidae > Monoplex > Monoplex corrugatus. The sequence goes on along the minus strand of CM060314.1, from coordinate 33,680,067 downwards.
GATCCAAGTTTTCTCTGTCATTTTTTCCACCAAGACCACAGAAAGGCAAGAAGACTAACTGGGTCTAAAGGGAATGGAATAAAAAATGAACCTTTACCTCCAATACCGATAGCTTTTCGCCAGGTCAACCGGGCGAATGTCCTGTTCTTCACGATTTTCAACTGCCCTGGATTCTTTAGGGTACACAGGCATGAAGGTATACGAGTCTGACTCGTTTTTCGTCCTCTTCCGAAGGGCCAGACGTCCAGTTCAATTGTCCGGTCAAACTAAGAAGGAAGCTCTACGCCTCTTACGGTAAACCCTGGACCCGCGAATGTAGTTATTGGCAGGCGAAACGTCTTAACCATTCTGCCATTTTTTTCTTTGAAGGAAAACGCGAAAGGGGAAGACGAAGGATATCATGCACGAACAGAACAAGATCTCAAGGCCCTGAAGGACATACACCGGCCGACTCAGAACAGATGAGGGGAGGATCTTCAGTGTTCTGTATGCCAATGATGTATTGGGCTGTGAGTCAGTCCGTCATCAGATGTAGAACAGATTGGCACAACCATCACAATGCTGGTTCCTAGAAAAGTTGAGATCATCACCACCTCACTACCCCTCTCGCAACCCCTTC
>CM060314.1:33666948-33671948 GCA_030674185.1 Monoplex corrugatus | reverse complement strand
GGTCAAAGCCAACCAAATAAGAAATTTAAGGAAAATGTGTAGGAGAGCACACAGAAACTTTTGAGGCTGTTTTCTCAAAATGGCTCTCATACAATTTAAATGCTTTAAAGATACATAACTTCTACATTTTTTTAGTACAAGCTTTATTCAGGTATTAATAATAATAATATAATAATTACAATATTTATATCAGCGCAAAATCTTGATAAAATCAAATCTAAGCGCTGAAACAGACACACACACACGCACGCACGCACACACACGCAGGCACGCGCACACACAACACACACACGCGCGCGCGCGCGCGCCCCCACACACACACACACACACACCGGCTATAAATGGGAGAAAGAATAAAAGCAATGGAAAATTATAGAGAGCATATTATATACAATTATATATTACAATGTGATTCCCCTCCGAGTGGAGACAGGCTGCAGAGGGGATTGAGTGAGGTCAGGATTTTATGCAGAGGAGAAAAGGTGAGTTTTGAGAGCGGACTTGAAGGAGACAAAAGTAGGTTGCTGACGGACTGAGAGAGGAAGTTTGTTCCAGGAGAGCGGACCAGAAACAGAGAAGGCTCGTGGACCATAGGTATTGAGCTTGGTGCATGGAAAGCGAAAAGTCAGAGGATCGGAGGCAGACGGAGGGTACGTGAGGGAACATAGATCTCAAGTAGGCTTGACAGGTAACCGGGGGCTGCGTTATTGAGGCTTTTGTAGCACATGGTGGCTAGTTTGTACTGTATGCGCTTTGATACAGGGAGCCAGTGAAGTTGTGCCAGGAGAGGAGATATGTGGTCAGCTTTTTTCTTTTTGATTACAAGGCGTGCAGCATTGTTTTGAATGCGCTGTAGGATGTGAATGGTGGAGGCAGGAAGACCGGACAGGAGTGAATTGCAATAGTCAATGCGAGACATTATGAAGGAGAGAACGAGTTTTGCAGTTGTTTCGACAGAGAGATACTTCCTGATCAGGCTTATACGATGGAGGTGATAGTAGCAAGATCTGGCAGTTTGAGAAACAAAGTTGTTCATGGAGAGGGTAGAGTCAATGCAGACACCAAGGTTTTTACTGAATCAAAATTGGGACTGATGTGTTACATAATGGGAGAGAAAGAGAGGCAGTGAGAAAGTTATGACGGGTGCCAATGAGGATAGCTTCTGTCTTGTCATCATTAACCTGAAGTTTGTTGTATGTCATCCAATTTTTAATGTCCGAGTAATACTCAGTGGTGCGAGTCAGGAGGCGCTGTATATTGTCAGGTGAGTCACTGTCTTGAAGTTGGGTGTCATCAGCATAGAAGTGGGGTTTTATAGAGTGGGAGTTGATGATGGTGGACAGGGGGGAGGTGTAAAGAGTGAAAAGAACAGGGCCAAGGACAGATCCTTGTGGAACACCACAGGTCAGGTATGCAGGTTAGAGTAAGTGCCATTGATGAGAACAGTTTGTTTTCTGTTTGATAGATAAGAATGAACCAGGAGAGAGCAATGTCAGAGATGCCAAACGTATGATGAAGTCTAGAAAGGAGAATCCACGATCAATGGTATCAAAGGCTGCAGACAGATCAAGGAGTGTGAGGAGAGAGACTTTGCCAGTATCAGTTGCAAAGAGGAGATTGTTGAGAATGTGTAGAAGGCAGTTTCAGTGCTATGGCACTGGCGGTAGGCTGACTGGAAAGGATTGAGGAGATTGTTGGCAGACAGGTGAGAGTTCAGTTGGTTGAGGACAACTTTTTCAAGCAATTTTGACAAGAAAGAGAGATTAGAGATAGGCCGGTAATTTTTCAGTTCATTTGGGTCTAAATTGTATTTCTTGAGGAGAGGGTGAACAATAGCAGACTTGAAAGAATCTGGGACAGTTCCAGTTTGAAGAGAAGTGTTGATGATGTCAGTGATGAATGGGAGGAGAGTAGGGAGACAGTCAGAGTAGAGAGAACCTGGAAGAGGATCCAGTTCGCAGGTTTTGAACGACATGGATCTGATTGTGTTGAGAATTTCTTCTTGTGAGACTGGGGTAAAAGTAGTAAGTGTGCCAGAGAAGGAAGGGTCAGGTGGGCATGGTTGACAGGGTGTCCTGTCAAGCCTGTCACGAAGAGTTTGTATTTTGGTGGTGAAATACTTGGAGAATACAGATGGGAGTTCTTCATTTGTGTGTTTTGTTGGGAGAGGTAAATCTTTTCGTGTGCCAAGGAGATGATTCATGTTTGTAAAGAGTTCTTTTGAAGAAGAGGCATTCAGGATTTTGGTTTGGAAATAGCTTGTTTTTGCAGATGCAATGAGGGTGGATACTTTTGTTTTAGAGGCTTGGAAAAGTTGCCTATGTACAGTGAGTTTGGATCTGCGCCAGCGGCGCTCTGCTCTGCGGCGGGCACGTTTTGCACAGGCAATCTCATGAGTGAGCCAGGGGGTAGGGGGGCGGTCAGGTAAAAGACGGGTTGTGGCTGGAGCAATAGTGTCCAGAAGATGGTGGAGAATAGTATAGAATTCATCGGCAAGGTTATGTGACTTTTCAGAAAGGAGACGGAAGGCATCAGATGAAAATGTGGAGAGGTCGATAGATTTGAGATTGCGTCGAGTCACTGTGCGCATGGTACGGGAAGGAGGAGGAATGTCAAGAGAACAGAGAATTGCAGAGTGGTCAGATGGAAGGGCTGAAGTTAGACGGGTAGAAAGAACTAAGCAGTTGTCAGTAGCTGAATTGTGGTGATCACGAGAAATGATCCAGTCAAGAATGTGACCTTTTTGATGGGTTGGTTCAGAAATGGTTGAGTCATATTGTGATTGGACAGAGAGTTGATGATATGTCTTGTGTCATAACGGTGAGTGTTGTCATAGTGGACATTGATGTCACCTAGAATGATGAGATTTCCAGGTAAGAGGCAGTAGTAGTCAAGTAGTTGGTCAAAGTCAGATAGAAACATGGATGTGGTGAGCTTGTTGGCAGAGCTAGGTGGAGGTCGATAGACACAGGAGAAGGTGATGGGGTGAAGGGTGGATTGGAAGGATACTTCAACGTGCTCGAAAGAAGATGGGAGAAAGGCAGAGACTGCGAGAAAGACAGGCGGGAATGGAGTGAGTCGTTGTAGAGGATGGCGATACCACCACCTCGGGATGAGCGATGGAAAGAAGCAAGCCTGTAACCACTCGGAGTGAGACTCGCATGTATAGGTTCATGACCAAAGGGGTTAAGCCATGTTTCGGTGATAAAAACAATGTCAACATGCTCATCTGCGATAAAGTCAGCAATGACATCGGCTTTGCCATCAGTGCATGTTGACTGAGCGTTAAAAAGGCATAGTTTTAGTTTATCAGAGTCACAGAGTACCAAAATAATCAGCAGAATGTACACTTTCCCGTGATATGTATATCTCAAAATGCCCAAAATGCTAGTTAAGACTGATTTTGTGGTGGGGGGTCACATATTTGAACATGGCAGATCCTTTGAATTTTCAGTTTTGTTACACATGAGATATTGTTGCTGTTGTCTTTGTTTAAAGGGTTCTCCACTCATGCACTCTATGTACTCTGGGAACCATCGTTTCTCGTAGGGATGATCGTGTGTATTGAATATAACATGTCATGAAATACAGGCATGTACCAGGGTTATACCAAACGCAAATAAACTCACAGACACACACATAGACACATAACACACACACACATACTCCACACACACACACACACACACACACACACACACACACACACACAACACACACACAACACACACACACACACATAGAAACACACACACACACAACGCACACACATTTATATACACATAAAACACAAGAAACAACACACACACACACACACACACAACATCATACACACATACACACACAACAAACACACGCGCCAGCAAAACACTTACATACATCTGTATGTGCACTAGCATAACGCATTCCTATTTAGACAATCTTGGCGTTCCATGACATTTAAATCAATGTTTTTATGACTTCATGTCGATCGTGCCAAAGTCTTCAACTTTGGTATAAACTGGATAAATAGATCACTAAGGAAAGTTGTCAGACAACCGAATGAATGAGGGGTGCGTGAGGAAGAGAGCCAAAGACGGAGACATAGACAGACAGACAGCGACAGACAGACAGACAGACAGACACAGACAGAAAACAGAAAGTATGATGCCCACACACACCCATCGCCCCATCAAAAAGTAATTCAACTGTCGTAGAAAAAAAGAGAGGATGAGGAGGAAGAGGAGAGAGGAGGAAAAGGAGGAGAAGGAGGAGAAGAAGAAGAAGAATGCGAAGAAGAAGAAGAAGAAAAAGAATGCGAAGAAGAAAAAGAAGAATGCGAAAGAAGAAGAATGCGAAGAGAGAAGAGAAGAAGAAGAAGAATGCGAAGAAGAAAGAAAGAAGAAGAATGCGAAGAAGAAGAATGCGAAAGAAGAGAAAGAAGAAAGAATGCGAAGAAGAAGAATGCGAAGAAGAAGAGGAAGAGAAGAAAGAAGCAAGAAGAAGAAGAAGAAGAAGAAGAAGAAGAAGAAGAAGAGAAGAAGAAGAAGAAGAAGAAGAAGAAGAAGAAGAAGAAGAAGAAGAAGAGAAGAAGAAGAAGAAGAAGAAGAAGAAGAAGAAGAAAGAAAAGAAGAAGAGAAGAAGAAGAAAAAAAAAAGAAGAAGAAGAAGAAGAAGAAAAAAAGAAAGAAGCGAGTAAGAACAGAAAAAAGAAGAACAAGAAGAAAGAGAAAACTCGTACCCTTAAGACTCTGTCGAATGTGTTTCATTGGAAATGAAGGGGATACTTAAACGACGACATTTTTGATTGACCAAATTATAAAACAACATTACGTCTACTTACATCCATCCCATCTCTCTCTCTCTCTCTCTCTCTCTCTCTCTCTCTCTCTCTCTCTCTCTCTCTCTCTCTCTTTCTCTGTCTGCTCTCTCCTCTCTCTCTCTGCCTCTCTCTTTCTTTTCTCTCTCCCTTTCCTCCTTCCTCCCTCCCCCTCTCTTTCTCTCCCTCCCACCTACCCCCCC
>CM060314.1:33656948-33661948 GCA_030674185.1 Monoplex corrugatus | reverse complement strand
AATTTACATTACATGTACATGTACTTAACCTCAGCAAGAAGACTGAAGTTACGGTAATCAGTAAAAAACAGAAAATCCTCTCATGTAAAAATAACAGCGCATGGCACAACTCAGAACAGTCAATTCACCAGGCGGGAGATGCACCTTAGAAATATCCAGCAGAACTGGCCAAGCTAAAACAGCATTCAAGAAAATGAAAAGTGTTTTTAACAACAAAGGCTTGTCTATTAACATCTTGCTTTTATTGCTTTTATTCTTTCTCCCCATTTATAGCCATGCGTGTGTGGTGTGTGGTGTGTGTGTGTGTGTGTGTGTGTGTGTGTGTGTGTGTGTGTGTGTGTGTGCGTGCGTGTGTGTGCGTGCGTGCGTGCGTGCTTGCGTGTGTGTCTGCTTCAGCGCTTAGATTTGATTTTATCAAGATTTTGCGCTATATAAATATTGTAATTATTATTGTTACAGAGAACCAATACTGTTGTACAAAGTTGAAGCGTGAATAGTCAACAAGCAAAGTCGGAACAAGATTGAGGCATCTGAAAAGTGGTTCCGAAGAAGAATGTTAACAGTTCCATAGACAGCAAACAAACAAACAAACAAAACAAAAACAAACCCAAAACAAACAAACAAAACAAAATACAAAAACAAAGACAAACATCCCCAAACAAACAATAAAACAAAAACTAACGAGGCAGTCTTGAAAGAAGCAAACAAACCAAAAAACATTGATGATAAAGATTAGGAAAAGACAAGCAATATTTATTGGACATTTTATGAGGCGAGATAAAAAAAATTGAGTACCTGGTCAAAACAGGCAGGCTAGAGGGAAAACGAGCACCAAGTAGACCCAGGGAGAAAATACTGGATGGACTTGGGGAATGGATAAATGACAGAAAGTGTGGGAGATATACTTGCAGCAACAAAGGATAGATTCGTATGGAGAATCATGTTCGCCAACGCACGTGGCAGGGCACATGGTAATGATGATGACAAACCTCAGATCAATGTATCTTTCTATAGTACTGGATATTCAAGAACAGATGATAAGATGATCTCTAGAAGAAGCCTACAGTAAATAGTGCAGTGATGCATTGCTACTGCTGGGTTGTCTGCTATCATGATACCAAACTCTTTTTGGAATGGTTTTATTGTGTGTGTGTTTTCCTGCAGTGATATTTGATATTATGTAAACATATACAGTATGGCTCTTCACCAGGCGAAACTCTCATCAATGAAACAGAAGGCAGCCCAAATCTTCTCCTTGGAGTCAGTATATTAGAATGTTCATACTCCCATATTCTGCAACTTGGACAGTGCAGTGATCAGGGCATCTCTTGACGCCTGTGTGACTCTGCAATTGTCATAAGCGCCCTGTTGTACTGCCGTGAAACCTTGACTACCTACCAATGGCACGTTCAGTAGATGTAACGTTTCCACCACTAACGTCAGCACAAGGTCTGCAACACCGCGTGGTAAGATCAAGTGTCCATGCCCAACCTTCAAATATGCAAGAAGCGTAGTTTGCAAAAGCATGGAGTTTCTACTCATCAAATGATAGTTTCGTTGGATAAGACACGTTGTCCACCTGGAAGACAACCACACCACAAAGATGCTCATTTATGGAGAGCTGGAGGAAAGACACGCCAACAGAGAAGACCACCAAAGCAAATCAAACATACTGTAGAAGCCAGTCTCATCAGCTGTGACATCAAAACCACCAAGGGAGTAGACACTGCCCACGACAGAGGAAACTGTCGACAGTAGAGCACACAGGGCACTATCACGTTTGAAAAATACAGAACAAACACAATTCAACATACTGTGAATGCGGAGCCCAAAACACCAGGTCCCCTTAGTATGAGGTACCTGTGGGAAAACGCGTGCCTCCATGATTAGTCTCCTATCCCGCAAAGAAAAACCCACACCAAGCGAAGGAGAATCTATCATCATCATCATCATCGTCATCATCATCATTGTCTGAATGAATGTATGTATACATAAGCACTTATAACAGCTTTTCTCTCCTGTTTATTTCCTTTCCTTTCTGTTTTTTATTCCTCGTATTTTCCTCCATCTTAATATCTACTGCTAAGTGTTCTTTTTTTATTTCATAAACTACACCAATCACTTAAACGTTACTCTTGCAAGCGCGTTTCCATGGCTACTGTTATTCCAGCAATGCATCAAGCAGCAGCCTTGACACTCATGACCCAAGTCCTGCATATTTTCTCTGCAAAATTAAAATATATTATTGAGAGTGGACCCAGATGAGTCCGTAACACAATTTGTTCTTACTGTACATGTACACAGCAGATATTCACCACTCTTATCCTAACCACAGGGACCGCAAAAATATGTATTTATGCAAAGTCAGATCTCCATTTGCATGCTACCCCGGATTCTATTCCCTGGAGAGTGGGTGCAGATTATCATCGTTAAATGGAAGGCCTGTTCTTTTCCTCTCCAGGTTGTGATAGAGACAGAGTGTATGGCACATGAAGCAACGTCCATTTGTTTTGATATTCAACCAGCTACTATTGATTTCAGACAGCACCTTGGACTTTTGACTGGCACAGCAGAGAACTTAGAAAATAAATATAAGTGAGCGTTGGCTAAGAACGAATGTGTCATTCTATAGTGGAATAACACACAACAAACACACACACACACACACACACACACACACACACACACACACACACACACACACACACACACACACACACATACACACACACACACATACATATATACACACACTCACGCTCACGCACACACACTCACACTCACACACACAAACAAGCAAACACACACAGAAACACACACAACACACACACACACACACACACACACACACACACACACACACACACACCCACTCACACTCACATTCATACATACACCCACGCACATTCACGTTCACACATCTGATTGTGCTATATAGACATGAGGCAGAAACAGAGACACTCGCAGATGAACAACAATGCGTAACAGCAAAAGCAGCGCATTTTGCAAATGGACCCGAAAACCTGGCACCTGGCATACATCAAGATCATGCCAGGGGAAAAACAAACAACGACAGGGTCTGAGGATCTGAACTCAAGCCAGCAAATCTCAGTTGAAGAGCTTTTAGCTCCCTGTGCATTATTGATGAGCAATACAGCAAAACAAATTGGCATAGTGACGTCTTGCATCACCATTGTCTCTGTTCATCCTCCGGAATGATTCGTACGCTGTGCTAAACGTCCTCTGTCTGCTTGATCCATGAATAAACCCCTTTGCCAACGAGCCCGGACAATGGATTTCTTCTGTTGAAGTTGGCTATATATGATTAGAGGGACGAGTAGAAGGTATGCAGAGAAGGTAAGGCGTTTGTGAGTGGGAGATGTTCTGGTGCAAAATAATCACTGTCAGCGTGTATTCTTTGTTTATAATCGTTTTTACTTGCAATCGAGAGATTCCTTTGTTTGATCTCTGTTTTTTACCATTGATTGCCTTCCATGTGTTTAAGACAGGTTGTGGATCAGATCTTCTGAGTGTTTATTGATCAGGTCTGTGCTTATGTGAGAGACTGAATCTTTAATGGGAGTGCACTTACAGGTACGTGTTAGGTCTCCACAGTTTAAGGAATAGTAGGTGCACATGTGCATACATATGCATTCATGATTCGTATTTGTTCTATGTGTCTATATATTTATCTGCATTACCATGTATGTATGTATGTATGTATGTATGTATGTATGTATGTGTGTATGTATGTATGTATGTATGTATGTACGAATGTATGTATGTATGCATGTATGTATGTATAAGCTGATCAGGAAGTATCTCTCTGTCGAAACAACTGCAAAACTCGTTCTCTCCTTCATAATGTCTCGCATTAACTATTGCAATTCACTCCTGTCTGGTCTTCCTGCCTCCACCATTCATATCTTACAGCGCATTCAAAACAATGCTGCACGCCTTGTACTCAAAAAGAAAAAAGCTGACCACATATCTCCTCTCCTGGCACAACTTCACTGGCTCCCTGTATCAAAGCGCATACAATACAAACTAGACATCATGTGCTACAAAAGCCTCAATAACGCAGCCCCCGATTACCTGTCAAACCTACTTGAGATCTATGTTCCATCACGTACCCTCCGCTCTGCCTCCGATCCTCTGACTTTTCGCTTTCCACACACTAAGCTCAATACCTATGGTCCACGAGCCTTCTCTGTTTCTGGTCCACTCTCCTGTAAAAAACGTTCTCTCTCAGTCCGTCAGCAACCTACTTTTGTCTCCTTCAAGTCCGCTCTCAAAACTCACCTTTTCTCCTCTGCATAAAATCCTGACCTCATTTAATCCCCTCTGCAGCCTGTCTCCACTCGGAGGGGAATCACATTGTAACATATAATTGTATATAATATGCTCTCTATAATTTTGCATTTTTTTTATTCTTTCTCTCCATTTATAGCCATGCGTGTGTGTGTGTGTGTGTGTGTGTGTGTGTGTGTGTGTGTGTGTGTGTGTGTGTGTGTGCGCGTGCGTGTGTGTGCGTGCGTGCGTATGTGTCTGTTTCAGCGCTTAGATTTGATTTTATCAAGATTTTGCGATATATAAATATTGTAATTATTAATTATATATTGTTATATGTATGTATGTATGTCTTATGTATGTATGTATGTATGAATCTATCTTTTTATCTATTTATCTATCTATCTATCTATCTATCTGTCTGTCTGTCTATCTGTCTATCTATCTATCTGTCTGTCTGTCTGTCTCTATCTGTCTGTCTGTCTGTCTATATCTATCTTACAATCAATCATATACACATGCATGTCCAGGTTTTCATGACTTTTCTCTCTCCCCTTCTCTCTCTCTTCTCTCTCTCTCTCTCTCTCTTCTCTCTCTCTCTCTCTCTCTCTCTCTCTCTCTCTCTCTCTCTCTCTCTCTCTGTCTCTGTCTCTGTCTCACTGGTTCTCTGTATCGTGTTCTAGGCTTAAGATAATGATTTTCTCATGTCA
>CM060314.1:33655313-33656848 GCA_030674185.1 Monoplex corrugatus | reverse complement strand
GAGAGGAAAGAAAAAGAAAGCGAGAGAGAGAGAAAGAAAGAAAGAAGAGAGAGAGAAGAGAGAGAGAGAAGAGAGAGAGAGAGAGAGAGAGAGAGAGAGAGAGAGAGAGAGAGAGAGATTAATTTGCTTCCAAAGGCGAGAGCCACCATAAAAAGTCGTCTGTCATTGGCATTGTCGTTCCTCGTTCCTGTTTGGTTTCTGTTTTAAGATGTCCATTGCCATTACCATGGTTTATGTTCACTCGCTCCCTGTTTTTAAGATGTCCTTGAGCCGTCCAGTCTAAAAGGGATCATCCTCTCTCTCTGTCTCTGCCTTTGCCTATGTCTGTATGTCTGTCTGCCTGCCTGTCTGTCTGTCTGTCTCTCTCTCTTTCTTCTCTCTCTCTCTCTCTGTCGCTCTCTATCTCTTACACACAGACACACACTCATATCAAACACACTCATATATATATACAAACATACCAACATACATACATACATACATACATACATACATGCATGCATACATACATACATACATACATACACACTCAATACACACACACACACACACACACACACACACACACACACACACACACACACACACACACACACACACACACACACACACACACAGAAACATGGAGTGGCCCGTGCTGCTGGAAGATCACCTCAAGTGGAATTTGGTGGATAATAAAGACTAATGAAACTAATAAAAGTAAAATGTAGCAATATACAATGACTAACAGTAAATGAACACATAAATGCCGCAATGACGAAATTTGAGGAAATTAATAAAATGTCATGAAAATGTAATGACAATCACTGAAACAAACAAAAAAGTCGTTGTCGTTTCTAGGGAAAGACCCACCTTGAAACTATTAAATTTTGCCATCAAATAAGAGTATGTAGCATAACACCAAGACTACCATTAATAGCTTTAAAAAAAACTGGAGTCTTCCTGAAACCACAGCACACCTAAGGATCAAAAAGCGAGAGAGAGAGACAGAGAGACAGAGAGACAAACAGACAGAGACTGAGACAGACAGACAGACAGAGAGAGAGGGAAAGACAGAGACAGAGACCTATAGACAGACAGACAGAGAAATAGGGAGAGAGAGACAGAGAGAGAGAGTGAGAGTCAGAGACTGAGTAAGAGAGAGAGAGAGACAGAGACAGAGACATAGTGAGTAAGAAAGAGAGAGACAGAGTAAGAGAGAGAGAGAGAGAGAGAGAGAGAGAGAGAGAGAGAGAGAGAGAGAGAGAGAGTTGGCGACCAAAGCACTAGACACGTAGTAACATAGACCAGAAAGTATGGCATAAATTACTCAGAGAAACCTTTTTTTTTTTTTTTCTCTGTCCAAGAGAAATTACCATCAACTAATCTGACGTGGGTACCCTGGGTGACACTAACGCCACTGGCAGTTAATGATGGTGATCACCACTTTTCGCCGTAAATCAAACGTGACTTGCCTGAATACTTAAATCACTATGGTTCATGATGGTGGGGACATGCAGATGGAGACGTCCTATGGGGACAGATGCGGGTTAGAA
>CM060314.1:33647813-33650313 GCA_030674185.1 Monoplex corrugatus | reverse complement strand
CTCTGTCTGTCTGTTTGTCTGGCTATCTATCTGTCTATCTGTCTGTCTGTCTGTCTGTCTGTCTCTCTCTCTCTCTCTCTCTCTCTCTCTTTCTTTCTCTCTGTATCGCATAAAGATCAACATGGCTTAGGATTTACAGATTAAACAACATTGGAAACTGTCCCTACTACCATAGACATACCGTTGTATAAAATGCGATGGATTTTGTTTTTGTTCTATATACATGGACTCGTCATTATCATCATTATTATTATTATTATTATTAATTTTATTATTATTATTATTATTATTATTATTATTATTATTATTATTATTATTATTATTGTTATATTATTATTATTACTATTATTATTATTATTATTATTTATTATTTTTATTATTATTGTTGTTGTTAATATTGTTCTTGTTGTTGCTATTATTATTATTATTATTATTATTATTATTGTCATTAGTAATACTATTTTATCATCAATATCTTCTTCATGAGATGATGATGATGATGATGACGACGATGATGATGATGATGATGAAGATGATCATCATCATCATCATCATCACCATCACCATCATCATTATTATCATTATTATTATTATTATTATTATTATTATTATTATTATTATTATCATTATTATTATTATTATTATTATTATTATTATTATTATTATTATTATTATTATCATCATTATTATTGTTGTTGTCATTGTCATCACCATCATTTACGTCAGTGAAGTGTCAGCCAGGTGTTAGAACGGATTTAACAGACGTCATCGTGTGTTTATTGAAGGACTGTCGATTGTCGTCTTTCCCGATCGGTTTCTGTTTAAAGACGTCCTTGACCCCGCTGGTTCCTGTGCCGAGTGGCATCAGTAAACAGATATTTCACAGGCTGTCTTCGTCTATTTGCCGTCGTCCCTTGTGTGGCTTTGTTTGCCTATAAATACTGTTTGTGAGTTCATTCTTGTTGCTCTGTTGCTGCTGTTTGTTTTTGTTGCTCTTGCTCTCTCCCTCTGTTCCCTTCTCTTCGTCTCTCTTTCTCTGTGTCTCTGTCTTTGTCGTTGTCTCTCGGTCTCTCTGGCTCTGTCTCTGTCTCTTTCTCTGTTCTTCTGTATTCCTCTGTTTTTAGACACTCACTCTCCTCTCTCTCAAACCCTATCTCTCTCTTTCTCTCTCTTTTTCTTCTCTCTCTCTCACTCTCCCTCTCTCTCTCTATCTATCTATCTATCTATCTATCTATCTATCTACCTCTTGTCTCATTCTATCTCTGCTTCTGTCTTTCTGTTTCGCATACACACACACACACACACACACATACACACACACACATAACACACACACACACACACACACACACACACACATACACACACACGCGCGCGCGCGCAGATACACATAAATAGATAGATAGATTATGTGTTTATCTGTGTGTGTGTGTTGTGAGAGAGAGGAGAGAGAGGAGAGAGAGAGAGAGAGAGTGGTGTTGGTGTGTGTGTGTGTGTGTGTGTGTGTGTGTGTGTGTGTGTGTGTGTGTGTGTGTGTGTGTGTGTGTGTGTGTGTGTGTGTGTGTGTGTAAAGTGTGTTTTGATTAAGTACTTTCGATGTCCCGATACGTTCCTGCATGTTGATTTTGCCCACACTGCGCAGAGATATCTTGCTGCACAGTCTGTATATTATATCTTTGGCGGGCATGCACGCAGGGTGCTTTTATATTTCCATAACTCACCAGTAGTTGACGTGTCTTAACCCTTTGACTCCTGCGCCCTATCTACCAACTGCAAAATCTTAATCCTTTGACTCCCTCACGCTATACACCAGCCTCCTGCATGAAGCTGGTGGATAGCGTCAGTGAGTCAAAGGGTTAAGTTTTTGCTTTGCTAGCATGGTTGACAATGCAGGATACTGGCGGATAGGGTGCAGAAGTCAAAGGGTTGAAGATCTTTGACGTGCCAAATTATTGTTCTGCACGCGCATACACACAAATAGGGATGGGGTGGGCTGTTGATCTAGGGGGATCAACGATATCTCCACTTTTTATCCGCCAGGTGGGAAGTACCCAGTCAAGACTGAACCCCGGACCTTCCAGTAAGAATGTCGACGACTTACCCACTGACTATTGCGTCTGTCGGTCTGAGGTTTGAATCGATACAAAACGACTTTCTAAAGTCCGGTCTTTTCGTCGACTGTCGATGCTCGCCGTTTCTGTTCAGTTTCCCTTTAAACCTGTCCTTGACCCATCTGCCTTCTGTGTCATGTTGCAGCTGGCTTAGGCTAAACAGGTTTTCTTTTCATTGGCTGACTTGGGCTAAACAGTTTTTGTATTTTCATTGGGTGGCTTGGGCTAACAATATTTTCATCGGCTGGCTTGGTCTAACAATATTTTCATTGGCTGGCTTGGTCTATGACGATTTTCATTGGCTGGCTTGGGCTATCAGGCTTTTTCACTGGCTGCCTTGGGCTAACAATATTTTCATGGCTGGCTTGGTCTATGACGATTTTCATTGG
>CM060314.1:33625313-33632813 GCA_030674185.1 Monoplex corrugatus | reverse complement strand
TACTGCCTAAGTGCTCGAGTCTACATAGAGAAACACACATCCAAAAGTAACGGTAAAGGACAGGTGTCCTATAGTACTACCATTCCCTCTGGCAAGGGAGACATTTTGCCGTCAGCGTTTACATTAAAATGAATAGGGTGACGAACCACTCAGGTAAGCAGCATTACAGACAATCGTGAACGTACGGGAAAAAAAAAGTAATGGTATCGCTTTCCTTGTCTAATGAACTTTTCCCACATCTACTGTCGTGCTTAGCATCAGAGACATGAATGGCGAGACTGGTTCAGGGACAAGAACTGAGAGACTGGTTCAGAGACAGGAACTGAGAGACTGGTTCAGAGACATGAATGGCGAGACTGGCTCAGAGACAGGAACTGAGAGACTGGTTCAGAGATGTGAATGGCGAGACTAGTTCGGAGATATGAATGGAGAGACTGGTTCAGAAACATGAATGGAGAGACTGGTTCAGAAATATGAATGGAGAGACTGGCTTAGAAACATGAATGGAGAGACTGGCTTAAGGACATGAATGGAGAAACCGGTTCAGAGACATGAATGGAGAGACTGGCTTAGATATATGAATGGAGAGACTGGCTTAGAGATATGAATGGCGAGACTGGTTCAGAAACATGAATGGAGAGACTGGCTTAGATATATGAATGGAGAGACTGGTTCAGAGACATGAATGGAGAGACTGGCTGAGAGATATGAATGGAGAGACTGGCTGAGTGATATGACTGGAGAGACTGGCTTAGAGATATGAATGGAGAGACTGGCTTAGAGATATGAATGGAGAGACTGGCTTGGAGATACGAACGGAGAGACTGGCTCAGAGACATGAATGGAGAGACTGGCAACAGCACAAATTTTGCTAAACGACCAGGAGCTCGCTTACAATGAAGCCACCCCTCTGTCTGCACGCGCGATGTACACATCAAAGTTAAGCAGATGTACGTACGGTCTATGCGGTCACAAGCACTGTGACTAACTCCACTTACTGAGCCATGGGCCCATGATCCGATGCTTTGAGTTTTAATTCATGTCCACAACGTTAAAAACAGCCTGGTCACTGCCTTCCTTAATGCTGCTATCATTCTGGTTGTATCATCTCAGTGTATAATAACCCCACCCACCTCCTTTCCTTCCTATTTCAAGATCTTACCAGTACATGTTGCTTCTGAAAGACTGGTAGATAACCGCTGGCAGACTTGGATGGAACATAATTATATGGAACTGTTAGAGTTTAAGGAATGTTGTCGAACAAAGTCCAAGGTTTTCATTATCTTCGATGTACATGTATGTGTTTTTTGAAAGCAGTTATTGTTTTATTCCATTTGTTTCTTTGTTTCTTTGTATCTTTGTTTCTTTCTTTCTTTCTTTGTTTCTTTTTTTCGAATGAACACAATGCGATATGTGCGTTTTGTTTTCCTTTTTGTTATGTCTGTATGCTTACATTCTATGTGCTGAATAACAAAGACTAACTGTCAGAAAAATCCACTATGCTACCATCCTTGAGTAATAAATTGTTCTCAACTTCAAGTTTCCCCAACTCCAAAGCACAAGCCTTCTGCAGCGCTCTAGGGGTCGAACTGAAGACGTTATAGAGAGGCAGAGACGTACACTGCAGAGCGACCAGAGTGCTTCCTTTTTTCATTCATGTCTTTACATGCATCAGTGGAAATTTCATCGCCTGGTTAGTCGCAGTAATAGGATGATAGGGACTTGCTAATTTTGACACCACGCACACGACATCTGCCACTCCATAGTCCGTAGTGCGCATGTTCAAGATACTCAGACCCGATTGGTCAGCCGTGATGGCGGATGTGTCATGGCTGTCGTGAAATCCTGATCGGATTGGTGCAGGAGAGCGTTACGTTGGATTTGATCAAAAGCATTAGCTGACTGTTATGACAGTCAATGATGGAAATGTATCATTGATGATGATGAGGATAAGCGGATTTCTCTCTTTTCTTGTATGTGGATGTTACACATACAGGGAGTCGCATACGTGTCTATCTAAAACTTATGCAGCCCACTGCAAACCTGGCAAAAGTTCTGTTTCCCCGTCTGTCTTCCCCATCCATATCACCATCCCTACTGTCCCTTCCTCCCTACTCCCTTCCCATCTCTCTCTCTCTCTCTCTCTCTCTCTCTCTCTCTCTCTCTCTCTCTTTATCTCTGTATCTGGCTGTCTGTCTGTCTGTCTGTTTGTTTGCCTGTCTGGCTGTCTGGCTTTGTCTCTATCTCTGTCTCTGTCTGTCTCTGTTTTATCTCTCTCTGTCTCTGTCTGTCTGTCTATGTCTATCTCTGTCTGTCTGTCTCTGTCTATCTCTCTCTCTGTCTGTGTCTGTGTCTGTCTGTCTCTGTCTCTCTCACTCTGTCTGTGTCTGTCTGTCTGTCTGTTTGTCTCTCTCTCTCTTTCTGTATGTGTGTCTGTGTGTGTGTGTGTCTGTGTGTCTGTGTGTGTATGCGTGTCTGTGTCCGCTGAATGTATTTCACCTAATACCACTTTCTTTGATCTATATGTGAGTGTTGATCTGTCCAATTGTCTCTCCGTCCGTATATCCTTCTGCTCGTCTACACGTCTGTCTGACTGCACTTATGTTTGTCTATCTGTCTACCTGTCTGGCTGGCTGCCTGCCTGTCTGTCTGTCTGCCTGCCTGCCTGTTTGTCTGTCCGTCTGTTTGTCTGTCTATTGGTTGGCTGGCTGCCTGCCTGCCTGTATGTCTGTCTGTCTGTCTGTCCGTCTGTCTTCCTGTTTCTCTGTCGCTGTCTGTCTGTCTGTCTGTCTCTCTCTGTCTGTCTCTGTCTCTGTCTCTGTCTCTCTCTCTCACTCTCTCACTCTCTCCCTCTCCCTCTCTCTCTCTCTCTCTCTCTCTCTGTTTTCCCCTCTCTTTTTGCATTGTGTCGATTGTGTGCGTGCGTACGTGCGTGCGTGCGTGTGTGTGTGTGTGTCTGATTGTGCATGCACGGGAGTGCGTGTGTTGGGTAGCGGGTGGGGTGTTGAGGAACGTGGGGAAAAGGATGCTGGGTCGGTTAAGTTTGTTAAAAAAAAGAAGAAGAAGAAAAAAAAGGCACTAACTTCAATTAACAGCAAATTGGTCGTGCTAGACTGCGGCTTTTACTGGACATGAACAGGGGGTTCGTCAAAGTAAAATTGGGCGAGAGAGAGAGAGAGAGAGAGAGAGAGAGAGAGAGAGAGAGAGAGAGAGAGAGAGAGAGAGAGAGAGAGAGAGTAGTTCATTAGTGTAAGTGGAGAGAGTTAATTAGTCAAAGAGGAACTGTTGTCAGACTAATTCCGTTCTGTGGTGTGGCCGAATACCACGCGAGCTCAGCGCGTGTACTTCCATATTGCCATGATGTGTGCACGACTGCAGAGACCTACGCACCTTACGTCACGCGCGCACGCTCTTTTTCATGTGGGCTTGTTCATTTCACTTGCCTTCTGATCTCACGTCATGGGCCTGAATGTGTGGCTGTCCGTCTGTTTGTCTGTCTGTCTGTCACCCTATCTACTATGCCTCGTTTAGTGCCTGTCTGTCTGTCTGTCACCCTATCTACTATGCCTCGTTTAGTGTCTGTCTGTCTGTCTGTTTGTCTGTCACCCTATCTACTATGCCTCGTTTAGTGTCTGTCTGTCTGTCTGTCTCTGTCTGTTTGTCTCTTTTTCTCTTTTCTCTTTTCTCTCTCTGATTTTCTTTCCCAGTCTCTGTCTCTATCTCTGCCCCCCCCCCCCCACACACCTTCTATCTATCTGTCTGTCTGTCTGCCTCTCTTTCTCTCTCTCCCTCTCTATGTCTCTCTGGCTCTCTCTCCACTTTCTCTCTCTCTTTCTCACTCTCTGTCTCTCTCTCTCTGTCTCTCTCTCTCTCTCTCTTTCTCTCTCTCCTCCCGCTTTCGCTCTCTCTCACTCTCTCTCTCTCTCTCTCGTTCGCTCTCTCGCTTGCTCTCTCTCTCTCTTTCTCTGTCTTTCTCTTTTTTTTCTCTCTCTCTCTTTCTCCCTCCCTCTCTCTCTCTCTCTCTCTTTCTCTCTCTCTCTTGTTTCAGACTGTGTGTGTGTTATGTTTCTTTTTTTTTTTATTATTACATTATGCTTACAGTGTGTGTGTAGAATAGCAAGGACTAGCTGTACGACAGGTCCACTGAGACCTAATGCTTCTATCCTTGAGTTTTCCGAAACTTTTTTTTTTCTCACTTTCTCCCCCCCCCCCCACCTCACTCCCCTGTCTCACATCACCCATTTCCCTCTGTCTCACATCACCCATTTCCCTCCCTGTCTCACATCACCCATTTCCCCTCTGTCTCACATCACCCATTTCCCCTCTGTCTCACATCACCCATTTCCCCTCTGTCTCACATCACCCATTTCCCTCTGTCTCACATCACCCATTTCCCCCTCTGTCTCACATCACCCATTTCCCTCTCTGTCTCACATCACCCATTTCCCCTCTGTCTCACATCACCCATTTCCCCTCTGTCTCACATCACCCATTTCCCCCTCTGTCTCACATCACCCATTTCCCCCTCTGTCTCACATCACCCATTTCCTTGTCATTCTTTTTTTTTTTTTACTGTTGTTCCATGTTATGTGCAAAATATTTTTCTTGATCATTTTTTTTTTATATCCTGCGCAGTGTTATCTCAGGGTCATGGTGTGAGTGACAGCAGCAATGTGCCCAGACAATAGGGTGAAAGGAGCTGTGTTTTGTGTGTCAACAGCCTGTCACTTGCCGACACATCGCACACGATTGGGGGGGGGGGGGGGGGGATCGATGGCCCCGTGGTTCAGAACCATCCATTTCAGACCCGCCACCACGTATTGGTTCCAATCTCTGATTCCACAGAGATTTTTTTTTTCCTTCGCTTTCACAAGGACCTTGAGTGGTTGTTTAGGAACGTGTCTTTCTTGGTGAGAGGACACATGTGACTCACTCGAACAAGTAGGGGGGCATAAGTCGCTTTTTAGATTGATATCAAGTAATTAGTATTACTGGGCAAAGCTTGAAATTCCCTGTCTTATGATATGTAAATGAAATCTGTAAGAATACAATATTAGGAGTTTCATGAAAATGAAATACATTCTTACCAACTAAAGCCTGTCAATTAACATCAGGAAGAGAGTTCTTGAATGTTCTATAGAACCGATAGTGTTATACAGTTGTGAGGCGTGGACAGTCAACAAGCAAAGCCAGAGTAAGATTGAGGCAGCGAGATGTGGTTTCTAAGAAAATGTTGAGAGTTCCATGGACAGCAAAGAAAACAAACGAGACAGTCCTGATGGATGTCTTAAAAGAATAAAGTAAACAAATAAAAAGAAATGAGTAGACCAACAAACAAACAAACAAACATATAACTAAAAACAAATGAATAAATAAGTAATAAACAAAAAACACATAAATAAATGAATAAATAAATATATAATAAACAGTAGCTGAATCAATGGTTTAATAAATCAATAAACCAACCAATCATTTGAAACAGTCGTTTAATCAATCAATCAATTAATCAATCAACCAAACAATCAATAATAATAAATATATGAATAAATAAATACATAACAATAGAAATGACTTGGTGAACGGATGAATATATGACAAGATAACTAACTAACTAACTACTAACTAACTAACTAACTCACTAACTACAAAACCTAAGAGCACGTTCTTAGTAAACAGATGAATACGACAAGATAACTAACTAACTAACTAACTAACTAACTAACTAACTAACTAATAACTAACTAACTAACTCACTAACTACAAGACCTAAGAGCACGTTCTTAGTAAACAGATAATATACGACAAGATAACTAACTAACTAACTAACTAACTAACTCACTAACTCACTAACTAACTCACTAACTACAAGACCTAAGCACACGTTTCTTAGTAAACGATGAATATACGGCAAATAACTAACTAACTAACTAACTAACTAACTAACTAACTACCTAACTCACTCACTAACTACAAGACCTAAGAGGACGTTTCTTAGTAAACAGATGAATATACGACAAGATAACTAACTAACTAACTAACTAACTAACTACCTAACTCATCACTAACTACAAACCTAGAGACGTTCTTAGTAAACAGATGAATATACGACAAGATAACTAACTAACTAACTAACTAACTACCTAACTCACTCACTAACTACAAGACCTAAGAGGACGTTTCTGTTAAAACCTCAGTTGCACACAGCCAAACCCTCACTCACGTGACCTTTACCTTACTTATCGTGGTTGACTATGTGCAGGCTATATCACTGGATGTGGAAGTGGATCACAGACAAAGGATAGTATGCTGTACACCATGCACTCAGTGCACGTTCACAAACCTACAACATCAAAGGAACTGCTCCTGACGACAAAGTTAGGTTGCGCGTACGTGCGCGAGAATACACACACGCATTCACGCACTCACAGACACAGCACGCACGCACATACACACACAGAACACACACACATAATCACACACACAGACACACACACACACAACACACACACACACACACACACACACACACACACACACACACACACACACACACACACAACACACCGCACGTATGCGCACTCGTGCATACACATACACACATACACACACCATATACCGCGCGCCACGCACACACATACACACACATACACACACACATACACACACACACACACACATACACGCACGCAACACGCACGTTCATTTACAAAGCAAAGTGAACAAAACTACACTGACAAAACAAACACCAAACAAACAAAACAAAACAAACAACAAACAACAACAAACAGAAAGAAACAACAAACAAACAAGCAAAGAACAGATGGTTTCTGTTGTAGTGTTTATTATCTCTTTACCTACGTATGCACTGGAGAAGATGAAGAAGATGACAAGCATTCTTACCAACAAATGCTGATCAATTAACTGGGAAGAGAGTTCTTGAATGTTATATAGAACCAATACTGTTGTATGGATGCGAGGCGTGGACAGTCAACAAACAAAGCCAGAACAAGATTGAGGCAGCCGAGATGTGGTTTCTAAGAAGAATGTTGAGAGTTCCATGGGCAGCAAAGAAAACAAACGAGATAGTCTTGATGGAGGCAGACACAAGTAGATCACTTATAAGGAAGATCAGGAAAAGACAGGCAACATTTATAGGCCATTTTATGAGGAAGGGGGATTTGGAGCACCTGGTCACAACGGGAAAGCTGGAGGGTAAGAGAGCACCGGGTAGACCCAGGGAGAAAATGCTGGACGGACTGGCAGAGTGGCTGGGGACGAGGAGGGTGGGGGAGATGCTAGGGGCAACGAGAGATAGAGGCAGATGGAAGTCCATGTTCGCCAACGCCATGCGGCAGGGCACCTGATGATGATGATGATGATGATGCACTGGAGCGATGCTTTTTCATTACTAAGTCTATCGAGCATGCATTGCCACACAAGCGATGATAATTGTGAATGTTTTATACTATGCGTTCGGAAATTATGAAAAGCAAGTTAAAC
>CM060314.1:33575313-33610313 GCA_030674185.1 Monoplex corrugatus | reverse complement strand
ATTAACAGTAACACATGCTGCATCATGCAAGCGATGTAAAAGATAATAACATATCAATTCCCATGTACGTGTTTGTCGAACAAAAGTGCATTACAAAAGCATGAGACAAAGGCAGATAATAAAAAAAAAGAAAGATAAAGGAACATATGAATGTATAAACAGACAGATAGATAGACAGACAGGCAGGCAGAGAGACAGACAGACAGATAGATAGATAGATAGACAGCCAGACAGACAGACTCAGAGATAGATAGATTAGATAGATAGATGGATAGATAGATAGATAGATAGATAGATAGATCAGGTAGACAGACAGATAGATAGATTAGACACAGGTAGACAGATAGATAGATAGATAGACAATAGATAGATATAGATAGATAGATAGATAGACATATAGATAGATATAGATAGATAGATAGATAGACAGATAGATAGATAGACAGACAGATGGATGGATGGATGGATAATGGATGGATGGATGGGTAGATGGATGGATGGATAAATAGAAAGATATGGATAGATGGAGAGAGAGAGGAGAGAGAGAGAGAGAGAGAGAGAGAGAGAGCGATATAGATTGTGAGAGAGATAACTAGATAATAAATAAATGAATACATAAATAGATGAATAAAGAAACAAATGAATAAATGAATAATAATAAAAAAATAAATAAAATAAATAAAAATAAATAAACAAACAAACAAATAAAGAAAGAAATAAAGAAATAAAGCGCTTCAGACGATTAATCGGATGACGTTCTAATCAGTAAGGGAGCGAACTCCGGCCGATCTACTCAACTTTCAGGTGAATAGGTTTGTACAAACACAAAGCATTTCTTTTCATATCATCACTCGCAATACGTAAAAGAAAAATGGAGAAAAAAAAAGGAACAAGAAGAACAAAAATACACTGTTTATTACAGGTGAAATTTGAGATCAATGGAATTTCTGGAGAAAGTTGATATAAGCTTTGATGTAAGGTCACAGAGTGCGAAAGCAAAAAACAAACAAACAAACAAACAGAAAGGGTGTGTGGGGGGGGGGGAGTGATTTTCTGAGAATGTTATTCGTGTTTTCAGAAACAAATAGGGTGAATTTGGGGCACAAGGAATTAATTATATAGTAGGATCTTTCTAGGGTGAATTTGGGGTACGACGAATTAATTATAGTAGGATCTTTCTTTCTTTCTTTCTTTCTTTCTTGCCTTTCTTTCCTTTTTTCTTTCTGTCTGTCTTTCTTTCTTTCTTTCTTTCTATTTTCTTCAACTCAAATTAGATACAAAAAGTGGGCGTACAATTACACTGCCCTCTATTCAAGACAAAAGAAACCTATTTATAAACGAATAACGTAAAGAGCAATCAGCCCAGTGGTGAGCAGTGAATGCAGTCTGTTCACATCTTGCAAACATTTAAAACCGGAGTTACAATCCCCATTTTTTTTCTCTTCTTTATCTCTTTGGCGGGGTGGGATTGGATGGAGGAGGGGCTGAGACAGGCTATTCACATATTGCAAACATTTAAAACCGGGATAGCAGTCTCGCTTTTAAAAAAAAAAAACAAAAAAACTTTTTGGTGGGATGGGGTGGGGTTGGGGAGGGGCTGAGACAGTCTATTCACATATTGCAAGACGGCTGTATGCTTCTGAGAGTTGCAATATTTCCCGCATGCCAAATATATTATCTGTTCTAACGCAACAATTAGAAGTCTAGTTCTTTCCTGCATCACCCCCCCCCCCCCACCCTGCCAATATTCTGAGTCATTTTCTTGTTATAACTTCTCTGTTTTCAGAATAAATTCCATATGCGCTGACGTCATCGATGCCATGCGATGGGAAAGATCCAAAATGATCACAGCATCAGCCTTAAGTCTGTTTGTTTATCTATACATGCATATAAAAACGCTTGCATGCGCGTGCACATAACGTACACATACACATACACACATACATACATACACACACACACACACATATACACACACACATACACACACATACACACACGCACACACACACACACACACATATATATATATATATATATATATATATATATATATATATACATGAATATACATATATACATGAATATATACATATACATAAATATATATATATATACATATATACATATACATATATAATATATATAAATGGATAGATGTTGTGTGTGAGAGAGAGAGAGAGAGAGAGAGAGAGAGAGAGAGAGAAGAGAGAGAGAGAGAGAGAGAGAGAGAGAGAGAGAGAGAGAGAGAGAGAGAGAGAGAGAGAGGAAATTAATTACGTTAAAACTTTTTTTTTCCACCTCTCTGCACACAAATCAAATCAGATTCAAACACACGTGCAACTGCTCCGCCTCCCCCCCAAAAAAATAAAAAAATAAAAAAAATAAAACAATATAAAACAATATAAAACAAAATGAAATAAGACAATAAAATCAATGTCTCGCTTTCTTTGCCTTGCCATCTCTACTTTTTTTGTTTCCATTGTTGTTGTTATTGTTGTTGCTTCTGCTGTTGTGGTTGTCTCTGTGGTTGAGGTTGTTGTTTTCTGAAATAAAAACTTAACAGAATGGACATGACACAAACCAGTTACACAGGTGGTTTATTGTGTTGGGTGAAATATAGTCTACACACACACACACACACAGACACACACACACACACACACACACACACACACACACACACACACACACACACACACACACACACACACACACACACAGACACAGACACACACGCGCGCGTGTTATTCACGGGCATTCTGTTAGTTCAAATTCGATACTAAATTTGTTTGTTTTGTTTGTTTGTTTGTTTGTTTGTTTGTTTGTTTGTTTTGTTTTCGTTTGTTTGGTTTGGTTGTTTGTTTGTTGGTGTTTTTGTTGTTGTTGTTGGTGTTGGTGTTGTTGTTTTTAGGGGTATTCCAGAACTGCTAGCTGATTCTCCCTATTCACCTTCACATTCCCTCCTTTATTTTCATCTTCTATAATAAAGGCAATTTATATAGCGCTTTCCAGAGCACAAAGCGCTTCACATAAAATCAGTATATAACTAAATACAAATAGATACACCAACATAAAATTTAAACATACCGCTGCTAACACTATATAACATAAAACATAAAATTTACGTTCAACAAGACATATTAACATAGTAAATTCAAATATTACTAAAAATAGTGACAATCATACAAAAATATTTTCTCTCTCTTTCTCTTCACACACACACACACACACACACACACACACACACACACACACACACACACACACACACACACACACACACCCCACACACACACACACACACACAGACCCAAACACACTCCCTCTCTCAACCACTCAGTTTCTCTACTATCAAATTCTATCACGCTTACACATACTCTTACTCATACTCTCACTCTCTTGATGTAAGGTCACAGAGTGCGAAAGCAAAAAACAATCTCTCTCTCTCCCTCCCTCTCTCTTTATCTCTCTCTCTCTCTTTCTCTGTATCTGTCTGTCTGTCTGTATCTGTCTCTCTCTGTCTCTCTGTCTCTCTCTCTCTCCCTCTCTCTCTCCTCTCTCTCTCTCTTCTTTTCTTTTCTTCTTTGTTTTTTTTTGCCCTTTCTTTTACAACGCGCTATTCAACAGAAAGCCACTGCATCATATCATCGTGAATAGATTCAGATGTCGTAGATAGCTGCGAA
The DNA here is from genome assembly GCA_030674185.1 of Monoplex corrugatus. Lineage (NCBI taxonomy): Eukaryota > Metazoa > Mollusca > Gastropoda > Littorinimorpha > Ranellidae > Monoplex > Monoplex corrugatus. Next base: position 33,606,627 of record CM060314.1, on the reverse strand, counting down.
CAAGCCTTGGCTAAAAATGATAAATGTATAAAAGATATCTCGTCAACGTTGTAGGTGATCGTATTCAAATGCGATACCACGTTTTGCGTGAGATGATGAATGTGTAACTGATGCCGTCGTTGTTTGAGTGATCACACTCCAGTGTGGTGACACGTTTTCCATGTAGACAGCAGTGTGGATGTCACTTAAAGTGTCATCTATGACTGCACAAAAATGACGTGTCACAAATGTATGCCACTGGATGCAATTCGTCATATTGCAACAGCACATGACAATACAATGCAACAACAACAACAACAACAACAAAACTAATGCAATACAGTGCAATGCAATAGAACACAATGCAATACACTGAAATGTAATGCAATGCAATACAACACGACACTGTACATCATCATCATCATCATCAGGTGCCCTGCCGCATGGCGTTGGCGATCATGGACTTCCATCTGTCTCTATCTCTCGTTGCCCCCAGTATCTCCCCCATCCTCCTCGCCCCCAGCCACTCTGCAAGTCCGTCCAGCATTTTTTTCCCTAAGTCTACCTGGTGCTCTCTTTCCCTCCAGCTTTCCCGTTGTGACCAGGTGCTCCAAATCCCCCTTCCTCATAAAATGACCAATAAATGTTGCCGTCTTTTCTAATCTTCCTTATGAGTGATCTACTTGTGTCTGCCTCCATCAACACAATGTAACACGATGCAATGCCATGCAATACAGTATAACGCAACACAAAATCATGCAATACAATGAATAATATTCAACGCAACGCAGCACAACGCAACGCAACGCAACACAACACAACAACACATCATCTACAATACAAAGCAATATAATACAATATAATGCAATGCAATGCAACACAATGCAATACAAAACAGTGCAATGCAAGCACGCAACGCAACTAACGCAATACAATACAATACCACGCGACGCGACGCAATGCAATGCAATGGAATACAATACAATGCTATACAATACAATGCAATTCGATACAAAACAATACAACACAAACGCAACACAACATAACACAATGCAATACAAATTCAATAAAGGAAATGACATAAAATGAAATGCTAACCGCAGTTGCACATACTACCGGTGTGTTCTCGTTTACTACAATGCAACACAATACGATACAAAGCAATTCAACGCTACACAACGAAATGCAGTACAATACAATACAATACAGTACAATACAATACAGTGCAACACAGCACAACACAACACAACACAATACAATACAATACAATACAAGACATTTCAAGGGAATGATACAGTTATGTGCTAAGCAACTGGATGTCGCATCCTCTTCTCTACAAAAGCCAATCTCATGTAAACGAAACAAACAAATAAACAAACAAAAACGAAGACAAACAAACAAACAAACAAAACAAAAATCTGAAAACGAAATCATACAAAACAAATAAGAAAAACAAAAACAAAATCAGAGGATATTTAATCATCATAAAGTCAATACCATAAGGCATCAAAGTACAAAGCAATGCATCGTAACACAATTCAACCCTACGCATGAAAATGCAAGGATGATATTCTGGAAGTCAGGACATCCTGAACTCCCTGCTGTGGTGGCCAAGCTCAGAGTCAATGACTGTAAAGTCCTGTGTGCGGCGGCAGAAATAACCAGTGACATACTGGCCTCCGAGGAGTTCGTGTCACGGAGTTAGTGGTCCGACAGGCTTGTCTGCTAACTAAGAGAATCTTACAAACTCTTGTGTTCGCTTAGAAGGGGGCACTGTGTTCTCTCAAATATTGTTCCCAGGAGAAGAATGAACCAGGACAATATACGGCCGGCAGACCGTTATACAGTTCATCCCTCTCCACTCTCTTACTCTTTCTATTCGGCTGGGCGAGTCCCTCCGCAGCACTTGTGGCGCTAATGGGAAATCAATTGGCGCCACCGCCATTTCTCAGTGGCCTGACTGGGGAAAATAACAAGCGGTAACAAAACATGGAAGCTTGGTAACAAAAAGCAGCTGCTACGAGAACAGTCTGACACCATGTTGCTTTTTATTATCCTGCCGCTTGGTCTTTGGTGTAACGCCACCAGGACATTCTGTCCGGAGAGGGGGGAAATCTACCGGCGTAATTGTAATCGGGAATGCCTCGTGATGGTAGCCGACTTGCTGGCTTTTTGACAGCTTTAGTGGTCATCAGCTTGATTTATTCATGACACTGGCCGCCCCTGGGTATGTGGTGTACAGCACAGTGGTGTGGTACCTTACGTTTGGATCAGTCTTTGCCATGCCGGGACGTTGTAACGATTGTGCTGATAGTCCAGTGCCGTGTTGCTGTCTGTGGAAAATGAGGGCTGAGAAAAAAAATGGACTACTATACTCCAAATGACACCATTGCTTTGCCAAGGTCTGGACTGATAGATACAATACAACTCCATACAATACAATACAGTAAAGTACAGTATGATACAACACAATGCATGCAATACAATATTATACTAAACAATCCAATATAATACTATAAATACATCTCAAGGCAAGGCAAGGCAATACAATGCAATATAATTCAATGCAACGCAATGCAATGAAATGTAATTCAATACAAGACAATGCATAACAATGCAATGCAATACAGAACAATGTAATACAATACAATACAATACAACACAACACAAAACGTTCAATACAATACAACGCAATTCAACACAACACAATACAATACAAATCCAATAAAGAAAATGATATACAAATGAAATGCCAGCTGCTGTTGCACATATTACCAGTGTGCTCTCGTTTACTACAGCCATAATCATCACACCCACTGGCTTACCCATCGCCCCTATCTAGTTAACACAGATAGAAATACATATCAAATTAACACTGTGTGCTCTCGTTTACTACAACCACATTCATCACACCCAATGGCTTACCCATCGCCCCCATCTGGTTAACACGGATATAAATACAAAGCATATTAACACTGTGTGCTCTCGTTTACTACAGCCACAATCATCACACCCACTGGTTTACCCATCCCCCATCTGGTTAACACAGAAATACATATCAAATTAACACTGTGTGCTCTCGTTTACTACAGCCACATTCATCACACCCACTGGTTTACCCATCGCCCCATCTGGTTAACACATATAAATACAAAGCATATTAACACTGTGTGCTCTCGTTTACTACAGCCACAATCATCACACCCATGGTTTAACCATCGCCCCCATCTGGTAACACAGAAATAATATCAAATTAACACTGTGTGCTCTCGTTTACTACAGCCACATTCATCACACCACTGTTTACCCATCGCCCCCATCTGGTTAACACATATATAAATACAAAGCATAATTACACTGTGTGCTCTCGTTTACTACAACCATAATCATCACACCCACTGGTTTACCCATCGCCCCATCTGGTTAACACATATATAAATACAAAGCATAATTACACTGTGTGCTCTCGTTTACTACAACCATAATCATCACACCCACTGGCTTACCCATCGCCCCTATCTAGTTAACACAGATAGAAATACAAAGCATAATTACACTGTGTGCTCTCGTTTACTACAACCATAATCATCACACCCACTGGCTTACCCATCGCCCCTATCTGGTTAACCCGGATATTAATACAAAGCATATTAACACTTAACCTGTGTGTGGTAATGATATCACAGACTCCTCAGATTTTAAATCAACTCAACTGAGGGAATAACAACAACAAAGAGCGAACAAAAATAATTGGATGATATGGATCAGTTAGGGTTTATATGCATTTTTTTCTCTCTGAAATTACGTAAGACAGAAAAGAATGGTTGCTCTAAGTAATCTACAATATGTATTGTGCTTTCGGACACAGGTATTGTGATGTAATTTTACAAGAATACAATCTGATATTACAGGCTAAAACTACTTTACATCAATTGGTGACTGCAAGTGGATTGTTCATTAAACACAGTAAATGCAGTTATTCAATTTGCAAAGACTTCATGATTTTCATATCAATCATTTTCCCGAACCAAGTGAAACATCCTGGAAGTTTGCTTTTTGTCTCTCTCTCTGTGTGTGTTGTGTGTGTGTGTGTGTGTGTGTGTGTGTGTGTGTGTGTGTGTGTGTGTGTGTGCGTGTGCGTGTGCGTGTGCGTGTGTGTGTTTCGTTCTTTCTACAGCCAACTCGGAAGACAGGGCAATGCTTCTTCGTCTTTACTCGTCGCTGTCTGATTCTCAACTGACTACAGTATATATACATTTCACAGTGAACAGCAATCAGTTATCATTTAAACGAATATCATGCCGTGCTGTTATCCGCACGCTGTTTACTGTCAACACACGTCACATCTCCCTTTCTTTAAGGAAACAAAATCAATTAATCATTTTTCCTATCTTTCAGTCCATACGAAATAAATGTTTCCTATCTTTATCACAGCATTAACTTAACAAACACTCATTCTCACGCATAGGGCCCAATCATTCATTCACCTCATTTTATCTCTGATCATTATACTATCCATCATCGTCATGTCCATATTTCGCAATGCTTTCAGTTTATCTGATTGTGGTAGAGTCTTCAGTTTCATTCATATTTCAGGAAATCTGGCCTTTTGCTTTGTCTTCCAGATCTTGTTCTGTAAGGAGAACTAACTGGTTCGGGTTGTCCTGTCCTTGTTTGTTTGATAACTTCATCTGGCTCCTTGATGCTGGTTGTCTCAGACACTTTGATGACTGGTGACTGATCAGATGAGTTCTCACGGAGAGACGATGCTGGCGTCCTGACATCTGTTCCAGTTCCAGTTTTCTTGTTATCTTCCAGCATCTGTTTTGATGGAATGATGACTTGCTGTTGCTTGCCCGATGTGTCGCTTTCCTGATGTCTTCCAGAAATCATCCTTCTCTGGACAAGTCGTTGAGGGTTGATTGTCTGCTGAAGCTCCGTTTCTGTTGTATCTCGTAGCTGACGACGATTCCTTCTGTACTGACGTCCGTCCTCTGTGCGAACGTTGTATGACCGGATGTTCACCTGTTGGTCTACTTTGGCGCTGATCCACTTTTTGGATCCTGGAGTTGGAATTTCACAATCTGTCCCGGACTCAGTTCTGTCAGCTCTACTGCGCTTCTGTTGTAGTAGTGCGCTTGCTTCAGTTTCCTTTTCTCAAGTTCTTTCTTGATTGGTACAACTGTAGGTTGGAGTAATGTCTTTGACGTCGGCACTTGTGTTCGTGTTCTTCTGCCGAACAGTCTCTGAGCAGGCGAACTGTTTACAGTCTCTGTCGGGATGTTTCTCAGCTCAAGTAAAGCGAGGAAGGGATCTTGATTGTTGTGTTCCGCTTTCTTCATGCACATCTTTGCAGCCTTCACCGCGCTCTCTGCTTTTCCATTGGACTGAGGGTAGTGTGGTGAGCTTGTTACGTGTTCAAACCCATATGTTTTTCTGAACTTTCCAAACTGGTTTGATGTGAATTGAGTTCCACAGCCTGTTGTCAGGCGTTCTGGTATTCCGTGTCTTGCCAAGTGTCTCTTCAGACAGATGATGACCTCTTTGGATTCTCTTGTTTGTAACCGATCAATCTCAAAGAAATCTTTCTGATTCGCCGCTATCGTTGCAATGTTCTCTTCATTGATCGTCAACAATTGCATGTGCTGTACAGTTTTCAGTCCCAGTACTGGCTTACAGTCCGTTTTGGTGATCGCGAAGTTGACTTTGTATTTCCTTCTGTTCTTAGGGTTTTTCACTCGCAGCACTATCTCCCCCACAGGCTTCATTTCTGTTCCGTTGAACATCACCAGCTTCTTCTTAGTCTCTTGCAGGTCAGACTTTCTTTCATCTCCTGTGACTTCTCTGTACAGGCTCTCAGACATCACGTTTGTTGTTGCACCTGTGTCAAGAAGAAATCTTACCGGCTTCTCATTTATCAGCATTTTTGCTCGTATGTTTCTCTCCTTTTTTCTGGTTTTGTCTTCGATCCCGAGGATTTCATTATCGCTTTCAGTGTCGGTCTCTTCTTCTTCGAAGTGCCGAACTCTTGTTTTCTTTTGATTTTTCTTGGGTGTTCTGCAGCATGAAGCAAAGTGATTATTTCCTCCACAAGCTTTGCATTTTCTTCCAAATGCTGGACATATTTCTTTTGCTCTTGGGTGTTTGCCACCACAATATCCGTTTTTCTCTCTGTATTCTGGTTTGTTTCCTTTGCTATACTGCTTTGCTGTCTTCTTTTCTTTGAAAGCTTGGACTTCCTGCATGTCCTGCGTTTTTCTCATTATTTGGACGGTTTGATGTTGACTTGATTCATGCCTCTGCACATATCAATACATGCAGACAATGTCAGCTGTCGCACTTCCAGTAATTTTGATCGCAGAGTCATCGTCATGTACACCCAGCACGATTTGATCTCTCAACAGTCTGTCTTCCAGTGTACCATAGTTACAGGTCTTGATCAGTCTCTGCAGTTCTGCTACAAACTGTTCGATAGATTCTCCTGCTGCTTGATGTCTGCAGCTGAATCTGAATGCTTCGTAAGTTTCATTGGTTGAACCCACACAGTATTCTTCGAATTTCTGGAGAACAGTGTCAATGTCATTTCTTTCAGCTTCATTAGCAAAATGCCAATCCTTCCTAGATGTCCATAGCATCCAGCCCGATGCAAGAAAGAAAAACTGCTGTTCTGTATGTTGAGTCTTCTTCTGTCTGTGTTGTCACAATTTCATAGCTGTCCCAAAGCCTCTTGAATTTCCTCCAGCTGCTCTGCAGGTTTCCTCCATTCACATCAAGTTTAGGAGGCAAGGGAATCTTGGCATGTCGTCGACTGGCTTTTCTCTCTTCTTGTACATCTTCCATGGTTGAACTTTAGTCTTTAATATTCTGGATTTTTGTTGGAGTTCGTTATCACGATTCTGACACCATGTTTCGTTCTTTCTACAGCCAACTCGGAAGACAGGGCAATGCTTCTTCGTCTTTACTCGTCGCTGTCTGATTCTCAACTGACTACAGTATATATACATTTCACAGTGAACAGCAATCAGTTATCATTTAAACGAATATCATGCCGTGCTGCTATCCGCACGCTGTTTACTATCAACACACGTCACAATGTGGTTGTGTGTGTGTGTGTGTTTTGTTGTTGTTTTTAGTTTTTTGTTTAAAATGTGTTCATTTATCTGTTTTCTTCTCTTTTGTGTATTCTTTACAAATTTTGTGTATTCTTTACAAATACCATTTGGTCAAAAATGTGTGTCTGTTCCCGTTTTGTGAATTGAAAACTCGTTCTCGTTTCATTGCTTGTTCGTGTGTGTGTGTGTGTGTGTGTGTGTGTGTGCGTGCGTGCGTGCGTGCGTGCGTGCGTGCGTGCGTGCGTGTGTGTGTGTGTGTGTGTGTGTGTGTGTGTGCGTGTTTCCGGTTACAATAAATGCAGGTCAGAGAAAGTCAATATAGACTGTGCTGTGATTGTAGTACTCTGTGTATTATAACGTGTCTATTCCAACCTACGTAATCATGTCAGCCACAGCAGGGAGGCCAGGGCAGAGTGACCGCAAACTACGTGAGCACAACACCAACCAATTTACCCAGATGACAGGCTGTGTGGTTCTCATAATAACTAAGGGCGCCCTTTTGTGTAGCGAATAAGTTAATTAACGGCGTATTTGGAGCGTTGATGATGATTCTGATGCTGAGTAATCCATGGATCCCTGCATGGTTCTGCTTTGTAATAATGCATGATGGGTCGTAGGGGGAGGTTGTAGATATAGTGAAAAACCAGTAGTATTGAGATAAAGAAGTGGTAGGGTTGGGTGGGGGCAGAGACTGACGCAGAGACAGAGACACAGAGACAGACAGAGAGTGTGATTCAAGAGAAATAATAATGAGTATTATAAAACCGATTTTTTGCTTAAATGTCTTTAAATGAACACCGGAATGAAGACAGAAAGAAAACACTGCAGTCATTTCTTCTATCGCAATATGTCCGATACAGCGTCGTAATACAATGGACAGAAGATTAAAAATATATACATGGTAAATACGAGGATCTTATGAATAATTACAATAATTAATAATTTGAATGATTGATACATGCTGCGGTGTTTAGTAAAAAGAAAACAAAGCAAAACAAAATTAACGAACGAACTAACAAACAAAACAACAGAAATTAAGCCATCAACAAACAAACAAACAAAAACAAAAACAAACAACACACACACACACACACACACACACACACACACACACACACACACACACACACACACACACACACACACACACACACACACAACACACACACACACAAAATGAACAGACGAAACAAAAAATTCCTAAACGAATAACTAGCACCGACGTTTTCAAGAGACTACCTGGATGTTATTTCTTCTAAAACTATAAACGGATTCCTAAGGGTTGACTGATTTTATTATACACCTTTTTTCTCTCTCTCTTTTATCTTCTTTTTTTTTTTTTTTTTTTTTTTGTCTGTTTATTGTGCACTGCTGGAAGATCTTTGTTTTATAGTATACGGTACAATTGATAAAATCGAACTTTTAGATATCATTGAAAATATTTGTGCCACATTGTAATGTACACTTGATAAAATAGAATGAAGGAAGACAGAACTTTAAGCCACAATAAAAGAAATCTTTCATCACTTGATAAAATCGAATGAAAAAAAAAGAAAGAACTTTATTGCAAAATAAAAAAAATGTCTTTGTTCCATAGTATAATGCGCAATTGATAAAATCGAACGGACGAAAGAGAACTTTCTTTGTTAAAGTATTTCTTCCAAATATAATGTACAATTGACTAAAGCGAATGGAAAAAGGGTAGAAGAAGAAAACAAGAAAAGAAAATGACACCTCTTTATGACTGTAAATGTTTGAGTAAATAAAATTACTTAAAGATGTAAAGTTGCTGATCGCAGGCTGAAGAACGGAGGAGGAAAAATGTCATCTCTTGTCCTAGGGAGAAGAGGCCCCAGCTGAACTCACAACAAAGTATAGTAACCCTTTGACTCCCGCACCCTATCCACCAATTGCAAAAACTTTACCCTTTAACTCCCTCACCCTATCCACCAGCTTCCTCATTTGACTCCCTCACCCTGTCCACCAGCTTCCCCCTTTGACTCCCTCACGCTGTCCACCAGCTTCCTTCTTTGACTCCCTCACCCTGTCCACCAACTTCCTTCGTTGACTCCCTCACCCTATCCACCAGCTTCCTCTTTTAACTCCCTCACCCTATCCACCAGCTTCCTTCGTTGACTCCCTCACCCTGTCCACCAGCTTCCTTCTTTGACTCCCTCACCCTATCCACCAGCTTCCTCTTTTAACTCCCTCACCCTATCCACCAGCTTCCTTCGTTGACTCCCTCACCCTGTCCACCAGCTTCCTTCGTTGACTCTCTCACCCTGTCCACCAGCTTCCTCTTTTAACTCCCTCACCCTATCCACCAGCTTCCTTCGTTGACTCCCTCACCCTGTCCACCAGCTTCCTTCTTTGACTCCCTCACCCTATCCACCAGCTTCCTCTTTTAACTCCCTCACCCTGTCCACCAGCTTCCTTCGTTGACTCCCTCACCCTGTCCACCAGCTTCCTTCTTTGACTCCCTCACCCTATCCACCAGCTTCCTCTTTTAACTCCCTCACCCTATCCACCAGCTTCCTTCGTTGACTCCCTCACCCTGTCCACCAACTTCTTTCTTTGACTCCCTCACCCTGTCCACCAACTTCCTGCTTTGACTCCCTCACCCTGTCCACCAGCTTCCTTCGTTGACTCCCTCACCCTATCCACCACTTCCTCTTTTAAACTCCCCACCCTATCCACCAGCTTCCTTCGTTGACTCCCTCACCCTGTCCACCAGCTTCCTCTTTTAACTCCCTCACCCTATCCACCAGCTTCCTTCGTTGACTCCCTCACCCTGTCCACCAACTTCTTTCTTTGACTCCCTCACCTGTCCACCAACTTCCTCTTTTAACTCCCTCACCCTGTCCACCAACTTCTTTCTTTGACTCCCTCACCCTGTCCACCAGCTTCCTCTTTTAACTCCCTCACCCTATCCACCAGCTTCCTTCGTTGACTCCCTCACCCTGTCCACCAGCTTTCCCTTTACCCACCTATCACAGCTTCCTCTTTTAACTCCCTCACCCTATCCACCAGCTTCCTCTTACTCCCTCACCCTTCCACCAGCTTCCTTCGTTGACTCCCTCACCCTGTCCACCAGCTTCCTCTTTTAACTCCCTCACCCTATCCACCAGCTTCCTTCGTTGACTCCCTCACCCTGTCCACCAGCTTCCTTCTTTGACTCCCTCACCTATCCACCAGCTTCCTCTTTAACTCCCTCACTCTATCCACCAGCTTCCTTCGTTGACTCCCTCACCCTATCCACAGCTTCCTCATTTTACTCATTCACACTATCCACCAGCTTCCTGCGGGAAACTGGTGAATAGGGTGAGGGAGTCAAAGAGTTAAATTTTGCTTTGCTAAGATGGTTAACAATGCAGGATGCTGGTGTACAGGATGCGGGAGTCAAAGGGTTAATAATACCTAACTCTACTCGTTCGCTTCGTACAAAACGAAACATTTGACGAATGGTGTGTTTATTTATTGACTCCCCTCCTTGGTAAAGTAAAAAATAAATAGCACGAAAGGAATGCTCTGGCTAGCCCGAGTGAGTGTCCTTTTACTGATTAGAAGGAATTTACAAACACTAGCCTGTCTTTGACCATGTATCAAATAGCCATCCTCATTCTCTTATGTTCTGATATGCTGACATTTGGTTTGGCCAGAACAACTTGTCCCTTATTCCTATTTTGTCATTTTGGAAGCTTTAGTTCCCTTTAAATAGTACTGAAAGTGGTGCATATGCGTACGCAATCTTTAAGGCTTTATCTGAACAGGTTATTAAAGTGTTATAACTCCCTGTAGAAATATTGTTGTGGCAAGATTAAAATAATGATATGGTACAGTGCTATATAATAGGACACGTTACAACTCAGTATAATACAATGCAATGCAGCGTAATATAACACAGTGCAGTACAGTTGACCATACAAAACACAACTATACATTATTCATTAGCCCACAAATGCCACACGCTGAGAATATTACAGCTGTAATTGGCGGAGGCCGTAATCGTTCACTTATGCAGCAAACATTGTTGAGAAATTACTATGAACACTACTATACTGATGGGAAAAAAATGAAGATAAAAAAAAACGGGGTGAGAAAGCGCGCGCGCGCGCTGAGAGAGAGAGAGAGAGAGAGAGAGAGAGAGAGAGAGAGAGAGAGAGAGAGAGAGAGAGAGAGAGAGAGCTAAAATAATGCATGCGCCATCTTTATCGGTCTTATAAGATTTGATTTTTAATGTAGACAGCAAAGATTCCGACATCTGTATCGTCTGTGGGCAATGGATACAACTCCCTACCACCAAATGAATAGATCAATAAATAAATGGAAAAAGAATAATAAACGAATGAATACATAAAATCAAACAAACAAAAAATAAATAAATATATAAATAAATAACTTTTGAAGTTCAATACAATACAACCTAACAGTTTATGGAAAAAAAAAAGTGGACAGTTGTCACACAAGATGACAAGTCAGATAACATCACGCCTCCACTGTAGTGACCATTGCTTGACTGTGATCCTTCGTGTTAAGTCATTTGGACTGGACACTGAAATACGTTTCTGAGACACACACGGTGACATTACTGTCTTCCAAGACTATCAACTAATCAAGTTAGTGGTCCAGCAGGCTTTGTGATAAATGAGCGACTCTCATCAATTAACAGTGAGTTCGATTAGAAGAGAACAGTGCTTCTGGCAAACATTAGTCCCCGGAGAAAAATAAACCACGGCAATGTGTGGTCAGGATGACACTTGTGGTCCATATCTTTCTCCTTTCTACTCTCCCTTGCCCACTTAATATGAATTAGTTCAGAGAAGGTGAGTATGTGTGGATGAGAAGGGGGCAGGGAACATCAGTGTGCTTTCTAAAACATTGCCTGCCAGAGAAGAAGGAAAACAGGACAATACAAAGCCAACACAACCATTGGAAGGTTTTTCCCTTTCTGTCATGAATTATAAATCGTTGTTGTATAGCGCTGTCTTTAAACTCATTAGGACTCACTGAGCATGGTACATAATCAGACATTATAAATGAAGGACGGACAAGCCAAAGTGACCACATTGCCATCAGCTTGTTGTACGGTCTACATCTCAGGTGGATGTACACATATTGGACGTTTTCATGTTTTCCATAACCAGTCATCGATACGATTTACATGATCTTTAACGTGCTTACTGTCATATTCTACTTGCGTATACACACGACACCGACAGGTCTGCTTACATGTTGACCTGGGAGATCGTTATTTCTGTTTGTATTGTTGTCTAAAGCCCAGCCAAGTATGCAAAGCCACATAAGGGCTATAACTATCAAAAAAAAAGAAAAAGAAAGTACCCCATACCTCACTGGAAAAAAAGAACACCTAAAAAGAAAATTAAGTACACATAAATTATCACTGCATCTGCGCATATAACCTTTGTCCTTGGCATTGACCAGTCCATTCAATTTATCATCAGGGATTAAAAAAAAAAAGAAATCAAACCTGAACACAAATGTAAACATAACTAAGGACACTAAAACATACATAAAAATGGACCTACAGTATCTAAACTTGCTTCTACACATCTCATTTTCCTGGAGCCAAAAATGCATGTAATACTTGTTCCAATTATCAGTCCTAAGAAAATATGTGACTTTATCGAACACGTACAGGTGAATGGATCAGCAAGGCACACACTGATGGAAAGAAATGACAGAAAGCACAGGGGCAAGGCAGAAACATAGAGAGTGACATAAAAGAGGACATTTCTAGCACAGAATTTCCATAAGGCGGAGAAAATACTTGTACTGAAAGAGCCCCCAGTATCCCTACACCTGGGTTGGAGAAGGTTGGAGTGAGACCTGGGAGATAAGAAAATTCTCCACTCTTTAATCACCACATTACGGTGTCTATGTGGATTAAACCCTGGACCTCTGATAGGAAGTCTGATGTTCGCCCACTTCAATAGCGCACCTTTCATATTCTGTCCCTTCTTCCTGCCGCTCCTTCTACAGCGTTTGCGCTGCCTGCTGATGGTAAAATCGATTGGTGTTATCACCATTTGACAGTGGTATCACAGGTGAAATAACAAGCGGTAACAAAGCCCTGAACTTGACAAGACCAGCTGCTACAGTTACAGCCTGGCACAATGCTGCTCTGTATTATCCTGCTGCTGTTCATTTTATATAATGCCACCAAGACAGTCTGCCTCGAGGTAAAAAAAAAATCTACCAGTGTAATTGTAATCGGATGGTCGTAGACTGCTGTCTTTTTGACAGCTTTAGTGGTCATCAGTTTGATTTATTCATGACACTGGCCGCCTCTGGGTATTGTGGTGTACAGCACAGTGGTCCCTGATGATTGGATGAATCTTTGTCATGGTGTGACGTCATAACAATGGCGCTGTCAGTTACTGCTGTGCCGTTGTCGGTGGTGACTGAAGGATGAAAACGACTGACGCCACGTGTCGCACTGCCTTTGTCTGGTGCTATAGAGACAGAGAGAATGAAACATTATGTCAACATCAGTCATACGTTTTATAGTTATGCACGTGTATTATTCATCAACATTCAGTGACAACAAATGGTTCTATTAATCTCACCAGTCTATTGGAGCATGTAAAAGATTATGGTTTGAATTAATAATGAAATAGTTTTGCATAATAATGTTATAGCAACATCAAAACCCATCATCATCATCAAGTGCCCTGACGTATGGCGTTGGCGATTATGGTCCTCCATTAAAACTGTAAAACCTAATACCAAGCTGCCATCATGATGTGTACGATACGTGAGGTGCGTGCTTTCTTTATGTAGCACCAATCATTAAGGACCGGTCATTCACTCAGGTTCCTTGTCCAACTGAGCAAAAACAAGTGCACACATTTTGGAATTTTCGAGATTACTAAAAAAGGGTATACAACGCAGTTGGACAATACCATAGGCTGTCCATCCAAATCTGGCAGAATACTTAAGCCTGCACATAACTCTGTTTACATGGAAGGTGTCGAATAGAGAGTGATGGAGAGGGGGAAAGGATGATGTGGGGGTGGGGTGGGGGATTGCATTGCAAGAAAGACATATGAAACACTCAGTGACACTACTGAAATACTAAAAGTAGGCAATGCACAGTCCAGAAAGTTTGTTTGTTTGTTTGTTTGTTTGTTTGTTTGTTTGCTTGCTTTTTGTTTTGATTGATTGTTTTGCCAGAGTTTGACAGTTGGTATTTGTATACTAGTAATGCATGTACCAACATTTACCACAGATCACCCATTTTCCTGGGTATTCTGCATGGGAGGAGGGAAAGTGTCAGTTTTCGATGAATAAATGGAACATGGAATATAGAGTTTACATAGGCTACAGTTTCCTAGTCAACGGCACAACAAGGGTCGTTTTATAGGAAATATAAGTGGTTCCTTTGCTTTTGAATGGTGTATTGTGGGTACATTTGAGTTCAAAATGAATACAATCAATTATGGTAATAATCGTAGAACGGTAAGTGACGGCAGATGAGATGTTTATTGAAAATAATAACTGTGCACTAAATAGATACACTGTCTGTAGTCAACGAATATGCGATAGCTTTTTGTTCTGTTTCGTTTACATTGTTATTTTCATCTGTCACACTGTAACAGAAAAGGTCTGTAATGTGAATATCAATCGAATTAATTTCATTGCCGTCACTAATATTCAGCTGTCACTGTCTGTCTATCCCTGTGTCCATCTCTGTATCTATCTCTGTATCTAACCCTTCCAGCCCCCCCCCCCCTTGGGGATGCCAGGGACTCTTTCAGTATAAATATCATTCCCACCCTCTGAAAATTCTGTGCTAGAAATTTCCTCTTTTCTATTACTATCTCTGTTTCTACCTTGCTTCCTTTGCTTTCTGTCATTTGTTTTTATCAATATCTGCCTTGCTGGTCCATTCATTTCCTTTTATTTTTTTATTTTTTTATTTTCTGGTTCCTGACAAAACAGTCATTATCCAGACTCAGTTCTCAGTGGGGACGTCACGGCAGAGTGACGTCAACCTTCTGTCCTGACCTCAGTGCAGGCCACCCACCGGCTGATTGATGCACGCACATGATGGAGCAACGGTCCTTGAAAATACGCAGAGGGTACCCTGCTGTGCAGCTTGTGAGTTAACCCTTTCACTCCCTCACCCTGTCCACCAGCATCCTGCATTTTCAACCCTGCTAGGAAAGCAAAAACTTAACCCTTTGACTCCTTGGCCCTTCCTGCAGGAAACTGGTAGATAGGGCGAAGGAATGCAAGTGTCAAGGTTTTTTTTTGCAGTTGGTGGATAGGTGCGGGAATCAAAGGGTTACTGGACCATCGGCTATTGTTGATTATGGGTCTGATGCCGAATGGAACTGCAGATATTGTGTGTGTGTATGTTTGTGTGTGATGTGTGTATGTGTGTTGTGTCTGTTTGTGTGTGTGTGTTCGTGTGTGTGTATGTGTGTGTGTGTGTGTGTGTTGTGTTGTGTGTGATGTGTGTGGTGTTGTTGTGTGTGTGTGTTGTGTGTGGGGTGTGTGTGTGTGTGCTGTGTGTGTGTATGTGTGTGTGTGCTGTGTGTGTGTGTGTGTGTGTGTGTGCGTGCTGTGTGTGTGGTGTAAAACCTGTGTGTGCGTGTGAGTGGGGTTGTGTTGATGCTAAAAACAGGATGATCGTGGGATGGGATCAACTTGAAAAGAGTTCACCTTCAGCAAAAAAGTAAAGACAATGTGAATTCGCGCGCGCGCACACACACACACACACACACACACACACACACACACACACACACACACACACCACACACACACACACACACACAACACAAGCACGCGCACAGTAAGAAAAAGAGACCGGGGGAGGGGAAGAAAGAGACAGACATATACTTAGACAGACAGACAGATAGAGACAGAGATAGAGAGACAGACAGACAGACACACAGGCAGGCTGAGAGACAGACAGAGAAGAAAAATCGAGACCTCTGTGGGAAACGAACCCTGGAACCTCGATTTTTGTTATTGGGAGGCAAACGTCTGAACCACTCTGCCATGCTTTGGGTTTCTTACTTGAAGTTTTGTTTGGAGAATAAACAGGTCGTTTTCTGTTATCATATTCACATGCCCCTACAGCTTCTTCTACAGTCTCTGGGGTGTCGGCCATATCTCCTTCCTCATCCACAGGTAGGGCATCCATCATCCAGAATGAATTATTCTTCAGTGTCTGGTCAGCTTCTCCACAGGTATGCACCAGGGGTTGGTACAAATCGGAAACGTTTCTTCATGTGATGGTTCAACCTGCTGTTGTGCCCAGTCCGCAGACTACATGTATAGGCAGAGTACGATAAAGGCTTGCTCTTACCAGGGGCTGAAAACCAATTATACTCGGCTACCTCACAGCCAACTTAGTGGGCGACATGTGTGTCACATTTTAGCTGTGACCACTCTGTCGGTTGTTATTGTTGTTGTTTTCATTGCTGTTTTAAAGCCCAACCGACTGCATAGAGCCATATCAGGGCTATAACCGCCTCAAAACATACAAAACTTCAACAGGAAAAAAAAAAAAATAAGTACACATATCAATGCGTTTGCGCACATAATCTAGGGGCATGCCCCTGGCATTGACCATTCCGTCCAACTTAGCGCACAGGGGATTTAGATATATACGAATGGGCACAAATTACATAAAATCGCTTCCGCATATTTCACCTCCCTGGATCCAAAAATGCACTTAATACATGTACCCAATTATCAATCCTAAGAGAAAATACGCAAGACTTTATCGAAAACATACAGGTGAATGGACCAGTAAGGCAGATAATGATAGGAAGAAATGACAGGAAGCAAAGGAGGAAGAAAGAAACAAAGAGAGTGACAGAAAAGAAGAAATGTCTAGCACAGAATTTCCAGAAGGTGGGGATACTATTTATACTGAAAGATCTCCTGGGCATCCCCACGGAGGGAAACTCTGTCAGCAGACTCTCGGCTCTCTCTTGACACGGGAGACAACACGGCATACTGACATCAGCTTGAATTGAACCCGATACAAAGAGATCCGCGGCACAGATGACAGGATGGGGGCACTTGATGATAATAACGGGGGACATCCTGCTGTGTTGCGTGTGTGTTAATGGTGATTTGGGGCCTTGATGATGACTCTGTGACGACCGGACCTGTGGTTACTCTCTGTGTGGTTCTGCTTTGTGGGGTGAAAGCTGATTGACTGCTGGAGTCGTATTGGCGGCTGAGAGGGAAGGCGAGAGAGAGAGAGACAGAGAAAGAGAGAGAGACACACACACAGAGACACAGACAGAGAGAGAGAGAGAGAAGGAGGGAGGGAGGGAGACAGAGAGGAACAGAGACACAGAGAGACACAGACAAATGCATAGAGAGAGAGAAGGAGGGAGAGAGACAGAGAGAGACACAGACAGATACATAGAGAGAGAGAGAAGGAGGGAGGGAGACAGAGAAGAGAGACAGACAGAGAGAGAGAGACACAGACAGATCACAGAGAGAGAGACACACACACACACACAGAGAAAGAAAGAGAGAGAGAGAGAGAGAGAGAGAGAGAGAGAGAGAGAGAGAGAGAGAGAGAGAGAGAGAGAGAGAGAGAGATTCGCCTAAAATCTCACTGTTGCTGTTTTTGACTGTTGTTGTTGTTTTGTTGTTATTGTTGTTGTTGTTGTTGTTTTTTCTTCTTCTTGTTGTCGTCGTCGTCGATGTTGTTGTTTGGCATTCAAGTGTATTTGTGTTTGCCCATCTAAGATAATTATATAAGTTTTTTTTTCTGACTATTTGTCTCAATGACAACGACTCCTTGAGTTATTTTTAGCTTGTGTTGCTACTGCAGACAATATCTTTGTTGACAGTCTGATGACAGTCTTATGCTGAAAACAACACTCAAGGTCCAGTGGACGAGTGTGGCAGAGAAAAAGAATCATTATTGACCGTTGTGTTACAACAATACAAAAACAAAAAAATAATAATAAACTGACGCGTTTAACCCTTTGGCTCCTGCGCCCTATCCACAAACTGCAACAAACGATTCCCTTTTATTCCCTCGCCCAGTCCGTCAGCTTCCTGCAGGTGCTTGTGGACAGGGTGAATGAATCAAAGGGTTAAGGTTTTTTTTCCTTTGCTAGCATGGTTTGTAACACAAGATACTGGTGGACATTCTGGTACTTTCTACTCACACAATTTCCGACATATTTGAATCATCATTATTAACATACGATTTTTTTTGTTAGCCTGTCTAAAAGTCCAATAGTTCAATATTTGTAATTCGTTCATCTTCCAGTTCATGCTTACAGTTAGCCAGTTTATTGTAAATATTTGTTGTAGTAAAGCTACTTCATTTGTTATGTTTACGCTCCCCTCTGACATTTGCCTTGTCCTTGCTTCTTACCTGTTTTTCACATGGTTTTAGCCCGAATATGTTTTTGATGCTCGAGTGGGCTATAAGTAATATGGATTTGAACTTAATTTTTTTTTAACCATGACTAACTACACATAAACATCTGCATTTGCCCTTCCTGTTTCTACTCCCCTTCCCCACATCGGTTTTTTACGTACTTATTTTATTCATTTATTCAATTGTTTATTTACTTATTTGTCATTATTATCATTGTTATTAGCATTTATTATTGTTTTATTTATGTATTTACTATTTTTTTGTTTATTTGTCTAAAATCACTTAAGTGAATAGACATTAAACCAATGACCACTACCACTGGTGGACAGGGTTCGGGAGTCAAAGGGTTAAATCAGTACCAGGGTTCAGTCACAGAACACGACTTTGCTTTTTATGTTATTTTGTTTTATTTATTATTTATTTCATTTATTCTATTTTTTTTATTCTATTTATTTTATTTCATTGTATTTATTTATTTTATTTTTATTTATTTTTTTTTTATTTTATTTTATTTTAGTTTATTTTTATTTTATTTTTTTATTCTTTTTTATTTTATTTTATTTTATTTCATTTTTTGGTTTTTTTGGTTTTGTTTTTATACTCTGATTTTCTAAAGTGCTCGCAGCAGAAGTCAACAGGTCTCCTTCCGTACAGACATGGTTAGTTTTCGTGAACTCTGTGTTATTTTGGTATCTAAATGGGTGAGGTGTAGACAGAAATTCCGTTGGGTCGTATTATTATACTGAAAAACCACAATTTTCCGTTATCAGATAATTTGAAAACGCTACCGTCTGGAGAATTGTTTTCCCGAAGAAGCAACAGTAACAACGAAATAATAATAATAATGATAATGCAATAATGATAATAATTATAATCATCATCATCATCATCATAACGAGGATGATGATGATGATGATGATGATAAAAACAACAGTAATAATAATGATGATGATGATGAATAATAATAATAATAATGATATATAATAATAATAATAATATAATAATAATAATAATAAATAATAATAATAATAATAATAATAATAATAATAATAATAATAATAATAATAATAATAATAATGATGATGATGATGATGATGATGATGATATGATGATATGATGATTGACGACGACGACGACGACGACGATGATGATGATGATGATGATGATGATGATGATGATGATGATGAATGATGAACTAACAACAACAACACTATAATAATAATAACAACAACAGCAACAACAACAATAATAATAATAATAATAATAATAATAATAACAACAATAATAATAATAATGATAATAATACAAAAAAGGTGCTTTGCGGGTATTCTGACTTAAAGACACTTCACGGACAAAAAAGAGCGAATGGAAGCCACTGGCCACATCTGTTGCTTTATCAAGGACTCATTTCGCAGCGTTACCATTGTCACAGTAGAACTTAACAGTGTCCATATGGTATTCTCAAGCCATTCCAACCTATTTTCCCTTGACTGCAAAACAATTTTATAAAACAAATCACCCCCACCCCCACCCCCCCGATTGTGTACTTTTCAAGGTCACTGTCACCAAGAAGAAGCTCAACTGAAATAAAATATGACGTAGTGTCGAGGATAATGATAGACTGTCAACACAGTTCAGGTGGAGTCTGACTAGCCTATGTACGTATTTTACTATTTATGACAAAGTGTGTCTTCACACTATAATCCTTACACTCCTGCATCCTATCCACCGACTACAAAAACTTGACCCTTTGATTCCCTCACCCTATCTACCAGCTTCATGTGGAAAGCTGATGGGGTAGGGTTAGGGAGTTAACGGGTTAAGTTTTTGCTTTGTTAACATGGTTGACAATACAGGATGCTAGTGGACAAGGTGCAGAAGTCAAAGATTATCCAAAAAGTGCTGATTTCAAGCACTTGTGTATGAACTGTCTGACCTCTGTTCATTAAGCTGAGAGGTCAACGGTCCAGTTTCCTGCTTTCACAGCTCTTAGTCGGTGCACATCATACCTTTGACCAAACTGTTCTATTTATAACGTCTTTGTGACCTGCAGCGACAAAAAGATAGATTCGTATGGAGGGCCATCACCCCCATCGCCATGCGGCAAGGTACATGATGATGACGATCCATTCACGTTTGTGTAGACTGCAGATGCACTGTCACTCAGAAGAAGAGTGTTCAACCACTGCACTAACGAGACGCCATGTAGTAGAACAATATAGCTAAGACTCTTGCTGCTGACTCGAAAGTTGTATCGCGAACGAGATGAGTTGGGAGTACGAGTTTTGTTGAAAATGGAATTCATAGCACTCGGCAGTTCCATTTGCGCTCTACCCAAATTTGACAGTAATTGTGAGGCAGACAAATTTAGCCTGCACAAAACCTATGCGCTTTCAAGGTTTTGATTTGGAGGGATATATACATATGTGTGTGTTCCTTTTTTGAAGGTAAGATACACACGTACACATGCCATTTACATGAAACCAAGATTATTCCAGTGGTAGGCTGATGAAATACCAGTATAAAATATAGACTAGGTATAACATAGTCTAGGTAGGGCCTCAGGACCTGGCCAGCTCATGAGTTTATGTGCAGGCTTAATGCATATGCCACGGTCACTATACACGTGGCACCTGTGACGTTAGCGCATATGAAACATCCCGAGTGCGGAGGCATCGTCTTCAGAAACTGAAACTGAAACTGATTTGAGAGGAGGGGGAAGGGGGTTGGAGTAGATCAAAATCTATGGAACACTGAGCTGACTCATTAAAATGATCAGAGCATTCATACGGACAGCAAACTGGCCATTCTCTAGGATATTGTTGTGGTTATTGTTTTTGTTATTGTTGTTTATAGCCCAGCCGACTGCGTAGACCCATGTCAGGGCTACAACCGCCTCAAAACATACACAACTTTAAGATAGAGAAAAAAAGAAAGAAACTTAAGTACACATGTCAATACATTCGCGCAAATAATCTAAGACATGTCCTTGGCGTTGACCACTCCGTCCAATATATTGCGTAGGGGATTTAAAAAACACACCTGAATACAAATTTAAGCGTACATAAGAACACCAAAACATATGTGAAAACGGGTCTAAGTTACCTTAAATATTGCTTCCGCATATCTCATCTCCCTAGATGAAAAAAATGCACTTAATATAGACACTAAATTATCAATCCTCAGAAAAAGTACGTAAGACTTTATCGAACACATACAGGTGAATGGACCAGCAAATGATAGGAATAAATGACAGAAAGCAAAGGAACAAGGCAGAAATAAAGAGAGTGACAGAAAAGAGGAAATTTCTAACTCAGAATTCCAGAGGGTAGGGATATTATTTATACTGAAAGAGCCCCCGGCATCCCCGCAGAGGGTCTCTAGGCTTTAGGCTGGGGCTGAACTCGAGATCTCAGATCCTGTGTCCAGGGCTGTGCCAGCAGGGCCAGCTAGCTAGCCTGCGAGGCAGAGGAGATGAATGGGAAGCAATCAGTCCCAGTCAGGAATGCCGGTGGCATGGCCAGCTAGAAATCTTTGGAGTGGGCGTTGATAGATGGCTGAATTGCTGTACTATCGATCTATGATTCTACCATTGAAGTTGTTGAAAAGGGATCAGTGAATTTCTTTAAAACTTGTTTTTATTCATTTTCAAATATGTCGCAGTTACAAACATCTTGACATGTATGCAATGCATAATCAACATATCTAACAAAATGTAGAAAGAACAAGCATTCATTGCAATATATATGTATGCACATACATATACATACATATACACAGTCATGTATGCATATATATATATATATATATATATATATATATATATAAATTAATATGTATATATAAATATATATATACATATATGCATATATATAAATATGTATATATATATACACATACATACATATATATACACATATACAAACACTTAGACACATAGATATACGCACACACACACACACACCACACACACACACACACACACACACACATATATATATATATATATATATATATATATATACATCCATGTGTCTAACTGTAGCATATGACGAGATATAGATAAATGGATTTTAGACTGAGGCTCCACCAAACGTCACAGAGCTTTCAACAAGCCCAGAGCCTTTTGTGTGTGTGTGTGATCATACACACACGTTTGTGAGGGCGGGGAAACCATAGTTTTATACGATCTCATACACATGCGTGACGACACGTGGTACCACTTTGTGTTTACAATGATTACACATACAGGTTTATGACCGATGGTGAGCAAAACATTAAAGCGTTAATGTTCGCCATGTTGCTATTGTGTCTGTCTGCATGTAAATGGTTTTGCGGACATGGTTAACACTCGTGAAAAATGGAGACAAATCCCCCCCCAAAAGCATACAAATGATTAATTAGAAGCCAACTGTTTTATATAATAAGACACCATGTGCTGTAGTTTCATGTTGCAATATCGCATGGGTTGTTGACTTTACATTTCAATTAATAAAACTTCGAACACTCGATTAATTGACGACGAATTTATCTAACAAACCTCCACAGTAAAGCAGGGCAACAACAACAACAACAACAACAACGACAACGACGACGACGAGAACAACAACAACGACAACGACAACGACAACAACTACAACAACTACAACACATACACAAACACACATATACATGCATGCATGCACGCAAATACATACACAAACACATACACACACACACACACACACACACAAACACACACACACACACACACACACACACACACACACACGCACAGACACACACACATACACACACACACACGCACACACACACACACGCACACACACACACAATCACACACTCACGCACATACACACACACAAACAGACATACACACATACACACACACAAACACACACACACACACACACACACACACACACACCACACACACACACACACACAAAAGATAGATTCGTATGGAGGGCCATCACCCCATCGCCATGCGGCAAGGTACATGATGATGACGATCCATTCACGTTTGTGTAGACTGCAGATGCACTGTCACATCAGAAGAAGAGTGTTCAACCACTGCACTAACGAGACGCCATGTAGTAGAACAATATAGCTAAGACTCTTGCTGCTGACTCGAAAGTTGTATCGCGAACGAGATGAGTTGGGAGTACGAGTTTTGTTGAAAATGGAATTCATAGCACTCGGGCAGTTCCATTTGCACACACACACACACACACACCGCACAGACACACACACATACACACACACACACGCACACACACACACACGCACACACACACACAATCACACACTCACGCACATACACACACACAAACAGACATACACACATACACACACACAAACACACACACACACACACACACACACACACACACACACACACACACACACACACACACACACACACACACACACACACACACAACCGCTTTCGTTCATTAACGGACTGATTGGTTGTTAAATTGATTGATTGATCGATTGATAAATTGATTGAGAGGCAGACAGACAGACAGACAGACAGATACATTCAATTCTCTACGTCGAAACAATACGAACTGCAAGGAGGCAGACAACACAGTTTCAATGTAACACTACTCCAATGTAAAGGCGGACCTAAAGTCTGGCTGTAATCATTCCGTCGTGGTGTCATCCTAATGAATCACATAGATCTATACCCATGTCCCATCCCACGACCTTGCCAGCATAGGGGGCTGAGAGTGGGGGAAGGGGAGACTCTAGGAATCTGCCAGACAGTGAGTGGTACATTACGTGGAGCGCATATCAAAGTGTTCGACTGCGATGAATGAATCCTATAGCTAACCCTTTGACGCCCGCACCTTGTCCACCTGCAGGGAATTGGTGGATAGGGTGAGGGAGGGAATCAAAGGTTTTTTGGTTTTTTTTGCAGTTAGTGGGTGTGTTGCGGGAGTCAAAGGGTTAAACAAACTCCAGACTCTATAGAGTTTGGTACGGCAAAAGACATCATAACAATTCACAACATTATGCACTACACCAGGCAACACACACCATGCTACACCACACTACACCACACCACGCCACACCACACCACCCACCACACCAGACCACACCACACCACACCACACCACCCCACATCACATCACACCATAACGCAACACAACACAACACAACACAACACAACACAACACAGCACACCATACTAAATTATTTCATACCACACCAATTCACACCATACCACACCATACCACATCACACCACAACACAACGCTCAACACAACACCAAACCATACGGCACCACAAACATTCTCACCACATCACACCACACAACACAACACAACGCCACACAAACACAACACAACACAACACAACACAATACCACACCACACCACACCACATCACGCCAAACTACAAATCACACCACACCGCACTGCACCATATTACACCACACCACACAACACCACACCACACCACCCCCTACCACATCACATCACTGAACCACATCGAATCACACCACATCACACCACCTCACATCACACACACCACTCCACACCATACCATACCGTATTACAACACAACACGAAGTAGAACACACACACACACAGACACAGACACACACACACACACACACACACATATATTATATATATATATATATATATATATATATGCATATATATCATCATCATCATCATCATCATCATCAGGTGCCCTGCCGCATGGCGTTGGCGATCATGGACTTCCATCTGTCTCTGTCTCTTGTTGCCCCAAGCATCTCCTCCACCCTCCTCGCATTCAGCCACTCTGCAAGTCCGTCTAGGATTTTCTCCCTGGGTCTACATAGTGCTCTCTTTCCCTCCAGCTTTCCCGTTGTGACCAGGTGCTCCAAATCCCCCTTCCTCATAAAATGGCCTATAAATGTTGCCTGTCTTTTTCTAATCTTCCTTATGAGTGACCTACTTGTGTCTGCCTTCATCAAGACTGTCTCGTTTGTTTTCTTTGATGTCCATGGAACTCAACATTCTTCTTAGAAACCACATCTCGGCTGCCTCAATCTTGTTCTGGCTTTGCTTGTTGACTGTCCACGCCTCGCATCCGTACAACAGTATTGGTTCCTGATGTTAATTGATAGGCATTTGTTGGTAAGAATGCTTGTCATCTTCTTGAATGCTGTTTTGGCTTGGCCGATTCTGCTGGCTATTTCTGACGTGCACCTGCCGTCTGATGAAGTGATCGTTCTCAGGTATTTACACTTATCAACCTGTGTCAAGGTTGTGCCATTTGCTGTTATTTTGCATGAGGGGATTTCATGTTTTTTACTATCACCATGACTTCAGTCTTCCTGCTGTTTGGTTCCAACCCCTTACCTTTATTTTCCATTTCTAGTATATTCACAAGGTTTTGTAGGTCCCATTCATTTTCTGCAATTAGCACGGTGTCATCTGCGTATCGAATGTTGTTTATCATTTTCTCTCCAACCTTTAATCCAGGGTCTTCTTCTAGTTTTTCTCATGATGTATTCGCTGTAAAGTGAAAACAGATCTGATGACAAAACACAACCCTGTCTGACTCCTCTTTTGATGTTTTGGAAAGAGCTTATATTGTTTTCTATTTTCATTGCAGCTGTTTGTTCCCAGTACATATTTTTGAATATATATATATATATATATATATATATGTATATGTATTTATATATATATATATATACATATATATATAAACATATATACATTTACATATACATACATATATATATATGTATATGTATATATACATATATATATGTATATGTATATATACATGCATATATATTTTGTTGTTTGTTGTTGTTGTTGTATATATGTATGTATACTGTGCCTCTGCACCCAAGTAAATGAATGTTAATATTAAAGTACAAAGACTGTAGACATAGAATATGACTCATCGTTATCTACGATCTGTGTGTGTGTGTGTGCGTGTGTGTGTGTGTGCGTGCGTGCGTGTGTGTGTGTGTGTGTGTGTGTGTGTGTGTGTGTGTGTGTGTGTGTGTGTGTGAAGTAATTAATTTTCAGGTCAGTCTAACATTATATTCTAGGACAGTGCGAACCTGTGGTATGACTGATTTATGATAGTAGTAGTAATTGTGCAGTGAAATGGTTTCTCTTTCCTTCTTTATCTCTTTCTCTTTCTGTTCTCTGTCTCTCTGTCCCTCTGTCTCTGTCTCTCTCTCTCTCTCTCTCTCTCTCTCTCCCCTCTATCTCTTTATGTATGTCTCTCTGTATGTCTGTCTGTCTGTCTCTGTCTGTCTGTCTGTCTCTCTTGTTCTCTCTGTGTATTTCTGTCTCTGTCTCTGTGTCTCTCTATGTCTGTCTGTTTGTCTGTCTTCTGTCTGTCTGTATGTATGTCTGTCTGTCTCTGTCTCTGTCTGTCTCTCTCTTTCTGTATATGTGTGTGAATGTATGTATATATGTATATGTATATATATTTATATATATATATATGTGTGTGTGTGTGTGTGTGTGTGAGAGAGAGAGAGAGAGAGAGAGAAAGAAAGAGAGAGAGAGAGAGAGAGAGAGAGAGAGAGAGAGAGAGTTGGTTTTGGCGTATTTGCAAGCGCCAGCTGGTGCAGGCCATTTGTATTCATTTGCTTTTATGGAAATTGGTTAATTAAGAACATAGCTGTATATTACTGGATGGCATGCAGTTGTTGGTTTGTTTTTTTGTTATTATAATTTTCACATGATTAGCTTTTGTGGCCGTGGTACGCTTTGATCTCTCTCTCTCTCTCTCTCTCTCTCTCTCTCTCTCTCTCTCTCTCTCTCTCTCTCTCTCCTCTCTGTCTGTCTGTCTGTCTGGCTCGCTCAATCGATCACTTTCTCTCTGTATCTCCCTCTTTGTCTATGTCTATGTCTCTGTCTCTGTCTCTCTGTTTTTCTCCTCTCTCTGTTTCTTTCTATCTATCTATCTCTATCTGCCTGTCCGTCTCTATCTCTCCTCTCTCTCTCTTCTCTCTCTCTCTCTCTCTCTCTCTCTCTCTCTCTCTCTTCTTTCAATCGTGGATGTAAAAGTTTTACCAAACATTGTTATATTGTACCATTTTCTTTGTCGCAATTTCGTATAGTGCTGTGCCCCCTTTCATCACGCAGAATACAGACAGACCAGTCATGGCTGTGGTATCCCTCCCGTAGAGTATGATCTCCTGCAGGGCAAAATGTCAATGACGTTGTGCTGAACTGTTGTGGCTAAAGACTGGTTTGACTGTGTTGAAACAGATTGGCAACCACACACACACACACACACACACACACACACACACACACACACACACACACACACAACACACCACACACACACACACACACACACCACACACACACACACACACCTCAAGTCACCAAAATGATACTCAGAGCCCAGACTGACTACTGTTGTTCTAAGATTTCAAACAGTAGTTCTTCTCAGCATTTGGCCAGTATTTATAGCAAATCTGTGGTCGACAAAGAGGTTACATCCTCAGTCTTCACTTTGTACCCGCCTTCTCTAGTGCCTGCTGTATCTTGTGACTTCTTTCTTCGTAAAGTTTCTGATATTCGCTTTGATATTGACAACCAGTCTCCTGATACATCTTGTGTTTTGATATCTGAGACTCCTACCCTTTCAAAGTTTACATGCTTTCAGTCTCAGTCACAGAGCGTGATATCTGAACGATAGTTTTAAAGTACAAGCCATTAGTTTGTTATTTTGATCTTATCCCCACGTCTTTGCTACTTGAATGCTTGGTCAGATCCTTCCATCATCAACTCACATTGTGGATAATTGTCTGTTATCAGACTTCTTACCAGCACTGTTAAAATGCTGTTGTAAAGTCTTTTCGTAAGAAATCTAGTCTTGATCACAACTTAATAATACGGCCAGTATCAAAATTGCTATCTTTTCTCCAAAGTCGCAGAGATAAACGTTTTGCAACAACCTGTTGCTTTTCAACGATCACTGATTTGTTTTGCTTCTTACCGTCCATACCAAAGTACTGAGACAACAACTCCTTATGGCAGCAAATGTTAGCTTGCTTTCTTTGTTTAGTGGTAATGTGTCTGTTCTTACTGTGTTTGATTTGTCTGCTGCATTTGATACCTCAGACTATGACATTCTTCTGTACAGATTAGAACATATTTACGATATTTTAGATTCAGCTTTCGAATGGTTCAAATGTTACCGCACTGACAGACAACAATTGTGCTAAAGGACGTAGTTCAAAATGTGCTAACGTATAGTTAGTTGTTCCACTAGGCTGAGTCCTTGGTCCTGTTTTGTTCATGCTGTATACAGAGGCACTCTGTCACCAGACAGCCATTTGCAGATGATACAATACTGTTCGATTCTTGTCCTTCATACAAGATTTGTTCTTCTGTCCCAGTTATTAAGATTTGTATATGTGATACAGATACAGCGATGACAGAGATCAAACTCAAGTGAATGATGACAAGACAAATACCTTCCAAGTAAAAAAAAAATCTTCTGTATTTGCACCGACAATTTTCAGGCGTGTTGACAGTGCCAATGCCCCCCCCCCCCCCCGCCCCGTGGTGATGCCGATGGCTCTTTTAATATAAATAGTGTACCCACCTTCTGGAAGTTTCGTTTTAGAAATGTCTTCGTTTCTGTGACTCTTTTTGTTTCTGTTTTGTTCTTTTGCTTTCTGTCGTTTCTTCCTATGATTTTCTGCCTTGGTGCTCCATTCACCTGTATGTGTTCGAGAAAGTCTTAAGTACTTTCTCTTAGGATTGATAATTGGGTACGTGTAGTAAGTGCATTTTTGACTCTAGAGAGGGGAAATAGCGGAAGCAATTTTAGGTGATTTATGCCCGTTTTTTTAAATGTTTTGGTGTCTTTAGGCATGTTTAAATTTGTATTCAGGTGTGCTTTTTTCTAAATCCCCTGTGTGATAAATTGGACGGACTGGTCAACGCCAGGTACACCTCCTTAGATTATGAGCGCGAACGCATTGATATGTGTAGTTAATTGTGTATTTTGTTTTTCTTCCAGTTGAAGTTTTGTATGTATTTTGAAACGGTTACAGCCCTGATGTGGTTTTAGGCGATCGGCTGGGCTTTGAACAAATTTAACAATAACAGTAAAAAAGTGCCAACATTGCATTGACACCCTCAGCTGAAGAATTAAATTTTACACACTGTGGTGATATGTCACATGAGCCTCGTGTCTATAACATTTGTCTCTCAGCTTATCTACACATTCGCTGCAATAGTTTTATCCGCCCTTACTGACACTCATGCATCAAAAATACCGGTCTGTATCTTTGTCCTATCCAAGACAATTGCGATCCTCTCGTCTTGGTTGCCCATAGTGCAATCTTTGCAAACTATGAAAGGTACATGTTTTGCTGCAAGACTAATTTTGAAGATTGGCGAATACTCGTATAATTATTCTCAGCCACTTCTTCGTATACTTCATTGGCTCTAAGTCCAAGCCGAGTTAGATTTCAAAATTTCAATTCTCTGTGACAACGTTTTCTTTGAAACCATCTTACCCTATATTTCTGATCTCCTCAACATTTGTATACTCTTTCTATACAGCTCTGGTCATCATCAGTTTCAGTTTCGGTTTCAGTTTCTCAAGATGAGGTATCATTGCTTGGAATGAATGCAGTGTGCACTAACGTCACAGGTGCCGTGTGTTTGGTGATTATGGCACAAACATTAACCTTGCATATAAACCCATGAGTTGGGCAGGTGCTGAAGCCCTACGTAGCCTATGCTTTACCTAGCCTACATTGGTTTTACTGTATTCTCATTGTATCAACCTATCAGCCGCAGTTCTGCTTTTCTTATGTGAAGACTGAGACTTTGATCAATGTTCATTCACTTTCTGTGCACAACAACAATGGAACTCTACCTTCAGTCATTCTTCATTTGTAGTCTTTGTACTTTTGTAAGAGAGCTCTAAACATTTGTCTCTTCCAGCAATAGGATTATTTTACTATTGGTCTTATTTCTTTTTCCTCTCTCTCATACTGTCCGTGTGGTACCTGCATGACTGGTTGTGTTTGATGATGTTATACGTGTATGTTTTTTTTTCTCGATTTGTTTGCAAACCTGCATCAGTCTGTGTTCATCTCTTTCTGTCTCTGTCTTTGTCTCTGTCTCTGTCTCTCTCTGATTCACTGTCTCTGCCTCTGTCTCTGTCTCTGTCTGTCTGTCTGTCTGTCTCTCTCTCTCTCTCTCTCTCTCTCTCCACACACACATTTCTCTCTCTCTCTCTCTCTCTCTCTCTCTCCATCTCCCTGTCTCTTCTTCTCTTTCTCTCACTCTTTCTCTCTCCCTCCCCTCTCTCTCTCTCTTTCCCTCTCTCTATCTCTCCCTCTCTCTCACACACACGCTCTCTCTCTCTCTCTCTCTCTCTCTCTTCTTTTTATCCGTCTACGTGTCTGTCTGGTTGTCTGTCTGTCTTTATCCGCCTCTCGCTCTTTCCCACTATGGCTATAATCACCACGCCCACCAACATCATTACCCAAGTTTAGAAAATCCAAATCTATTAAATACCAAAGCGAGTCGCACATTAGCCGGAAAAAAACAACAGAAAGAAGGAATATATTTCCATGCATACAATGCAAATTTTGCCCGGTACACGCCTGCGTCTCATACTAAAAAACAATGTTCTATGCAAAAACAGAGGAGTTTTACGCAAAACAAGTCCATTCTCTTATTCAGCGTAGTAGTTCTCTAATGCAGAAATGGAGGAGCCAAAACATTCCAATCCGCCCCCCTGGGAATAGGGGAGGTAAGCATGTTGATCTGTCTTAGTCGAAGCCTTGTGAGACAGATGCTTTCACGGGGGAAAGAG
>CM060314.1:33560313-33567813 GCA_030674185.1 Monoplex corrugatus | reverse complement strand
TGCTTAAATAATCGCTTTTTTCCCTTTAATTTATTTGCCTGTTAATTTTGTATTTGTTTTATTCATTTATTTCATCTCCATGCCTTTATGTCTGTGTGTGTGTGTGTGTGTGTTTGTGTACGTGTGTTTTGCATTTGTTTATGTGTGCGTGCATATGTGTGTGCGTGTGTGTGTGTGCGTGTGTGTGTGAAAATGTGCGTGCATGTGGTGTGTTAATGTGTGTTTGTGTTTGTGTGTGTGTGTGTGTGTGTGTGTGCTGTGTGTGTTGTGTTTGTGTGTGTGGTGTGTGTGTGTGTGTGTGTGTGTGTGTGTGTGTGTTTGTGTGTATGTGCGTGTGTGTGTCTGTGTTTGTGTGTGTCTGTGTCTGTGTGCGTGTGTGTGTCTGTGTGCTTGTGTGTATTGCATGTATGTGGTCGCACGTGCATGTACGTGTGTGTCAGTATTTGTCGTGTTTTGTCCATTTTGGTTTATTTTCCCTTGCGCTTCCTTACCTTTAATTTGATTTTACTCGCTCACAATTTGTCAAGCGCGTTGTTGCGCGAGCATTACTTTAATGAATGATTTGTTTTTTTTCACTTTCTTTGCTTTTGTTTTTTTTTAATATTTGTCAGACGCATTGTGGTGCAAGCATTTCTTTGATGTATGTTTTCGTTTCGTATGCATTGTTTTGTTTCATTCCATTTTTTTCTTTATTAATTTTTTTTTCCCCGCACAAGATTTATCCAACACATTGCTGTAAAGGTTGTTTGTTGGTTTGTTTGGTTTTGTTTGTTTGTTTGTTTGTTTTCTTTCTCCCTGTCTTTTTCATTTTTTTGTGTCATGTTTTTGTTGTTTTGTTTTGTTTGTTTGTTTTGTTTTGTTTTGTTTTGTTTTCTCTCTCTCTGCGTGTAAGTATTTCAAACTCCATTTTTCCTTGTCTTGCAAAAAGAGAGGTTGTTTCGTATTTCGATGTCAGTTTTCTTTATCTCTTTCGTTCACGTTTTTTTTTGTTTCCACTGAAATTTTTCATAATTATATGTTAACGTTCTTGGGTGTCTCTTGAGAATTATGGTATGTGTGTGGTGTGTGTGTGTGCGTTTCTGTGGTGTGTATGATGTGTGTACGTGTTGTTTGTGTGTGTGCGCATGTGGATATATGTGTGTATGTGCATGCGTGCGTGCGTGCATGAGTATGTGCGTGAGCGTGCGCATGTGTGTGTGTGTGTGTGTGTGTTCATGTGTGTCCGTGTGTGTTTGTATGTGTGCGTGCGCATGTGTGTGTGCATTGTGTGTGCGTGTGTGCGTGTGTGTGTGTGTGTGTGTGTGTGTGTGTGTCGTGTGTGTCCGTGTGTGTTTATATGTCTGCGTGCGCATGTATGTATGTGTGTGTGTGTGTGTGTGTGTGTGTGTGTGTGTGTGTGTGTGTGTGTGTGTGTGTGTGAGTGTGTGCGTGTGTGCTATGGAACACATTTAATGTTATATTGCTTAAACTTAAATTTCATTATCTTAGAAGTCACAGAAGCACACCTGCCACTTGACCTATTTGAAGGTCTAGACGAAATACAAACAGATAAATGTCGGTAATAACATGGCTTTGAGACATGTCGACAATCACGCCAGCTCTTTATGTTCGTCTTAACTGTGTTTCGTGTCGAGACAGTATACTTTTACAAACACGATAAAACAAAGAAAAGAAAAGAAAAAGCACCCCCCCCCCCCCCAAAAAAAAAAAAAAAAGCACCCAAATCAATATCAAACAGATATACGTACACGGGCACGCACGCATGCGCGCGCACACACACACACACACATAGACTTTTACTCACACACACACACACACTCACACACACACACACACACACACACACACACACACACACACACACACACACACACACACAACAAAACAATACACACACTCACGCACTCAGAAGAGCGAGAGAGAGAGAGAGAGAGAGAGAGAGAGAGAGAGAGAGAGAGAGAGAGAGAGAGAGAGAGAGTTTCAGTTTCAGTTTCAGTTTCAGTTTCAGTTCAGTTTCAGTTCTCAAGATGACGTCTCCGCGCAGGGAACAAATGAAACTGCTTCTTGACGAACACTTGAGCGGGCCCTGTTCAACGAATTTGACTCTTAATGACTTATACATACATAAATGAATAAACGGATGAATGAACAAATGAATGAATAAATAAATCAATGAATAAATAAACAAATAAATAAACAAATAGATAAATGAACAAATAGATAAATGAATAAATGAATGAATATAGATAAATAAAACAACAATAAATAAACAAATGAATAAATCAAACACACAACCAAACAAATAAATGAATAAATAAATAACATCAAATACATAGATTAATAGTGATAATACTGTAATCAAGGGACGTCGTGTCCTTTGCAATGAATAAATATGGTTTTTGTATTTGCAGTATCCGTTTGCCGGCGCCAGTGGTACAGAACTGGCTCAAATCCATCCATCCACAAATACGGATATTCTTTCGCTTGTACTTTTATTTTTGTTTGTTTTGTTTTGTTTAGTATTATTCCTCACAGACAAAGTGCACAGACACGAAAAATAATACACAGTCGCTTTCCATGGATATAAAACAATCTCCCATTCCATGTTTTAAGAAGATCGGGAAAAAAAAAGCAATACAAGAAGACAGGAAAACACCACCCCCACTACAAAAAAACAAAACAAAAACAAACAAAACAAAACAAAAATCAGACGAATGGAGAAATCCAATAAGCCCATGCATCATTTCAGATGCACGAAGAATAGATTAAGTAAAGAAAGGAATAGGATAGAACAATTCTAAAGGAAACGAAAGGAAAGGAAAAATGGACAAAAAGCAACAATGACAAAACAAACCAAAATCAAACTAGCGGAAAAAGCAAGCAGAGAAATTTGATAAAGCGTGCGCTTTAACGTTCGTCATAATAATAATAATAATAAAAAATGTGTGATGTGTGTGTGTGTTGTGTGTGTGTGTGTCTGTGTATGTGGTGTGTGTGTGTGTGTGTGTGTGTCGTGTGTGTGGGGGGTTTGTGGATGTGTGTGTGTGTGTGTGTGTGTGTGTGTGGTGGTGTGTTGTGTGTGTTGTTTTGTGTGTTTGTTTTTTTAACCTCTGTGATTAAAGTTTAACCTGATACACTCCCAGAAGAACAGTGGCCTGTTTTTCACATTTCTTTTACCAAGTGGAGAAATTGGCCATTTCCAGTTGTGTCCATATTTTTTTTTACTGCGCATTTCTCACTGTTGATTCAGGACGGCACGTTTTTGAACTGTAGACATTATAATAATAAATAATAAAATGAAAAAAAATAAATAGATGAAAAATACAGTCACATTCCTCCCTCCCTCCCCACGCAATCTCTTGTTTCTGCTAAAGAATACACAAATCAGTAAGCAAATAAATACATAAACAATTGAATGAAGGAAAACAAATAAACGATAAACTACACGGATAAACAAATATGAATAAATAAATGAATGAATGAATGAATGCACAAATAAATAAATAAATCGATGAATAAATACGTAGTTAAATAAATAAGCAAATGAATAAACAGATAAAATAAAAATAAATAGATAAATAAGTGCGTGATCAAATAAATAGACAAACAAATAAATAGATAAAGAAACAGATAGATAGATAATAAATAAATGAATGAATAAATACATAAATAAATACACACATACATAAATAAATGAATAAATAAAGGGAAACTCTGGTCCACCTTTACGTGTGTTTTTTTTCCTGTTGTTGAACCGGCTTTGTGATGTTTTTTTTCTTAATCGTTCAGACCTTATACGACATGGTATACACACTGTAATAAAATTGCAAGAGGGGGGGGGGGGGGGGAGAGGAGTTGCAAGAAGAAAAGTAGGGAGGCATCACATGGAGAGAAAAGGAGGATAGGATGAGGGGGAAGTGTAGCAGGGAAGATAAGACAAACTGGTGTACACAAGAAGCGACTACTTTGAGCTGCCACACCGACGGAAAAAAAAAAAGGTTATGATTGCTTGCATCATTTCGGGCCACCTTCGTGATCTGTGCATCTGCTATTGCCACTGTGTAGCTATATGCAGGACAAACTCTACTAGGCCTGTGTCATAGCATACTGAAGAGCGAATATCAGTGCATTTAAAGGTCTTTAAAAAATGGGAAAAAAGAAGAAGAAAAAAAAGGAAAGAACAAATCTTTTCCTTCAGCCGTTAATTGATTCTCTTTGAGGACAGAAGGGGCAGCGGCATCTTCCAAGAAGCCAATCAGAGCCCGGTGTAGGCAGCTCCAGTAGTCGCATGTGGGTACACACTAGCGGAAACCCGGCTATCCGCAGCTTGATCACTTCACAGATCAGTAGATGAACACCAACAGCAGCGTGGGTGGCCAGTGTTTTGGGACTTAACATAGCATAAAGATATTATAGAAGGCAAAGTGTTAGAATGGAGCATCACAAGTGGAATACAGAAAATGGATACATGGAAATTATGGAAGGCTACCTGTTAGAATGGAGTATCACAATGGAATACAGAAAATGGATACATGGATATTATAGGAAGGTTACGTGTTAGAATGGAGTATCACAAGCTGAATACAGAAGAATGAGATACTAATGGAGTATATATGAAGAGGATAATACATGTGATAGAAATGGAATATCACAAGCTGAATACAGAAAATGGATACATGATATCATGGAAGGATACCTGTTAAATGGAATATCACAAGCTGAATACAGAAGAGGATACATCTTTCTGGTAGATTACTGTCAGACTAGGATCACCAACACTCATCCTTCTGCACTGTCAGCCTTGCCTTCACCCTCTGCCTCCCATCAAGCATAAGTCTGTGTGAAGCTAGATGTCTTAATTATGTGTCCATATTCATTTCTTTTGTCACAATGGCTTTACCATGTAAATCTTCGGGCTGCTCTCCTTTCTGACAGCGCGTTGCCACAGTGCAGCGCCACCCATTTTTTTGGTTCACCAAGACTTTAGAAAGGCAAGAAGGCTAGTTGGTTTTCAAGGGGAGGGAACTGGAGATTCGAACCGATCTCTAATTATTATACAGGGACTGTCGGGCGAAAGCACTGCTCTTCACGATTTTCAACTGCCGTGGGATCTTAAGCGTTTGCCGGCCAGAAGACACACGGGTCCGACTTGTGTTTGGTCCCCTTTCGAAGGACTAGACGTTCAGTTTGATTTTCCCGTCAAACTGAGGAGAAAAGTCGAGGCCTCAACGGGAACGAACTCTGGAGCCTCTAGTTTAGTTATTGGTAGGGAACGTCTGGACCATTCTGCCACTCTTCTCCCAATACTGTCATAACATCAGCATGAAAGAGTTTCTATTAGGAGCGAAACTCTGAATACTTTATATACTTTTTCCGTCGGCCTGTACTGAAAGGTATCACGGGGAAATGCAGCTGGCATTCTGCAGTTCAACAGGAAGCCTGGCGTAGAGTTATGTTGTAGATGTGGAGTGTGTCTGTCACTCCATCTATCCCAGCTTCGCCTGTTCTTCTCCTGGCTGTGAAATCAGAGTGTCTCGTGTTGTAAACCTGAAAGGTTGACTGGTTGACTGTTGACTGGCATGCTGGTCATGTGGCCAAGAGACCTGATCTCCGCTGTCGTGTGATGGTTGACAAGTATTGATCAAATTGACTTTCGGATCTCTTTGTTTCTATTCATGTCTCTTCTAGTCTTACTAGGTGCTTTTTTTGAGACATTCCATAGCAAAGGTTGCGAACTTTCTCTCAGGGTTTCGTTTGATATTCAGATATGGCGTATGTAAGTCAGTGTGGCTCTCAACATTTTACTGATAAGCCTTGTCTGGATGCGTGGATGTTTCACAAGGAATGAAAGTGGATAGCTTACCTTGTTTATCTGTGATCTCAATGTCTTTGTCCAGTTTTCCATCTCCGAAACCCAAAGTCAAGCACGCATAATTGTACAAAGGAAATGACAAGCTTTAGAGCAGTAATATGTCTTTACCTTGCGGTAGTTTGAAATAGCACTTACCCCATAAATGACGCGAACGTGATTTCAGCATGATTATTCGTTTTATTGACGAAACACAGCCGATACTGACAACAATTTGCTGTCCAAACCAAAATTCTATTTCGTGTCAGTGCTGGTGCGTGCCAGTGTTACTTCGTGTTGAGTGAACAAAAGAAAAGAAAAAAAAGAAAGCAAAAGCCACAAAAGGAGGGGAAAGGGGGTGTTCTATGGCGTGGTTTATGTTGTGTTGGAGACGGGTATTTGGATTGCAAACTTAAAGGCATTCAGTGTGATAGGCAGTGCTTTGCTGTTAGTAACTGTTCACATTATTAGTTCAACAGATTTCGATTATTTTGTGTTTATCCGTTGTCTATAGTTTTGTCAGGGACATCTCCATTGTCACTAAGGGCAGTAGTTAAAAGTGCGTTTCTTAGTGCATCCTGCATAGGAGGCTTGATTATCACATTATCTGGAAATAAAAAGCAAAACGGCCGCTTAATTTTCACATCACGTCGGTGTGACCCCGATTTACCTATTCCTGGTTTACCTTATCCCGATTCGCCTATTTCCTATTGACCTGTTTGCAATTCGCCTATTCCTACTGTGGTGATCCTGAAAACGTCTTTTCCCAGTTCGCCTATGTACTCGATGAAAAACTACACGACAACACGCCTTTCACACATTGCACATACACACATCCTATTCTGTTCATGTCCACACGGCAGCATGGGTCTAAAAATTAAACGCGTACTATAACGCTACATCCAACGGCTCTTGGAGAAACCTCGCCCCCCAATTCATACATTTTTCTGGTTCTCCAAAGTTCACGTTTTCCATCTATGTGCCCGCCTCTTTGTTCTGTTGGTGAGCTGTCCGGCTTTGAACATTCCGAGTTCATTCTCAACCCAACATTCTTCGTTTTTAGGCGAAATGGCGGGAAGTCGAAACGGGACGACGAGTCAAACTTGCAAGAGGCCATTGAGGTTGTCAACGGGAAAGAGCAAGGCCCGGTCAGCGCGAGGGACTACTGATAAAGTCATTAACTCTTTGACTCCGCATCCTGTCCACTTTTGTATTGTTGTTATTGTTATTGTTGTTTAAAGCCCAGCCGACTGCGTAGAGCCATATCAGGGCTATAACCGCGTCAAAACATACAAAACTTCAACAGAAAAAAAAAAAGAAACAGAAAAAAAAGAAAAGATAATGAAGTACACATATCAATGCATTTGCGCACATAATCTGAGGACATGCCCCCGGCTTTGACCATTCCGTCCGGTTTATCGCACAGTGGAGATTTAAAAAACACACCTGAATGCAAATACAAGCATACATAAGGACACCAAAACATGTATAAAAAACGGGCATAAATTACCTAAAATTACTTCAGCATATCTCACCTCCCTAGAGCCAAAAATGTACTTAATGCATGTACCCAATTATCAACCCTAAAAAAAACTACACAAGACTTTATCGAACACACACAGGTGAATGGTCCATTAAGGCAGAAAATGATC
>CM060314.1:33550313-33555313 GCA_030674185.1 Monoplex corrugatus | reverse complement strand
CATGGCACCTGTGATATAGATGATGGCATAGCATCTGTGATATAGATGATGACATGACACGTGAGATCGGGTTGATGACATGGCATCTGTGACATAAGTGACATACAGGGAAATAAGGATAATAAGAAAGGCCCGGATTTATGTGTGTGTATACGTATATGTTATATATATGTATATATATATATATATATATATATAGAGAGAGAGAGAGAGAGAGAGAGAGAGAGAGACAGAGAGAGAGACAGAGACAGACAGAGAGAGAGACAGAGAAGAGAGAGAGAGAGAGAGAGAGAGAGAGAGAGAGAGAGAGAGAGAGAGAGAGAGAGAGAGAGAGAGAGAGAGAGAGAGACGGAAGTGTTTATTTAGTTCGATCTTTCGTATTTTGACTTCCCTTTCTGCTGGCCTTACCGTCAACTTTTCATGCTAATTGGATATCTGTCAGTTTTAATAAACAGCAGTGCGACGCGTAGTATGTGTAGAACTAAAAGCAATAACAACAGCAGCAGAAGCAGCAGCAGTAGTAGTAGTAGTACAAGTCGTCGTAGTAATAGTAGTCGTAGTAGTGGTCGTCGTTTTCGTAGTAGTAGTAGTAGTAGTCAGTAGTAGTAGTAGTCATATAGTAATAGTAGTCGTAGTAGTGGTCGTCGTTGTAGTAGTAGTAGTTTGTAGTAGTAGTGTAGTAGTAGTAGTAGTAGTTAGTAGTAGTAGTAGTAGTAGTCAGCGTTGTCGTAGTAGTAGTAGCAGCAGCAGCAGCAGCAGCAGTAGTATAGTACTAGTAGTAGTAACAGTAGTAGTAGTAGTACTAGTTGTTGTTGCTGTTTGTTTATTGTTGCTGTTGTTGTGGCAGTCCCAGTATGCTATAACAATATCTTCCAGACTGCACTATTCATTGTGAAGTCTCTGCTAAGCTGGTTTACCAGCAGAACACACAGTTCTCAACTGCAAAAAGGTTCACAGCAAACCAAGCGCGTGTGTTCATGACAGAGGAGGAGGCAGGTAACACTGTTTCACACACTGTGCCGCTGGTTGCCAGTAAGATGAAGACCACTGTTTGCCATTGCATGCCTAGAATTACACTCCAGTCACCAGATCTTGAATCCACGGCTTTTTCAAACAGACTGGAACTAAAATTTGCGATAATCAAACAGTCCCGGATCCCCTTACACACACACCACACACTCACATACACAAACACTCACACACACACACACGCACCACACACACATACGCATACACACACACGCGCGCGCGCGACGCACGACACACACACAATATATATATATATATATATATATATATGTATATATTACACAAAACACACGCACACACACATACACACAACACACACACACCACACACACATACACACACATGCACATAGACACACAGCACACACATACACACAAACACACACCTTATATGGTACAATGCTAATATGACTTCATGGATTCATCCATCCCATAGTCACCCTTCTATATTCTTTCTTTCTTTATTTATTTCAATATATATTTATTGATCTATCTATTTATTTGTCCATTCACATTTTTTTTTCCCGTCTAAGAGCACATATGTGAATAGACGTTAAAAGAAATAACGAAACGAAACTAACACAGACACACACACACACACACACAGACACAGACACACACAGACACACAGACACACAGACACACACACACACACACACACACAACACACACACACACCACACAAACACACACAACCACAACACACACAGACTTATATAATATAACCACACACAAACACACAAACACACACACACACACACACACACACACAACACACACACACACACACACACACACACACACACACACAACACACACACACACACACACACACACACACACACACACACACACACACACACACACACACACACACACCCCACACACACACACACACACACACACACCGAAAGAAAAGCGATGGTTGCGTTCATTTTGTTGGAAGGTTCAGAAAGGGTGAGCTGAGTGGGGACTTGATGGGGAAGAAGAAGAGTGAAGAGGTTGGGGCTGAAGGATGGAGCAGGGTGTGGTGGGGTTACATGTCGCCTGATGTGGGTGTGGGGTGTGAGGGTGTGTGTGGAGGGAGGTGAGGTGTAGTTGGGGGTTGGGGGGTGGGTGGAGGTGGCAGAAATTTGATATTGATTTTTTGTCTTGCTTTGTTTTCGCCAGTCTAAAGTGTAAATCAAGTCTGATAAGACCGGCACTTAATTTTTTTGTTTGTTTTGGTTTTTCCATCAAAAAAAAAAAATTGCGTTGATAAAATGGACATATTCATTCAGATCGAGACGAGCTGTTTGTTCTTGTGAGTGTCTGGCTGTCTGTACTCTAATAATCATGGCAACAAAGATTCTCTCCGGTGCGTAATTACATATTAATATTTTGAAACTGTATTTGTATCAACAGGTGCGATTTTTGTTGTTGTATTATACTGGGTAATTGGAAATGCTGTAGTTACTACCGATATGAAAGGTGTGGTTACAATCGATGTGGACTGATTTTCTTGACAGAGTGACACAACACAGGGATACAACGTGCTACATATGTCACACACATTTATCTATCATCACTATCATTACTATTGTGTAATAATAATAACAATAACAATAATAATAATAATGATAATAATAATAATAATAATAATAATGACGATGATGATGATTTTGATGATGATAATCATAATCATGATATAGCAGTAGTAATGATGTTAATAAGAAGAAGAAAAAGAGGAAGAAGAACAAGAGGAATAATTACCACTAGTAGTATTATTGTTGATCATGAAGATGATGATATTGTTAATGTTGTGAGTCTTATTATGACAATGCCTCAGGCGATGTTTCACTTGCTTTTCAAATGTTGTGAATTTCATGATGACCGTCAGAAGTTCATTCACGAAAAAATATCTATCAATCAAATCAATATTTTTAATATGCAAGTTCATTTCTGGAAGGAAACGTGATAAATTGAAATCAGCAAAATGTATCACATGCTCTAAAATTGTGCAATCATCGTTTGAACACTTGAGTAAACTGTTCTGCCGTAAGACAATTTCAACTGAATGTGTGTGTGTTGAACAAAGTTATTTTTGCTTTAAGTTACATGGTAATCCCGATGGATTTTTTTTTATTTATTTACTCTTATCCTCCATGCCCCCAATAATTATTGGAGATGAAGTACCTATTAATCAAATCATGTTTTAACCCTTTGACTCCCCGCACACTGTCTACCAGCATCCTGCATTGTCAACCATGATAAGAAAGCACAAACGTAACCCTTTTACTACCCTTTTACTGTGAGGGAGTCAAAGGGTTACGTTTTTGCGGTTGGTGGATAGGAGGCAGGAGTCGAAAGGTTAATATTCTAATGTCGCTGTGCTGAAGAGTGTCTCTCGATGGCGCGGTACGTATCGCTTCAGTCTCTGCAAGTCACTGTGAGAAGGTCATCTGAAGGTCATGAGTTTTATTCTTAGCAGGGGGAGGTGGGTTGTGGTGGTGCTCTGTCTGTCTGTCTGTCTGTCTCTCTCTCTCTGTCTGTCTGTATCTGTGTGTGTGTGTGTGGTGGTGTGTCTCAGTCTCTCTCTCTGTCTTTGTCTGTATGTCTGTCTGTCTGTCTATCTCTCTCTCTCTCTCTCATTTGTTTTCATACAGTTTCTCTATGGGTATTACAGTGTATTTACATAGTCTGTGCTGATATTGCAAAAAGTTGTAGGTTTGACTTCATGTTTTTTTGTTGTTTTTTTTTTTTTTTTTTTTTTTTTTGGGGGGGGGGGATTATTTATGTATTTTATGTTATTTTATCTTATCTCATTTATTTATTTGTTTATTTTGGTACGACATATTCGTTGTTGTTACATATAAGTGACTATTTCTCAACTAAACCTGAAACTGTGTTAGTGTAGATCCTCCCTGAGGTTTTTGTTTTGTTTTGTTTTGTTTTGTTTTCTGTTTTTTTTCTGTTTTGTTTGTTTGTTTGTTTTGTTTGTTTCTTTCTTTCTTTCTTTGTTTTTCAGAAAGAAAAGTGGTGGTTGATATGACTTGACGACTCCCCCCACCCCACCCCCCCACCCCCACCCCCCTGATTTCCATTTTGTTGTTGTTGTTTGTTTTTCTTCTTTAACTTTCGTCTTCAGATTCAGTGTAACGTTCTTTGTTTGCAAGTTGATACTGCAGTCGTGAGCGGAAAAAAAAAGCAAGCTTATCACTCTCGTGCATCTTTTATTTCAAGAATCCATTTGGAAATGTTAGTTTTATGCCTGCAGTAAATGTTCTGGCAGCAATTTCTGTTCTGCCCCCGAACGAAATATGGATCACGATTTCAAAAGTAAAAAAAACAAGAACAACAAAAAACAACAACAAAAAACAACAACAAAAAGTAGATGGAAATCAGACAGTTGAAGGGAAACAGAAACTGGACAATGGGAAGAGTCGGGCGGTTGGGGGGGTTATGGTGTCAGCTGGTGACATTATAACATACGCTCGGCAGCGGTGATGTTGATATCATTATCGCACACAAATGAATGGAACCTTTAAAAATTAAGTAAATAAATGAAAAAGAAAGAAAGAAAGACAGAAAGAAAGACATAAAGAAAGAAAGAAAGACAGAACGAAAGAAAGAAAGAAAGATAGATAGAAAGATAGAAAGAAAGAAAAAAATGGAACAATAAATAAATAGACAAATAAATAAATAAAGGAATAAATAGATCAATGAATAAATCAATCAATCAATCAATCAATAGATGAATACAAGAGCAATGAAAATAAATAAGCAAATACATTAATAAGTGAATAAATAAATGAATAAACAAACAAATAAATAAATAAATAATTGAATAAATAAGTGAATGGATGAATAAATAAATAAATGAGTAAAAAAAAAACAACAATAAATAAATAAGTGAATGAATGAAAAAACAAATGATAAATAAACAAATGGATAAATGATTAGATAAATAAATAATGAATAAATAAACAAATA
>CM060314.1:33542813-33545313 GCA_030674185.1 Monoplex corrugatus | reverse complement strand
TTCAAAAAGGTCCACACATTTGGTGAAAATGTGGCAAAGTTCTGTAAAAAAAAAAGCTGGCAACATCTTGTAGACACATTTTGGTCACAAAAAAGCAGACAGACACACGTCCGCAGACACAATTATTGAAAGAACAAAAAGAAACACAGAGAAAGAAAGAAAAAAAATCTACGATGAAGCCTTATATATTGTTGTCCTGCTTTCAGACAGATGGCTGGCACATGCTGTCAGTACTTCCGTCTGTCTGTTACGCAGGGAGCGGTGGCCTTGTGGTCAGAGCATCTGTCCAAGTCACGAGAAACCTGGGTTTGAATTACTGGAACTTCCTGTAATCCCCATCATCCCCTCCAGTAGACCACAAGAAATGGTCTGGATGCTAGTCTTTCAGATGAGACGATAAACTCAGCGCTTGTCAACAAACAAAAAACAAACAACAACAAACAACAAAAAAAGGAGGGGGGGGGGGGGTAAGGAAGTTGTCCCTTTCAAAATTCTTCACAAATATGCACTTTGATAGGCAAACAAAAATGTTGGTGCATTTTCTTCTTCTCCATTAACTCTATGAAGATTCATGTGGATGCCGCTCTGAAAAAAGAAATGTTCGCCAAGTTCCTCCAGCTTTGTCAGTTGTGTGCCAAAGCCTGATCATCTTCAAATGATTAAATTTGTCTGTCCATTCAGTATTGATGTCAGGTCATTAAGGGTTTTTTGTCTTTCCTACCGTCTGCTCCATCACAATTCCCTAGAGGACTGATTGATCAAAACCATTGGATCTGGTTGTATTATAGCCTTAGCAAAGTATTTTTCTGTCCCTAACTGATATCAGCAGATCTTCGTATGGTCCAGTATGATGC
The DNA here is from genome assembly GCA_030674185.1 of Monoplex corrugatus. Classification (NCBI taxonomy): domain Eukaryota; kingdom Metazoa; phylum Mollusca; class Gastropoda; order Littorinimorpha; family Ranellidae; genus Monoplex; species Monoplex corrugatus. The sequence continues at coordinate 33,544,459 of CM060314.1, read as the reverse complement.
ATGGTGCTTTGGCGCATGTTCATATGAATGGATACAGAAAGAGACAGACAGACAGACAGACAGAAAGGGAGAAACAAAGAGAGAGAGAGAGAGACAGAAGGAGAGGGAGAAGAGAGACAGAAAGAAACACAGAGAGACAGACAGACAGAAAGGGAGAGACAAAAGAGAGAGAGAGAGAGAGAGAGAGAGAGACAGAAGGAGAGAGGGAGACAGATAGACAGAAAGAGACACAGAGAGACAGACAGAGAAACAAACAGACAGACAGACAGACAGATAGACGAACAAAGAACTGCTGCGACGTTGCGTTCATGAATCAATGTTTTCACATGGATTTCTTCGACCCGTCTACACAAAAGACGTACATGTGTATTGGTGGTCAGGTTTTCTAGCCTGTTTCTGTGCATAAATTCACATATTTATACAGATGGCTATTGTTTGTATTGTCTTCCACTCTTGGTTTGTTTATTTTCTTTTATGGCTTGGTTTTCTGTCTTCGTTTGTTCATTGAATGTTAATGCTTTGTGCTTGTATGAATGGTTTTGTTGTTGTTGTTGTTTTCTTATTATTGCAAATGGTATGTGTCGCTGTATGCTTGTAATGCATATGTAGGTTTGAAGACTTGAAATAATTAGCTGTACTGCAGAATCATTAGGATATGATGCTACTATACTGGGGTAATAAAATATTTCAAGTTTCAAATTTGTCATTCTCTCTCTCTCTCTCTCTCTCTCTCTCTCTCTCTCTCTCTCTCTCTCTCTCTCTCTCTCTCTCTCTCTCTCTCTCTCTCTCTCTCTCTGTGCTAACGATTGTGATGTGTGTCGGTTGGAATCATATGACCCTGTCCCTTTTTCTCGTAAAACTAGTATTTTACATCTTCGGATGGAAAAAACCAGATAATACCACAGGTATGTGTCTGACACCCTGCAAAGATGGTTTCAAACATCGCGACCATGGCAACAGACTAATCTTTTGAAGCCCTGCATAGTCGAGTTAGGACTGATCTTGTCTGATTTATGCGTCTATGTATTCTTAGTTTCTAGCATATGTATGTATATATTATATATATATAGTGAGAGAGAGAGAGAGGAGAGAGAGAGAGAGAGAGATCGGTAGATAGGTAGATCGATAGATCGATCGATAGATAGATAGATAGAGATGTATACGTTTATGAATATATATATATATATATATATATATACATGGAGAGAGAGAGAGAGAGAGAGAGAGAGAGAGAGCAACACACAACAACACACACACACACACACACACACACACACACACACACACACACATAAACAAACGAGCAAACAGACAGACAGACGGACAGACAGATAGATATCTTTTATTTTTAACTCTTGTCACAAAAGTTCCTTTTCCGCGCTATTTTGGTTGGTTCTAATCTAGCTTATGGTTAGGGACCCACATACACACATGCAGTCTCCATGGGGTGGCCAGACTTCTGGATGGGGGGGGGGGATGGAGGAGCAAGAAAAACAAATCCAGCAAGTAACCAAAGTAACAAACAAACAGAACAAACAGAGAAAGGAATAAAAGTTGTGAAAGTGGAAGTGCTCTGAAAGCGGTGAATCACCGCTGACACTAACTAGAAGAAAAAAAAAAACAAAAAAAAAACCCACACACACAAA
>CM060314.1:33527813-33540313 GCA_030674185.1 Monoplex corrugatus | reverse complement strand
AATTGGACAGATACAAATAATACTATAGAATACACTACCGCTCAGCGTAATGCAGTACATGTACAACATATTTCATCACAACTGCACAACCGAGTCACCATCAACCCATTATCTATACACGTTTGCCAATATTTGATATGCTTCTCTCTCTCTCTCTCTCTCTCTCTCTCTCTCTCTCTCTCTCTCTCTCTCTCTCTCTCTCTCTCTCTCTCTCTTTCTCTCTGATTTATGATACTACTCAGACGGAGAGAAACTTTGGAACCGGTAAGATAACATTTCAACGTCTTCAGTAAATGGTCACGACCGTTTCTGTCTACATTCTGCATAACCCTTAGACTCCTGCACGCTATACACCAACAGCAAAAATGTAATCCTTTGGTTCCCTCACCCTTTCTACCAGCTTCCTGTAGAAAGCTGGTGAATAGGCCTAGGGAACCGAAGGGTTAAGTTTTTGCTCTTCTAGAATGGTTTGCAATGCAGGATCCGGTGATCAAGGTGCAAGAGTCAAAGGGTTAAATCGGCCAGAAAAAACTCGGGCAAAGGGGGAAAACAATGAAACAAACCAAAAGCCATAAACAAAACGAAAAAAAAAATGGTATAAAACACTACAGAAGAGATTGAATTCAAAAACAGTTATGATCCTCGAGGGAAACCCAGTGGCGATAAGAGGGAATGGATGTCACAGTAACAGTCATCTCTATCATAGCTAAACAATGGCGTAATAGCGATAGAAGAACTGGCAAACGCATGCAAAGATGAGAGAGAGAGAGGGGGGGCAGGAGGAGGAGAGAGAGGAGGGAGGACAGAGAGAGAGACAGGGAGAGACAGAGAGGAAAGAGAAGGAGAGAGGGACAAAAAGAGAGGAAGGGAGAGAGAGAGGGAGGTAGAGAAAGACAGAGAAAGAGAAGAGAGAAGTAGAGGAAAAAAGAGAGAGGAAGGAGAGAGAGAGAGGAGGAGAGAAAGAAGAGAGAAGAGAGGAGAGAAGATGGAAGATAGAGAAAAGAGAGAGGAAGAAATGTGAATGGAATAGAGAAGAAGAGATGGAAAGAGATACAAGAGACGTTGAGAAACGAAAACAAAATCTAAAAAAGTGACAAAATGAAAGAGAGAGAGAGAGAGAGAGAGAAGGAGAGAGAGAGAGAGAGAGAGGAGAGAGAGAGAGAGAGAGAGAGAGAGGAGAGAGAGGATGGAAGAGACGACTGAAGAAGAAACTGTGGAAAGGAACTAGGAGGAAGAAAAGATAGAAAGAGATACAAGAGACGGTTGAGAAACGAAAACAAAATCTTAAAAAAAAGTGACAAAACGAAATGCTATGAAAGGGTGCATTCAGAATGTTACGGCCGGCCAGCTGCTGCCAGCAAGTTGGTGCCATAGGGTAATAGACACAGCAAAACTTCATATTATGAAACTTATGCCGTCAGCTAGGCAAGAGCACTCGGCACTCGCTACATTAATCCTTTGACTCTCGCACCTTGTCCACCAGCATCCTACATTGTCAAGCATGCTAGCAAATGAAAGACTTAATCGTTTGGTTCTCCTCACCCTTTCCATCAACTTCCTGCAGGAAGCTGGTGGAAAGGGTGAGGGAGTCATACTGTTAAATTTTTTGCAGTTGGTAGACAGGGTGCGGGAGTCAAAGGGTTAAGGGATGTTTTCCCTGTCATGAATTATGTAGCGACAACTTTTGGAACAACACGAAACATTTACACGTTATGTACACAAGCCTTGCATCAGTGTTATAAATGTCACAGTATGCGTCAGTAGGAATGCATGGGCTGCTTGTAGAGAGTTTTAACCCTTTGATTCTCGAACCCTGTCCACCAGCTGCAAAAACGTAACCCTTTGACTCCCCCATCCTGCAGGAAGCTGGTGGATAGGGTGAGGGAGTCAATGGGTTAATTTCTGTGCTTTGTTAGCATGGTTGACAAAGCAGGATGCTGGTGGACAGGGTGCGGGGATCAAAGTGTTACAGTTTTTAAATCATGCCAGATTCTTTCTACATTTGACTAAGAGTGGTAATGTTTCCATCATGACCAAATACGTCAAATATGCTCAGAAATAAAGATTGCAATTACGGTTTGGCATTTTTCTCATACCATCAAACAGGCCATGATTTAAAACTTCATTTTTTGGTTATATTTTTTGTTTCTTCCAGTTTCAAACGCAAAGATGTAGAACTGAAGAACGACAGCTTTTTAGAACAAAATTGCAGTTTCGTTCAATGTTTGTCCATTGTCTATGTTTCAGATTTGAAGACTACGGAAAGCTGTAGAGACACCAGAACATCAGTACCGTACTATCATTATCATCAAAGCAATAGCAGCAGTGACAGCAGCGATACACAAGTACCATCATCACATCTACCAACATCAAGACGAGGACTACACTGCACACATTTGGTGTCACTAACGGCCATCATGCCAACTTTGCAAGCCATCGCCTCGTTTATTTAATCTCCATCTCCTTGCCGGAGCTTCAGATTTATTCCTCCCTGTGGCAAAAGCAGTTCCTGAAATTCAGCGACTTTTCAGACCAAAAGTGTTATTCTCCACCACAACCAAAGATTAGCGGTCTTGTTTCTGCTGCGTTTTGATGCTTTCTTTGTTCACGCAAAAAAAATCAATTTTGCTTGTTTGTAACACGACGAACCTGTGAAAAAAATATATGTATACATAAAGGAGAGAACAAAGTAGTGGAAGGAAAGTTCCTGGCGAGTTGGTCTTGTTTTTGTGACGCCTTCATTTGCTTGTTTGTTTGTTTTTTTTGCGTGTTTGAAGCGCAAATTACCATAAAGAAGACTGGTCAGAGGAAAGACATTTGATTTTTGTTTCTTTCATACTGTGTTTCGTCGTCTCCAAATTAGTCGGGAAAGGTAACTTAGACATTTGTGAAACCGCTTTGTCTCTATCTTTTATCTTCATCGATCCAGCGCTTCAGCAGAGATAATAACAGTAGCGTTCAGTGTTCAGACTTTCAGAAAAGCTAGACGTTCCGGAACAACACGAAGACGTTAATGGTAGCATCCCCATAGGGTCAGGTGTGCATGTTCTTTTTATTTGTTTGTTTGTTTTTTTACATGATTATCTCCATGAAAGGGAAAAAGCCTTTTCCTTTACAAAAATAGCCATCTTCACCGTGATTAGCAACTTTAAACACGTTGAATTTTAAACAGACCAGGTCAGAACCAACTGAGGAACTACCTGGTTTTGTTCTTTCAGGTGGCAGAGGTATATAACTCAGTGACCGACGCTATTGTGTGTGTGGTGATCTCTCTACCCTTCACCGCCCATCCTTTGACAACTACCTCCTGTAGTAATGAGCCCTGCCCATGTCTGCACTGTTATACATATACATGCGTTTCAGTGAACTTTGGTACACTTATTCACAACATATTGCTGATTTCAAACGCTATTTTTTCCCTTAGTCGTTTCTACATTCGGGCTATATTGTGATTCGGAACTATACATACCATGATCGATCGCTATAAATGTAATATATCCGCTAAGAAATGATCGCTATGTCTCAGGGTCAGTTGTGTAATCCACGTTCAGCCGTTCTGTGTGATTGATGCTATACTTGGTTCAGCAAGCAATAGACAGACACACCGAACGTACGTTACTATTCTCTATTCTATATCGCTTTATAAGTGCAATAAACACAAATCCAGGCACAGTATCTGACTCAAGAAAAACCAGAAAGCAACGTTTACAGAAGCTGACATGTATTTCACCATCCTTGTGGTGATCAGCTCCTAGCAGTTCATGAAAGATCAAGATCATACATTGTCAACACAGAAGCGAGAGGAAGTGATGAAAAACAGTGTGTACTGTCCTATAGTTTTGTCATTTACACGTGATGAACAAACACTCATTTCAACGAGGGTGATCTTGAGAGCAGTGTGTACTGATCACCACATCACGGTGAAATCACCTGACGGACACTAAGCTAGTTAGTACAGCAGTCAAACTGAGAGGAAAAAAAAATCTTGAACCGATTGATATCTCAGTTATTAAACAAGTGAACGGATATCTGGGAAGCATTCCGATCAGTGAAGATCAGTTACAGAAATGAACGTAACCGGGGGACAGTTTGACGGATAAACTCGTTCATCTAAGTATCTGTTTGACAGGCTGTATTCTGACATTGTCCAGCACATACCTTCATCATTATCATCATGACGCCGGCGGCTTCCTTCATGGTGTACTACATGTGGTCAGTCAACTTGTCCCTTCTCTGCAATGTGCTTCTTCTTCTCTTATCTACCACGGTGGAAGAGATTTCCAGCCAGTCGTTCCGAAGCGCCGAGTTTCAGCTGACAGAGTCCCAGCCATCCGGAACCTACGTTGGAGACATCGCGCAGGCGAGCGGCATCAAGATGTACGTGTCCCCGGCAGAGTTGGCCACGCTCCGCTACAAGTTCCTCAACCCCAACAACCTGCAGACGGCCTCCTTGTTCAGCATCAACGGTGACAGTGGCGTCATCTACACCTCCGCCATGATTGACCGGGAGGGTGTGTGCGTGTATGAAGAGACTTGCGTCATAGAATTTGACGTCACGGTCACTTCCACTACCACCTCCTTTTTCCAGATCATCAAAGTGCGGGTGGACATCATCGACATCAACGACAACGCGCCCCGCTTCCCCAACGACGAGGTGACCTTGTACATTCCTGAGGACGCCAACGTGCGTTCCAAGTACAAGATCAACGGGGCGGTGGACGCTGACAAAGGGGAAGGGTTCACGGTGGAGAAATACGACATGAAAACTGATGACGCCACCTTTAGTCTCGATGTGGAGCACAACCTGGACGGCACGTGGGGGCTAAAAATAGTGACCAATCGGCAGCTGGATCGTGAACAACGTGACCACTATCGCTTTCTGATCGTGGCACGTGACGGGGGCAGACCTCCGTTGTCCGGTACTCTGACAGTGAACGTCAACGTGACAGATGCCAACGACAACGCCCCGTCGTTCAGTCAGAATATCTACAACGTGGAGGTGAAGGAGAGTGCGGCAGTGGGGTCGTCAGTGGGCCAGGTCATAGCTACGGACAGGGACACGGGTCAGAACGCACAGCTCAACTATCGCTTCAGTCCTCGACGCAGCACCCGGGTGGACGAGCTGTTTTTCATCGACAGCCAGTCAGGCGAGATCAAGGTGAAGAGTCCCTTGGAGTACCACTCGGGCAACATTTTTGAGACCATCGTGGAGGCTAGGGACAGTGGCAACCCCCCACAAGCCGCTCAGGCCATCCTGATCCTGTCCATAAGGGACGTGGGCAACAATCCCCCTAAGCTTACCATCAGCCCCATCACGGACAAAACGGGCAACACTGTGTCGCTGTCAGAAGGAGCAGAGATCGGGGCTGTGATAGCGCATGTGGAAACGGTGGATAAGGATGAGGGGGTGAACGGTGCTGTTCAGTGTGAGAGTCTGAACCCCTTCTTCAAGGTGGAGAACTTTGAGGGTCAAGGGCGTGGGTTTTTGGTGCGTGTGGCCAAGGAGTTGGACAGGGAGACTCAGCAGATGCACAACGTGACCGTTCAGTGCCATGACTCTGGCACCCCTCCTCTCCGTGCCTCGGACTCCTTCATCATCCGGCTGACAGACGAGAACGACAACAACCCGCGCTTCGAGCGGCAGATCTACCGAGCCAACATCTCTGAGAACAACAAGATGAGGGACTACGTGCTCCACGTGATGGCTAGGGACAGTGACGTAGGACTGAACTCCAGGCTGACCTATTACATCTCCATGGAGGAGCGAGACTCTATGTTCGTCATCAACCACGACACGGGAGAGATCACAGCAGCTGAAGTGTTTGACAGAGAAACGGTATCTCAGGTCACCTTCATGGTCAGAGCGGTGGATGAAGGCATCTCTCCAAGAACAGGCAGTGCCTCTGTGGTGGTGAACATTCTGGACAAGAACGACAACAAGCCCTACTTCAAGTCCTCCCTGGAGTTTGAGGTGCCTGAGAAGCTGGAGAGCGGGATTCGGGTGGGTCAGCTACAAGCTGATGATGACGATGAAGGCATCAACGCCAGGATCCAGTTCATGGAGCTGACGATAGATGCCTCCAACATGCAACAGGTGCCTTTCATAGTGCTGTCTGACGGCACCATCCGCACGGACCGTATGCTGCGTAAATCAGACTCTGACGTGTACACCATGAAGGTCGTCGCCAAGGATGGAGGTATCCCCCCTCTGAACACAACGGCCGAGGTAACGATACGTGTGGTGGATTCCAATGACAACAAACCCATAATCGACTTCCCCAACTCCAACAACAACACCGTGGTCATCAGGTCTGACCTCAAACCTGGAGAACTGGTCACAGAGGTTCTAGCGCGTGACGAAGACGAGGGAATGAACGCTCGGTTGAAGTACTACATCGCTGGCGGCAACGAAGCCAAAATCTTTTCCATCCCCTACCCAGAAACCGGTGAGATCATTCTGGTCAAGGACCTGACAAGAACAGTGGCTCTGTCCTACGCCCTGAAGATCGAGGTGCAGGACCAAGGGCTGCCCCAGCAGACCACAGCCTCAGAGCTCCTCATCAAAGTGCAGTTCGTGGGAGGGGCGGGACGAGGACGCGTGTTCCATCAGAACAGGAACCGCAACTCCACGGCGTCGACCTTCATGGGCGACGAGGACATGAAATACATCATCATCGCCGGCGTGGTGGGTGGAGTCACCGTCATCATCTCCATCATCATCATCACCATCATCATCATGCTGAGGCGGCCGGCCCACGAGAGGCGGCACAGGCAGGGCGGGGTGATCGTAGGGGTGCAGGAGCAGGGGGACGGGCGGCACTTTGATAAACAGCTGTGGCACAGCGTGCCTGTGGACGACCTCAGCCCCATGCAGGACATGGAACCCGAGAAACATGGCGACGGCCTGCTGCAGGAGAAGATCGGGGAGCCTGGAAAGGGTGGAGGAGGGTTAGGGGGCGGGGGAGGAGGTGAGGGCACATTGCTGAAGGAGCGTGGATCCCGGACATCACGGACGCCTACATCAAGAAACATGGCGGTGACCAGTACGGCACACAGCAACAGCTGTACACGTTCAGGAAGGTGAGCCACGCTTCTGTCTCTGTGTTGTCTCTGTCTGTCTGTTTGTCTGATTGTCTGTCTGTCTGTCTAATTGTCTGTCTGTTTGTCTGTCTGTCTGTCTGTCTTTGTGTATGTCTGTCTTTGTGTCTGTCTGTATGTCTGTGTGTCTGTCTGCATGTCTGTGTGCCTGTTTGTGTGTCTGTCTGTATGTATCTATGTATGCATGTCTGTTTGTATGTATGTATGTATGTATGTATGTCTTTTTGTCTGCCTGCCTGCCTGTCCTGTCTGTCTGTCTGTCTGTCCGTCTGTCTGTCCGTCTACAATGTGTCTCTTTGTCGTTTTGTTTTGTTTTGTTTTGCTTGTTTTGTATGGTTTTAGTAATCTGGTCATCATTTTGCGTATTTTCTTATTTATTACGCTTTTTTTCTCTCACCTTTCTAAAACGAAGACTGGATATACAAATCTAAATAAACAAAATGTGTTGCCTACTATATAATTCTGGGGAAATATTGTTTTATTCTATTTTGTCTTTTCTTGCAGTTCTTTTTCTGTCTGTCCATTTTCATGTCTGTTTTTGTCTCGTACTGTTTCCTAAAGTACTCATTCTCATTCTTTCCTTCTTTCTCTCTCTCTCTCTCTCTCTCTCTCTCTCTCTCTCTCTCTCTCTCTCTCTCTCTCTCTCTCTCTCTTCTCAATCTCTCTCTCTTCCTCTTGTTTCTCCATCCTTTTTTTTGTCTTATCTCACACGCAATGTTGCACACACACGTGTGTGCTTCGTTCACGTGCTAGCCTCTGTTTTTTTCTTCTTTTTTTTTCTTCATGTAGGGAAACAAAAAATGACATTCGCCACTCATTTTAAAAGCTTTTCTTTCTCTGCTCTCTGCTTTTGATGCAGGGAACTGTTTGCCAATATGTCTTGTTTGTCTGTGTGAATGTCTGTATGTCTGTCTGCATGTCTGTCTGCGTGTCCGTCTGGGCACTGATTGAATTTACCTTTGACACTAGATGCGTGTCAGGAATAGCGTTTGTAATACTCGAGCCTTCAGAGACAGGGTTTCATCCCTTGAAAAATGTCGCGGAAAAAAACTACCTAGGCGGAAATAAAGAAAAAGAAAAAAATGAAAAAGAAAGAAAGAAAAAGAACGAAAGAGGGTTGATAAATGGTAGGAAAATATATTATTTTGTGGGAAATAAGAAAGAAAAAAAGAAAAAAGAAAGAAAGAAAGAACGGAAGAAGATAAGAAAGAAAGGAAACAAGCAAACCAACCAATCAACCAACCAACCAAACACCTATCTTCATCTGCAAGCATCTTACGTCATTAACCCTTTGACTCCCGCACCCTATTCACCAACTGCAAAAACTTAACCCTTTGACTCCCTTACCCTATCCACCAGCTTCCTGCAGGAAGTTGGTGGATAGAATGAGAGAGTCAAAGGGTTAAGTTTTTGCTTTGCTGGCATGGTTAACATTGCAGTATCCTGAAGGAGAGGGTGCGGGAGTCAAAGGGTTAACGCATACCGTTTTTATTGCCAGCAATCAAGCGAGCGAGAGCGAAGCGGGATAGGTGAACGATTCCTGATACTTTAACGTATTTTTTTTTATCGCCAGTAGCCTCTTGCGACCCTTTGTGACAAGGGGTATCACCCATTTGATAACAGTAACGTATCAGGGGAAACAAGTCAGTGCAGCACGAGTGAACAAAGACGATGCAATACGACTTGAGCTGTGCAACAATATTGATATTCGATTATTATGATTCGTTTATATAGTTCCATTGATGGAGAATGGGTAAGAGAGAGAGAGGGGGGTATGTGATGTGAGAGAGAGAGAGAGAAAAGAGAAAAAAGTGAGAGAGAGGAAAAAGAGAGAAAAGAGAAAGAAGAGAAAAGAGAGAGAGAGAGAGAGTTCATGTCAAGTTCAAGCTGTTCCAATGAATCTGTTGATTGGGAACATTAATTTAGGGATTGGGAGGAACACAGTAAGACAGAGAGGCAGGGACTGAACGAACCAGGTTCATGTGAAGTTCAATTTGTTTCAACACAATCATATATGTGGCAATGGTATTTCCCACCAGAGAAAAAAAATGTTTTTAACAAAGATCTTTTCTTTCCTTTCTCTCCTCCCCCCTCTCTCTGTGTCTCTCTCTGTCTCTGTCTCTCTCTGTCTCTCTCTCTCTCTCTATCTCCTTTTTTTTTTAACTTCTTTTTCTATTTTCATAAACTTCAGTTGCATGCATATATAAAGCATTTATTTTGTTTCGTTTTGTTTTGTTCTTGGTTTGTTTCTCGTGTTTTAACTGCTGCGCGTGCCCTTCTTCGATTGTTTTTTCGTCCTTTTTGCTGCTTTTCTATTGATGCATTTTTTGCATATTGCATCTATTGTACGTACCTTAAAATATGATCATTCGTACAATGTAGTACTAAAATTACAGAGAACAGCAAATTCATATTTGTTTTACAGCAGCTTTTGATTCCTAAGTACACAAAACAAACGTTTTAACGAACAGGAAACCAAGTCAATAGCAACTATTTTTTGTTTGCCATTTTTCTTCAGCAGACGTTTGAAGGAAAGCAAGTCGAGTCATTAGCAAATAATATTTTGCAACAAAACGTTTCACTAAAAGCAAATCAATGCAGCGTCATCCATTTTTAGCATTTTCCTTCAACAGACATTTTACATGTAACTCAAAGAAAATTCAGCCCATCGCATTGAACAAACATTTCAGTGGAAAGCAGATATAACCAGTTCTATCAATTCTTGTCTGTCTTTTTTGTGTTATTATTATTAAATGTATTAGGTAAACATTTTCTTGAAAAGCAAGTCTAGCAACTAGCATCCAATCTTGTCTTTTTTCTTCAGCAAACAACTATTTTCATGTTAAGCGAATCGAGCTAATAGCATGCGTTTTTGACATTTTTCTTTAACAAACATTTTAATAAAAGTCACTGCGACACTTTCTTCAAGATCATGTCTTTCTTCATGGATAGAAATGGAAATATCACTGTCAGAGAAATGTATTTGTGAGTCAGATTGCACAAGGCACAGGAAACGACTTACCCGTGTCAGTTATTGTCAATCCCTTTGCAGAAAATATTAAATGAATACCTTGTTTTGATTTTACAATTCAGTTATTTAAGTTTTTGTTTGTTTGTTTTTCGAAGAGATTTTATTTGTTTCTTTGTTTTGTTTTCTTTTGTGTTTCGTTCCTTTTCATTTCCATTTTGTTCTGAGTTATTTTTCTTTTTGTAACTGAGAGCCAGGTTCAACCAGGTAGCCAATATTTTTCTTTTTTGTGGAAAAACAGGAGAGGAGGGAGGGGGGCTATGTTTTCACAGGCAGTGGTGTTTTTTGTTTGGTTATTTTTTTGTTTGTTTTCGGTTTTTGTTTTTGTTTGTTAGTTTGTTTGTTTTGTTTGTGTATTTGTTTTTTGCTTTTCGTTTTGTTTGTGTCTTTGTTTCTTTCTTTCCTTCTTTCTTTTTTTCTTTCTTTCTTTTTTTCTTTCTTTTTTTTTTTCTTTCGTTTGAACACGCTTATACCTCAGGTAGTCAGTTTACTGGTCTACAGCACATGAAGGATGTGGTTCCATCAAGTCTTGTTTATTGCCTTGGAGCTGCTCCTCCAGGATACTGCCATTTGGTTACTGTCCATTTCCCTTATTACTAAACTGTGGGCGAAACTGTAGAGCGTGCTATAAAGACATTGGTTCTGTATGGCGTGGATCCAAGCCCATATTGGACAGCCCCTTTCGACACATATTCTGTAGTAGGCGGCAGCCTTAGGTCCTAAAGGGTAAGGCTGCATTTTTGTGTCAATAATAGTAACAGTTTGCATCAATCTAAATCGCTGCTTATGATTATAACTGAACGGAATGAACGAAGACGTACGTTTAGACTTTTAATTCATATAATTCAATTATACCTTTGATTGCATGTTAGGGCGTACGAATTAGCGATAAAGAACATACGCGTAGTTTATACTAAAGATGAGAAACTGGATGAAATATCATGGAATGGAATTGATTCGAATAGAAGTAAGCTGAATGTCTTTAAATCCGATGTCAAGATGAAGACGGTAAGCGAGTCATGTAAAGAAGAATGGTTGCAGTCTTCGCTAGATGGATCAATGAGACAACCCACTGGGTTCTCATTCAGCATGTCATAAGAATACCTTCAGTAACGTACAGTAGGTCTGCCATTACACAGACAGAGAGAAAGAGAGAGAGAGGGGAGGAGGGAGAGAGAGAGAGAGACAGACAGACAGACAGATAGTGAGAGACAGATAGTGAGAGACAGAGAGACAGAGACAGAGACAGCTGGAGATGCACAAACTTCATTACTCTTGGAAATTGAAATTGGATCCGACTGGATCTGTCTCAGCTTTTTTTTTTTTTTTTTTTAACTATTCTACGCATCCTCTATGGGCGCAGAGCCATTATAAAAGCACAGAGATAGAGAAAGAGAAAGAGAGACAGAGAGAGTGTGTGTGTGTGTGAGTGAGTGAGAGAGAGAAAGTGTGTGTGAGAGAGTGAGTGAGTGAGAGAAAGAAAGTGAGAGAGAGAGAGAGAGAGGTTTAATTTATTACTCTAGGAAAGTGGTATTGGATCTTATTGGACCTGTCTCAGTTTTCCCCTTGTTTCCTCTATTCTGTACGAAATTTATGGGGCACACATTTTTGGTTCCAATTCAGCAGCTGATTTATAGGTGCACAAGCATTAAATAGCACATAGAAAGAGAAAGAGAGAGAGAGAGACAGACAGACAGACAGACAGACAGGCAGACAGACGGACGGACGGACGGACGGACAAAGACAGAGAGAGACAGAGGCAGACAGAGAGACCGACAGGTGTACAGATAGACAAATTGACAGACATACAAACAACAGCGACGGGGCAGAAACAGACAGAGAGAGAAGGAGAGAGAGGAGGGAAGAAAGAAAGAAAGAGAGACAGACAGACAGACAGACAGACAGACAGATAGACAGACGGACAAGATGCACAGGGGCAGAGACAGTGAGAGACAGAGATAGTGGGAGCCAGAAATAGTGGGAGCCAGCCAGACAGAGAGAGACAGATAATGAGAGAGACAGACGGACAGACAGAGAGAGGCAGAGATACAGAGAGAGACAGAGAGAGAGAGAGAGAGAGAGAGAGAGAGAGAGAGAGAGAGAGAGAGAAAGACAACAGAGACAGACAGGCAGACAGACATAGACAGATAGACAGACAGACAGAGACAGACAGACAGAGACAGAGACAGGATTTGCTGCGTGTTGTTAATAGCATCATAATGACAGTCAGTCATTGACATTCATCTTCACGTTCAGCCTCGTGAAAATCGACGGAGAACAGCGTCAGGCCCATTGTTTTCTTCATGATGGTTCAGTTTTAGTCATCGGACATGTAGTAGGCTGTACGTTAACAGCCTTGGCCCAGGCTGTTTGT
>CM060314.1:33520313-33522813 GCA_030674185.1 Monoplex corrugatus | reverse complement strand
CCCATTGGACCTATTCCACAGCTAGGCCTTGCTACTATACGCATAAACTGTTAACATAAAAAAAGAACACAGAATAACATATATTAATCATAAAACAAATTATAACGTGATTTATGATAAAATATTGACTTTTACACCCGATTGGTCTTATGCTTTACATAAGGCATGAGAGACAAAAACACACGTTAGAAAATAAATACATATCAACCATGAATAATAGTAACAACAAAAACAATACAATAATACTATTGCTAGTAGTTGTATTAATATTCTGTTAAGGTTCTATTAATATTCTGTTATAAAATAGATTGGAGACCTTGAATCAGGGGGATAGGAGGAACAAGGAGGCATTAAGAAACAAACAAGAGGAGGTGGGGGAGATACATTTTAACTAAAGTAATGATGATGCACCACCGTCGTAGTTTTCCTCAGGAAAACCATGGACAAAAGAAAGATGATGGAGGCAGACACAAGTAGATCACTCATAAGGAAGATTAGGAAAAGACAAGCAACATTTATAGGCCATTTTATGAGGAAGGGGGGTTTGGAGCACCTGGTCACAACGGGAAAGCTGGAGGGTAAGAGAGCACCAGGTAGACCCAGGGAGATAATACTGGACGGACTTGCAGAGTGGCTGAGGATGAGGAGGGTGGGGGAGATGCTGGGGGCAACGAGAGATAGAGATGGTCGGAAGTCCATGGTCGCCAACGCCATGCGGCAGGGCACCTGATGATGGTGATGATGAATAATGATACAATGATGATCATCGGTATTAATTGTAACATATGTTACTTCATTGAAGTTATAGAAAGTTTTCAAAAAATGAAATAAGATTAAAAAAAAAATCCGTCTATATGCCTGTATTTTCAGCTAGTCAATTGCTTGGTAAACTCTCTCCTTTCATATCAGATATGTTGGATGGAATCCTTGAAACGGTGTAACCGAGTCCGCAGGAAATTAAAAAGGAAACACGGAAGCCAGTTCTACGCGTAGTAATGGCAGCGTTTTGTTTGGCAGTGCGGGCCTTGTGGAGCACTAAGCTGGCACCGTCAGGTGGTTCCAGTTTCTCATGTTCAAAACGACAGCAATCTGTGCATGCAGTAGTCCAAAGTGTCAAAGGCTTTTCCCTCCCTGTAGTTTCCAGAACTCAAGCAGGACAAGAGAATGATTGATGATAATTTTTGATTGCCCCTCAAAGCCTATATGATCGTTCAGACCATGGTCGCCTTTCACAGTTAGCGCACTGTTGAATCAAAAACAGAAAGACAAAGACAATGGCTGTCTTTCAAAATCCGATGCATCATATAATCCAACAATTCACTGTTGATTCTGAAAATCCCAATTCAGCATATAATCCTACATTTTGTGGTTGTCTCTGAGAGTTATGTTCAGCGCATAATGCTATAATTCATCAGCCAGCGCTGCTACCGCTAATGCCGCCATTTTAAAGTCGTTAATTTTGCTGACATGGTATGATGATCTATTTTTAGCCTGCTGGACTGATTGCTGCTTCCTGCTTGTGTTGAATGACTAGTTGTCTGCCTTGTGTCTCCCTCAGAGTGCAGTCCCTTTACCGACTTAAATTAAGGCGACTAGGGTGAACCATAGGGATTTTATTGTATTTTAAATCGTTTTATTTTATTTCTTTTCATTTTATTTTGCTTTACATGGTTTTACTTTAGCTTAGTTTAAGCTCTATCAAATAGATTTTTATCGACTTGAAACATGGACACTTACCAAATGGTGTTGTAGTGTGTCATCGTCTTTATTATTCAAATCATCTAATTCCTTCAAGATTAATCATATTGACATTCATATTTATTTCTTTTTGTCACGATTAATTTACATGTGACACTCAGACTGCTCACCTGGTTGAGAGTGGGTCGCCGCAGTGCAGTGCCACCCACTCTTTTTAACAAGACATAAGAAAGGCAAGAGCGGTAATTGGCCTTCAAGTTGGGGGACCTGGGAAATCAACGTATTTCTTTGTCTATTTTTTTTTATACCAGGACAGCCTTGCTCTTCACATTTTTCAACCGCTCTGGGATCTCTATTGTGTCCAGGCCAGAAGGCACACGGGTCCGACTCGTTTTACGTCCTTTTCCGAAGAATGTCGAGGCCTCGATAGGAACTCTGGAACCTTGAATTAAGATATTGGCAGGCGAACGTCTAAACCATTCAAGTCGTCTCATTAGGTCCCATAAGGTAGCATTAGGTCCCATTCAACCTGTCTTATCGCTAACCCCTACTTGCAAAACACAGATCGATCGATCAATAAACCAATTTTCAGACATGGTACACCTTTAAAACGAAGTAGCCCTTAGGGATAGGATGTTCAGGAGACGAGGACCATTTATCATCAACTGCCTTTCACAAACCGATGATTTTACACAGGATCAAAGTATGATAGCGCGTTAGGGGCACGGGTATGGGAGGATTTTGACAACAGTTTAAAACTGCTTCGCGTCCTCCACCAAACGGAAAGACTAGGCGCTTATTC
>CM060314.1:33512813-33515313 GCA_030674185.1 Monoplex corrugatus | reverse complement strand
TCACTGTCCATGTTTCCGATCAGACTATTACATGTAACAATAGATATCTAATCTTTTGGAAAATGCAAATAGAAAAGCAGTGGTTGATTAAAAAGAAATGTCCACCCGTAACATAGAGGAGATCAAGAGCGGCGTATCTGTAACTCACTGACATCCTATTGTTTGCATTGTTTCGAATAACCATACCACTATCTAAGTAAAATGTACGTGTTAGGTATATATATATATATATATATTATATGATATATATTATTATATATATATTATTATTATATATATATTATTACAGATATATAATAATATATATATATATATTATATTATATATAATATACATGGTTTTTGTTCTTTGTTTGTTTTTTGTTTATTTGTTTTTATTTGGGGGGGGGGCAGGAGTACAAAGTAAAATTAAGGTTTCCTTTCTTTTAATGACGTTTTCACATAAATACAATCTACTGTTAATTTCTTCTCTCTCTCTCTTCTCTCTCTCTCTCTCTCTTCTCTCTCTCTCTCTCTCTCTCTCTCTCCTCTCTCTCTGTCTTCGTCTTCTGTCTCTCTCTCTCTCTCTCTCTCTCTCTCTCTCTCTGTCTCTCTCTGTCCTCTCGTCTCTCTGTCGTCTGTCTCTCTCTCTTCTCTCCTCCTCTCTCTCTACTCTCTGTTTCTCTCCCTTTATTTCCATGTCTCTATATCTCTCGCTGTGTCTGCTCCCCCCCCTCTCTCTCTCTTCTCTCTCTCTTTTCTCCTCCCTTTTTTTCCATGTCTCTGTATCTCTCGCTCTGTTTGTGTTCCCCTGTCTCTCTCTGTCTCAGTCTCTGTCTGTCTGTATGTCTGTCTGTCTGTCTGTCTGCCTCTCTCTCTTTCTCTCTCCTCATCATCATCTCGTTCATCTCATCATCGTCTTCATCTTCTTCTTCTTCTTCCCCCTCCTCTTCTTCTGTCGTGTCGTCTCTCTCATCATCATCATCATCATCATCATCATCATCATCATCATCTTTCATCATCCATCTCCTCTCTTATCGTGTTTTCTGTTTTTTTTTTTTTGTTTTGTTTTTTTCGGTGTCTGTTTGGTAGCACAAGGATTAGCTGATGTTTACATTTTGTCCAAAGCTGAAAAAAAACACAAAAAAACAACAACAACAACAACAACAAAACAGCCATCAGCCTCCAGGGAGAAGAAAGTTTCCCACTCCAGTCGTTTTTAATCTCCTTTATCTCCTTGTGAACTTGAGTGATTCACTGATTTATTGCTCTGCACTAGACTACAGCTCCGTGTTAAAGAAAAACTGCGTACCCCGTCTGAACTGACAAGTCACAACACATTTACACAGGCGCGGTACTCAAGTGGTTCAGACATCCAACTTTCAGTCTGAGGAAAGCTTGAGGATCAACCCAGCCCAGGTACTTCCTGCCTAGTGTATAAAGTGTGGATTTTTTTTCTGCTCTTCCAGGTCAACATGAGTGCAGACATGTCAGTGCCTAAATCTGCTTCGTGTGTGTACACACGCAGAAAATCAAGAATGTCAGTTAGGGATTTCACATTTGTATGTTAATATCGTCGACACTAGGAAGAATATTAATTAGGAAGTTTAGGAAAAGACAAGCAGCAATATTTCTCTGACATTTTATGAGGTAAGATAAATTGCAACACCTAATAACAACAGGAAGGCTGAAGGGAAAGAGAGCACCAGGTGGACCCAAGGAGAAAATACTGGACGGACTTGCAGGGTGGCTGAGGACAGAGAGGGTGGGAGATATACTTGCAGCGACAAGGGATAGATTCGTATGGAGGGCCATGATCGCCAACGCCATACGGCAGGGCACATGATGAATCATGATGGTCGACATTGAGAATATAATAATATATGCATGAGTGATTAAGGGTTTTACAGTCTTTCCAAATTCAGGGTGTGATAGACCCGTTCTGCAACATGCATTTCTACATTTTGTTCCTTTAACAGTTCAGTTTGGATCTAGCATATTGGCTTTAGAAAAATCAATGGTAGAATTTTTTTTTGTATTTTTTCCCTGCATATTTGCGTATTCTGTTCCGTAATGTTTGTTGTTTATCTGTTTCTATTTAAAGTCCATGTGCACTGACTGTGATTCAGTGCGCGCGCGTGTGTGTGGTGTGTTGTGTGTGTGTGTGTGTGTGTTTGATCTTGATAGAATATGGACAGACTGTGAGTGAGAGAGAGAGAGAGGAGAGAGAGAGGGTAGAGAGAGGAGAGTGAGAGGGAATAGAAAGAGAAAAAAGGGCATATAGAGGGGGAGAGGAGAGAGAGAGAGAGAGAGAGAGAGAGAGAGAGAGACAAAGAGAGAGATATATAGAGAGACAGAGGCAATAACAGAGAGACAGAATGAGACACAGAGAGAGCTAAAGAGAGAGATACAGAAACAGAGATAGACAGAGAGGAAGAGAGAGACAGAGAAGCAGAGAGAGAGAGAGAGAGAGGGAGGGGACGAGAAGGAGAAAGACAGACAGACAGACAGACAGACGGCAG
>CM060314.1:33490313-33502813 GCA_030674185.1 Monoplex corrugatus | reverse complement strand
GCCCTGAGCGTGTAACACAAAAGCCATGCTTTGAGCGTGTAACACGAAAGACATGCATTGAGCGTGTAAAACAAAAGTCATGTTTTGAGCGTAAAACACAAAAGCCATGTCTTGAGCGTGTAACACAAAAGCCAGGCTTCGAGCGTATAACACAAAAGCCATGCTCCCATCCACGGTTTTCTCCAGCAGACTTTGCATAACAATACTACAGTTAACGCTTGTTTACATGCTAGAGCTGGCATTGTTAGACATCCTCAGTTTTCTTTCCAAGATGATGACCATCGATATATTTGGATCCCAAGTGTGACAATGATGTTTCTCTCAAGCTGCCAATGGCCTGGCGAAATAATTGGAATGATTGATGACAGTGCTACTTGACTGCCTCTTAAAACCTGATCCCCTGATTAACTGCATAATTTATCATCGCCTTCAAACCCTTTCAAAGCCTGAGCTAGCGTGTAATTAAAGTGACGTTTGCTTGATTTACACTACCTGCTTCCCTGTAAAATCTTATGATTTATAATTGTTTCTGAAAACCTGATCCACTGCATAATCGTGTAATTAACGAGTCTCTTAAAAATGTATCGACCATATAATCTGACATTCACGATCGTTCTGAAAGTATTGTTCAACATGATTGGATAATTCATCATAGTTTGCATCTAAAAATGACGTGAACTTGAAGTCACAATGTGCCTGGTGGTTTTCCATGAAACAACTTTGAGCTCATTGTTCTTCTCGTTGGCTGCATGCTTGGTTTGCTGGGTTGGCTACTGGTTCTGACTTGTGTCTCCCACCTGGTGGTAACGAAATAACTTTTGTCCCCCTACCCTGTGGAGAAGCTGAACAAACAGCAGAACACATTTTTCGGGACTGTGGTATTCCCAATGGTTGAGGGAGATCTGGCTGATCCCCCTAACCTGTGGGAGAAACTGTAAGGGGCTCTAGCTCCACTGAAGACGACCTTGTTTATCCTCGAGGCTACGTTCCTACTGAAGGTGAACGAGAAGGTGAAGGTACTAAGGGAAACAAAAACAACAACATTTATTTGAAATTTCAAAACATCTTAGTACTCGAAAGTAGTAGCATTAGATCCTGTTAATATCTCGAGTTTAATCCAAGCCCAGAATATTAATTAAGAACGCTGGCTAGCTCCCCGGCCATCTTAATGTTTTTATCATTCTGGTGGTGTCAGCTTAGCATTTCATAGATTCTTCCCCCCATGCAATTTTAAGACCTTACCAGCTCATGAGGTTTTTGCCCAGGCTCAGGGATTCTGCAGCCAATTGTTGGCAGATTTCGGTGAAGGCCATAAACAATTTCAGTACATAGCCCATCCTGCAGGAATCGATTTTTGAAAGTGTCAATCAGTTATAAATTTTACACGCGTTTGAGCTGAGGATCCCACCTAAAAGACATGGGAGGCAAGGAGAACAAACTGTCTCTCTCTGTCTCTCTCTCTGTCTCTGTCTCTCTCTCTCTCTCTCTTTCTCTCTCATTCTCTCTCTCTTTCTCTCTTTCTCTGTCTGTCTCTCTGTCTGTCTGTCTCTCTGTCTGTCTATCTGTCAATTTATCTGTCTCCGTCTTCCCTCCTCTCTCTCCCCCTTTTCTCTCTTCTCTTTCTTAAATCTTCTCTCTTCTCTTTTCGTTCTCTCTTCCCTCCCTTCTCTATGTCACTCTCTCTGTCTCTCAATCTCTCTATATCTTTCTCTTTCTCTGTCTATCTGTCTGTCTGCATCTTAAGAATGATAGTGTACTGTGGAACCAGAATGAGCGGGCTGGGATCAAAGCCGAAGAGGCAGCGCAGAAGCTGAGGCCGGAAAAGCAACCAACCACCCAACAACCACCCACAACCACCCACCCACCACCCACCCAACCAACCAACCAACCAACCACCTACCAACCAACCAATCAATCAATCAATCAATCAGTCAACAACCAACCAAACATCCAACCAACCAGCCCAAGCCAAGCCAACCCAACCCAACCCAACAACCAAGCCAAACAAACAAGCCAGCCAACCTTACCAAACCAGCACAACCGAACCCAACTCAACACAACCCAACAAACAAACCTAACACAACCAAAACAACACAACCGACCCAACCCAACCAACAACCAAGCCAAACAAACAAGCCAACCCAACCTTACCAAACCAGCACAACCGAACCCAACTCAACACAACCCAACTAAATCAAACCTAGACAACAAACAACACAACCGACCCAACCCAACTCAACCCAACCAAACCAAACCAAACCCAACCCAACCCAACCAAACCCAACCAAACCAACTAACGAAATAATGACTGAATACTATCTTTATGCTTGGTTGAGATTCCCAGATTACCGATTATGCGCCCTCCCCGTAGATGAAATATGCATACGTGCATCGCAACATACCGCCTACACAATATGAACAACACAATGTGCCTACGCACATCCGAGAAAAATATGTAAGCTTTTCTTGTCTGTTTATCACACATGTTCACCCTTCCTTCTCATATTTGTGTATCCCCATTTGTTCTCCTGTTTCTCTCATTTTATCCTTTAATCCTCTTAATCCTCTATGTACCCTCAGCGTACTTCTACACGTGGAATTTTACTGTTGGCTTTCTGATATTCTTTACTGACATTTGATTTACTCGCTACAAGACAACAGAATGTGAATAATGATTGTATCATTTGCTTTTGTTGTTTCGGGCAAAGGGAGTGCATTAATGTTGCACTTGTGTCACATCTTTTTCGAAAATGAAATTCGTTGGACTCCAAGGTCTGAGGAAAAGGAGCAAAAAAGACAAAGTTGTGACGTTGAATGTGATTATTTCTTTTTTATGTCGGAAAACACAAAACTATCCGATTGGCTACGATGTGGATATGGGATGATACTGCATACATTTGTATTTTGTGAATACATGTTCTCCGATAGCAATCCGTCTGGAATGGAATAGTGAGACAAAGATGGAAAAAAACAATATTATTCATACGTTTTATTTTTTCTTTGCAACCCCCCCCCCCCCCCCACCAGTGTCTCTCTATCTCTATCTCTCTATTTGTCTCTCTCTCTCTCCCCCCCCCTATCTCTTTCTCTCTCACTCTCTCTCTCTTTCCCTCTCTCTCTCTCTCTCTCTCGTTTTTTATCGATCTTCATTGGCTTGACGCTGATGTTGTCCATGGCGGGAGCAAGGGATTAAATTCTTTGTGGCGTGCTTCCATCAGGGGTCTTCTGTGCCCATTCTACTCCATCTTTAATTCCCTCTTTCCTCTCTCCCTCCCCTTCCATTCTCTCTCTTCTCTCTCTCTATCTCTGCGTGTCTCTGTCTCTGTCTCCTCTCTCTCTTCTTCTTTCGTGCTCTGTTTGTCTGTCTGTCTGTCTGTCTGTCTCTCTCTCTCTCTCTCTCTCTCTCTCTCTGTTTTCACTCCATATCCTCTTGCATTATGTTTAAGTCCACGTAGGAGTATGTTTTGTTTATGTTTTCTGTCTGGTGTTGGGATTAAGGAGTCAACGCGCAGAGAGAAAGGCAAATACAAAGAAATGTAGAACTGGCTTGTTTACCGTTTGTTGGCCAGACTATTTACAGGAAATCGTATATAGATTGTGCAAGAAGAGCCTGTCTTATATATATATATTATATATATATATATATATATATATATTATATATATATATGTATAATATGTATTACATATATATATATATATGATATATATATTGTATATATATTTATATATATATATATATATATAATGGAAAAGAAAGAGAGAAAGGCTGGGCAGACAGAGACAGATAGACATACAGACACAATGAGAGAGAGGGAGGGACAGAGAGAGAGAGAGGGAGGGAGGGAGGGACAGAGAGACAGAGACAGATAGAGAGAGACACAGAGAGAGGGGGGAGGGAGAGAGAGTGAGAGAGTAATGATCACGCCAGCAGTATGTGACAAAGACAGATCCAGGCTACATTTTTGGGGAAGTTCTGAGTTTTCAATTCATCAGCAACTGCAGTGTCTCATGACTTGGGTCTGTTTCTGTGACTTCTTTGTTTTTTTTGCCTGCCTGCCTGCCTATTGTTTGTCTGTCTGTATGCTTCTCTGCCTTTGTTTCTTTGTTTCACTTTCTGTTGATCTGTCTGTTTCTCTCTCTCTTTCTTCTCTCTGTCTGTCTTTGTCTGTCTGTCTGTCTGTTTGTTCTGTCTGTCTCTGTCTGTCTCTGTCTCTTTCTGTCTCTCTCTGTCTCTGTCTCTCTCTGTGTCTGTCTCCATATGTCTCTCCCTCTCTGTCTCTTATCTCTCCATCTCTATGTCTCTGTCTGTCTTTGTCTCTTTTTTTCTGTCTGTCTCTGTCTGTCTGTCTGTCTCTGTCTGTCTGTGCTGTCTGCTTTCTTTCTCTCTCTCCCTATATTTTTCTCTCTCTATCTCTCTTTTCCTCTCAAAAGTTGCGGAAATAATTCAGGTCTTCCTGGTATCATGTCTGTCTATGTATTGCATTGATCTTTGTGTGTCAACAAATACATATCTTCGAAAGTTCGAAAGTATTTATACCAGATTTTGGTCATACATTTTTTGAGATATTCACATATCAGACCCAACAAGAAATAGGGAAGTTTCAGCAGACCAATATTGACGAAAAAGTATTACCATCGATTATTGAGACGTGTGGATGAGTGTGATGTTGGATGAAAACAAACATATTTTGACGAAGACCTCACGAGACACTGCAGTTGCTGATGAAGGAAATACGCAGAACTGTGAAAAGTTCCTGTTCTGTCGCTTGAATTGTTGATTGAACTACCCATAAAACACTTATGGGCAAAGTAGCAGCAGCATTCAACAAGCTCTCAGAAATCTGGAACTACGAAAACATCTCCCTCATCTAAAAATTCGGTTCTCCAGCTCCAACGTTTTGTCAGTTTTGTTGTACAGCTGTGAAACGTGGCACCTGAAAACAAGCAAACGAAAGAAGTTTGACTCCTTTGACTTAAAGTGCCTAGGTGAGATCTCGGACATCAAATGGAAAGACTTCGTGAGAAACGATGACGTAAAATCAAGAAGCAAACAGATTCCAGTTACCAACATCATCAGCAGGCGTGGATTAAATTGGATGGGCCTTGCCGTTACACTGCGGTCTTCCAGACCTGCCAACCATGTCCTGAACTGGAACTCAGGAGGACAGTGAAGGGGAAGCATACCAAAAATGATCTGGTGCCAGACAGGTTTACAGAGACATACAACTGGTGGACAGACGCTGGAATGATGCCTGAGATCTTCTGCCGACCGATCCTTTGGAGCGTTCTTGCTGCTACATGCATCGCACGATGCGGGAGTGTTTTTATTAAGCCACCAGGAAGACGACAGATTGTGGTGGTGCCGGCGATGTGAACATTTTGATGTGAATGTTTCATTATTGTCTTAAATGGCAAGATAAACAAACAGTCTTCATGCTGTCATCTTTGTGATTTTTGCCGGGAGATGTTTCGATCAAAATAACTGCCAGTGTTCCAGCAAACCAACCAGGAACACACGGAACATGAATGACAATGTGTATTCAGTTAACAAGACAAGACAGGGGCAACGTTTAGGCCAACTGGCCTTTGGCAAATGTACACAAAAGACAAGAAAACAAATTCACAAGATTTGCAGCAAACAAACAAACAACACAACAAACAACAAACAAACAAACAAACAAACAAAAACAAAACAGCAAACAAACAAAAAAACCGGCAGCAATAGAGCAGCTGACCTTACTGGTGTTTCGCTGAGTTGGACAGTACAAAAAAAAAGTTTGTTCACCATTGTGGTATGCAAGTAAGTCAGGACTGGAAGATAAGATAGGAAACTTTGGGCCAGAAAAAAAAATCTTTGTGCTCACGACTATCATGCACAACAAGCGTGTTGTGATAAGAAAACCTGATGGCTGCTGTTCCGTCAACTCGCCAACATGTGATAACAGATAACCAGTCGTTGTTGAATCGTTGAATTACCAGCAGCTGCCATTAGCAAAAGATAGTTGAAGCTTTAACAGAGACTAATGTGGATCAGTCGTGTTTCAGGATTGCCTACTTCAGTACCAGAGAAAAACTATGCACATGGACATTGATTCACTGGTAGTTTCTTGATGCGAGAATGGAACGATATGCATTTGGTAAAAGATGCATACAGCATAAGCTTCCAAGAATACCCTTATGTTTTTTGTTGTTGTTTTTTTTCTGGAGGGGGGGGGGGGAGAATGTCTAGATTGCACCTTGTTCCCCCTATGCCCTACATAGTTGGACACAAAGCTGAGAGAAACACTAGAGTGGATGGAGTTTATTTGCTTTTAGTTTTGTCAGGCGAATTGTCCATTAAACTGGCAAAATGGCTTGACATCTTTCTCCTTTTAATCTCTGAAAAAAACTTCATGTGCTGGTTTTCGTGTGGGACAGTTTTTGTACTTTGTTAACAGATATGGAAATATTTGCTTCACATTATCTTCACTCAGAGAGAGAGAGAGAGAGAGAGATGAGAGAGAGAGAGACAGACAGAGAGAGAGAGAAGACAGACAGACAGACAGACAGACAGAAAGAGACAGAGAGACAGAAACAGAGAGACAGAGAGACAGACAGAGACAGAGACAGACAGACAAAGACCGATGTGCAGACAGATAGACACAGAGAGGCAGAGATAGAGGCAGACAGACAGCGACAGAGACAGATACACAGAGAGAGACAGATAAAGAGACAGAGACAGAGAGATATACAGACATACAGATACAGATACAGAGAGAGACACAGAGACAGAGACAGAGAGGATGAGACAGATAGAGAGAGATAAAGAAAGAGAGAAAGAGAGAGAGAGAGAGAGAAAGATTAAAGCCAAACCAGATGTAAGAAAATAGAAAAGGAGGTTAGGGTTGGAAAACAACAACAACAACAACAACAACAACAACAACAACAAAAACCGAATTACATAGCAATGGCAAGGAAACATGAAACAAAGGTTCACATAGGTGACTGGACAGATCGAGAGGGATAGATAGAATGGCCAGACAACAGGAAAGCAAAGACGTGAGAAAAACAAAAAACACAAAAAAAGGCGTAGAACGAGAACTAAAACAGTAGTAGTAGGCTTCGACTGTGCATAATGCACCCTAGTATCGTATGGAGTCGAGTTCACGCCTCTGGAGCAGCGTCGGCTGTGGCTGGTAATGTCTATGCGGGAAAGGCAGACTCTGCCACATATACAAAAACAACAAAAATGATACGTACAGGAACGTTGATACAGCCCCAAGTTAGGAAAAGTATGGTTGTCTCCCATGGCAGTGATAACACAAACATAAAGGCAAGCAAGACAAGCGAACGAAATAGACATGTTTATTTTCACTCGACAAAATAGAGAGGGAGAAGAGTGGTAGAATGGTTCAGACGTTCACCTTCCAGCAACTAAACTCGAAGTTCCAGGATTTGTTTCCCTTGAGGCTTCGACTTTTCTTCTCAGTTTGATCGGAAAATCGAACTGACGTCTAGTCCTTCAAAAGACGAGAAGAAATGAGTCAGACCCGTGTGCCTTCTGCCCTGCACACGCTAAAGATCCTGTGGCAGTTGAAAATCGTGAAGAGCCGGGCATTCGACTGGCTTCTATAATATAAAACATTGGAGAGATTGGTTGATTTCCAAGCCCTCCCCCCTCCCTTGAAGGCCGATTAGTCCCATTGCATTTCTAAAACCTTGGTAAACAATGGGTGGCACTGCACTGCGGCGACACCCTCTCAATCCGGAGAGCAGCCCGTGTTTGCCACGATAAAGCCATTATGAAAACAAGGAATGAATTTGGATATGAATGAAAATAAGCTGTTTTGTGTGCGATGCAAAACGAAACATAAACCTTTAAGGAAAAGAAGTCTTTTTCTTTTTAAGTATTAAAAAAGAAAAAAACAAAAAAAAAAAAAAAAAAAAAAACAACGGTTTAGCGTGCTCCACATAAAGAGAAGACTAAGTAAAAGCTGAGACTGTTTTTTTTGTTTTTTTGTATTTTTGCCCATTTTTGTTTCCATCTTTCTGTCCGGCTTCCTTGTTTACGCTTAAGGTTAACTTTTTAAATTTTTTTGTTGATCTGGTGTTGGTGTTGCTTCTGCTTCTGTTGTTGTTGTTTTGTTGTTGTTGTTGTTGTTGCTGCTGCTCTTTTTTTTCTTCTTCTTTTTCTTTTTCTTCTCTTCTTCTACTTCTTCTTCTTCATCATTTCTTCTTTTTCTTTTCCTTCTTTCTTCTTCTTCTCTTTTCTTTCTTCTCTTCTTTCTTCTTCTTCTCTTCTTCTTCTTCTCTTCTTCTTCTTCTTCTTTCTTCTTCTTCTTCTTCTTCTTCTTCTTCTTCTTCTTCTTCTTCTTCTTCTTCTTCTTCTTCTTCTTCTTCTTCTTCTTCTTCTTCTCCTTTCTTCTTCTTCTTCTTCTTCTTCTTCTTCTTCTTCTTCTTCTTCTTCTTCTTCTTCCTTCTTCTTCTTCTTCTTCCTTCTTCTTCTTCTTCTTCTTCTTCTTCTCTTCTTCTTCTTCTTCTTCTTTCTTCTTCTTCTTTTCTTTCTTCTTCTTCTTCTTCTTCTTTCTTCTTCTTCTTCTTCTTCTTCTCTTCTTCTTCTTCTTCTTCTTCTTCTTTCTCTTCTTTTTCTTCTTCTTCTTCTTCTCTTCTTTCTTCTTTTCTTCTTCTTTCTTCTTCTTCTTCTTCTTCTTCTTCCTTTTCTTCTTCTTCTCCTCCTCCGTCTTCCTCTCTTCCTCCTCCTCCTCCTTCTTCTTGTTCATCTCCTTCTCCTCCTCTTTCTTCTTCTCCTCCTCTCCCTCTTTCTTCTTCTTCTTCCTCTTCTTCTTTTTTTCTGTTTCATTTCAGTGTTCTGATTTTTCTCAGATGTGTATGTGCACACTTTGCACGGGACATTTTGCTGCATATTGCACACATTGTCTGAGGTGGGCATTCATGCTCGGTGTTTCCATGTTTTCATAATCCACCGGGCACTGACATGACTGACAGCGATTGTAACGTGCGTACTTAATGAACGGCTTGCAGACACACACACACACACACGCACGTACGCACGCACGCACACACACACACTCTCTCTCTCACACACACACACACACCACACACACACACACGCACACACAACACGCACACACACACACACACACATTTCTTTTTCTCTCTCTCTCTCTCTCTCTTGTCCCTCTCTCTCTCTGTCCCTCTCTCTCTCTCTCTGTCCCTCTCTCTCATATGCACGCACAACACTCACTTATCCGAGATCTTCAAGAAAAAAAAAAGTGTTTGGGATTCTAGTGCAGCCATCAAACTCCATCGTTCGACATATGATCACTTTATCTTTCAAGCACACTATAGCTGTCTCCTCCCTGGAGACAGCTTCACCCGCCTTGCATTTCAACGTGTGAAGTTTTCAACACATGAAGTCTGAGTTCACATACAGTTTATCGTTTTATACATGTTTTACCACCCCATCCGTCTCCCTTATACTTCTTTTTTTGTTTTGTTTTTGTTTTTCTTTCACAGTTAGTGAAGCCTTCCAATCGTCCTTCGTTTCTTGCTTGGACTACTCAAATCGATAATTTCTACACAAATACAACTTACCTTTCTCGTGCTTGCACCGCTCTGTAGCAGCACATGCACACACACACACACACACACACACACACACACACACACACACACACACACACACACACACACACACACACACGCCCGCACGCACGCACACACACACACGTACACACACAAACACACACACACACACACACACACGCACGAAAGCACACACACACACAAACACACACATAAACACACACACATAAACACACAAACACACACACACACACACACACACACACACACACACACACACACAACGCACGCACGCACACACACACGACAAAACGCCAACCGAGCTTTGTATGATTATCCCGTTAACCAACAAACTTGGCTTGATAAACAATAAACAAATATAATGGAAATTCATGCTTGAAATGCCCAAACTATACATGCATGGCTCATTCATATTCCGTTATAGTCATCTTTAGATTGCTGCCTGCCACACATCACTACGGTAATGTTTACCAAGCCAAACTTCACTCAGATAATAAACTATAAATTGACGGGCGCGGTGGTCGAGTGGTTAAGGTATCAGTCTTCCCATCGGACGGTTTCAGGTTCAATCCTGCCTATGTGCCTCTTCCATAATAAGTCATCGTCATCATGTGCCATGCTGCACGGCGTTGGCGATCGTGGCCCTCCATACGAATTTGCCCTTTGTCGCTGCAAGCACATATCCCACCCTCTCTGTCCTCACCAACCCTGCAAGTCCGTCCAACATTTTCTCCATGGGTCTACCTGGTATTCTCTTTCCTCCATCTT
Organism: Monoplex corrugatus; assembly: GCA_030674185.1. Taxonomy (NCBI): domain Eukaryota; kingdom Metazoa; phylum Mollusca; class Gastropoda; order Littorinimorpha; family Ranellidae; genus Monoplex; species Monoplex corrugatus. The sequence goes on along the minus strand of CM060314.1, from coordinate 33,492,437 downwards.
TCCTGTTGTGGCCAGGTGCTCTAATTCCCTTTTCTTCATAAAATATCGTATGAATGTTGTTTTATCTTTTCATAATCTTCTTTACTAATAATCTTCTTGTATCTGTCTCCCTCAAGACTGTCGCGTGTGTTTTTTTTGATGTCCATGAAATATTTTTTCGCATGCACATACACACACACACACACAACGCACGCATGCACGCACACACACACACACACACACACACACACACACACACACACACACACACACACACACACACACACACACACATACCGTTCAAGCAGTTAATTTTTCCAAAATTTCAGAAAGGCAAGAAGACTAATCGGGTTTCAAGGGAGAGATTCCACCAGAAAACACAGATGGCAGACTGGATGGAGCGCATACGGAGCTGCCTGCGTGCAATGAATTCCTCTTGAACAAACCGTGAATTTCAAACTTTAAACTGTAATCTGCTTCGTGCCATTACTTATTTATTCATTTATGTTTTTTTGTTTTTTTTATGGTTTGACAACCAGTCTTGTTACGTTCCCTCACAGCATGTTAGTTTTCTACAGCCATAAAACACACACACACCCCTTAGGCCAGTTTGCTTTGCTTGTTTCTTTCTTTCTTTGATTGCTTGTTTCCTTCAGTGATTGCTTGCTGTTTATTATTAAATGAAAAACATTTTAATGACTGTAAGATTTCTTTCATGTGTGATTGCTTTTTTGTTTGTTTGTTTGCTTGTTTGTTTGTTGTTTTTTTCTCTTTTTCTCTTTTTTTTTTCTTCTTGTTCATTCAAAAACAATTTCAACTAGTGATTTTTAGGTCATCTGAAACAGAAAAAAAAGGGGGAAAATTTTGTGCACATAAAAAAGAGACTTTGCCGTTGATTTTGTTGTTGTTGTTGTTGTTGTTGTGTTATTGTTGTTGTTGTTGGTGGTGGTGGTGGTGGTGGTGTGCTGTTGCTGTTGTTTTTGTTGTATACACAAAGCAAAGTCTGTGTTGTTGTTGTTGTTGTGGTTGTTATTGTTATTGTTATTGTTCTCGCTATGTTGTTGTTGTTGCTGTTATTGTTGTTGTTGTTGTTGTTGTTGTTGTTGTTGTTATTGTTGTTGTTTAACAAACATGGGTTAACTATTCATTATGTGGCCGCAAACATTTCTGTTCTCCCTTTAAGGAATCCCACCTATCCCCACTTCCAATAGAAAACTGAACGTTTGTTTGATGGCCAATACATGTCTCCTAACCACACACACCGAAGATCAGTGATATTCTGCTCTCTTTCCTAAGGTGGCCCACACATTCTCATACCTTGGAATTCTTGAGGAAAAAATCCTCAACTCTTGTCACGTTTTGTCCGTGATCATATCATGCGGCATAACTGATGGCACGTTGTCAGTGTTTTCTGAATAGCACTTCCTACACTTCTTCTGCCAGTAGTCCTCGTGCTTACAAATCGGTTTGTTTGGTTTGTTTGTTGGTTTGTTTATTATATTTGTTTGGTTTGTTTTGTTTGGTTTGTTTGTTTGGTTTGTTTATTAGATTTGTTTGTTTTGATTTGTTTGGTTTGTTTGTTTGGTTTATCTGTTTGATTTGTTTGTTTTGATTTAGTATGTTTTGTTTGTTTGCTTTGTTTGTTTGTTTTGTTGTTGTTGTTGCTGTTTGTGTATTTGTTTGTTGGTTGGTTGGTTGGTTGGTTGGTTGGTTGGTTGGTTGGTTGGTTGGTTGGTTGTTGGTTGGTTGGTTTCGTTTTTGTTGTTGTTGTTGAAAATATAGAGGAAAAATAAGAAAATACGAGAGAGAGAGAGAGAGAGGGGGGGGGGAGGAGGGAGGAGAGTTCCCAAGATTCTTCCAGTTTTGTGCACCAAGAGACCGCTATGTAAATTCTATGCACACTTTTAACATATTCAGCTTACATTTGAGGATGGATTACAAATAGCTAGTTCTCTTTATAGTTGCCATGACACAAGAAGAAAGATATGATGTTTTTTTTTTTTTTTAATATTCCTCTTCTTCATTTTCCTCCTTTGGCTCTCCTTTCCATTCTGTCCCCCCATCTCCTTTCACTCCTCCTCTGTTCTTTGTCTCCTCAATATCCTGCAATATTATCTTTAATTTCAGTTTTGATTTTTTTTTTTC
>CM060314.1:33477813-33480313 GCA_030674185.1 Monoplex corrugatus | reverse complement strand
TGGCTATGGCAGTAAACAGGCTTGTTTTTAATGGGGCTATTGACAGTGAACAGGCCTGTTTTTAATGGGGCTATTGACAGTGAACAGGCCTGTTTTTATGGGCTACTGACAAAACAGCTGTTTAATGGGGCTATGACAGTGAACGGCCCTGTTTTTAATGGTACGTCTATATCAACTGCAGTCAGTAATGGGCTATGACATGCAGCCTGTTTTTAATGGGGCTACTGGCTATGTGAACAGGCCTGTGCTATTTAACTGGGGCTACTGGCAGTAAACAGGCCTGTTTTTAATGGCACTGGCATACTGCGCAAGTGATGACAGGAACGGCTGTATGTAGTAATGTTGCGGGCTGGGATTGAACTCCACATATCATATATTGAGTCCGCGACACTATCAATAGAACCAAAAACCATGCGTGGAAAAAACAGAGGAGAACTGCATCGTTATGATCGTACAGTCATCATCACACTTCGCTGCCATCCAGAAATGGGGTCATATTGAAATCGTCAGCTTTGCTGGAGCTATTTGTGAAATCATGGTCTGGCTCATTTAACTCGTTATTGGCTGTCAGGTTTTCTCGTCTGGCCACTTGTCCGACATCAGCGTGCCTCCCAAGTGGTGGGAATGAAGGAACGGAACGAAGGATGAATCTGTGGAAGACAAAGAGAAGGGTGCGTGCTCAAACAGAAGAGGGATGGTCGTGGGATTTTCAGAAAACATAAATTAATGTATGTGAATTGATTTCCAGGAACCTCACTTCTTCTCAGCGCCAACCCCAAAGCGTCATCAATCTCAGGACCAAATCTGCCAATATTGATTTCCGAAAGAGTGAATCATTCATGCGGTTTACACACTTTTGAGATGAGGCCCCTGCTTTGAAATAGATTGGAGCTGAGGAGAACTCTCTCTCTCTCTCTCTCTCTCTCTCTCTCTCTCTCTCTCTCTCTCTCTCTCTATGACGTCTGTCTTTCTGTCCTCAGCCTATGTCTGTCTGTGTCTGTGTCTCTGTCTCTGTCTCTCTATCTCTCTCACTCTCTCCCTCTCTCTTCCTTTCTCTCTCTCTTTCTGTCTGTCTTTCTTTCACTCTGTCTTTCTGTTTCTCTTCCTGCCTCTGTCTGTCCCTGTCTGTCTGTCTCTGTCTCTATTTTTCTCTCTGTTTGTCTGTCTGTCTGTTTTCTCTTTCTCTCTCACTCTCTCTATTTGTTTCTGTCCCTATCTCTGTCCCCGTCTCTCTGTGTCTGTCTCTATCTGTGTCTGTGTTTGTCTGTCTGTCTGTCTGTCTGTGTGTCTCTCTCACACACACTCTCTTTCTCTCTCTCTCTCTCCTCCCTCTCTCTCCCTGTCTGTCTGTCTGTCTGTCTGTCTCTTTTTTTGTCTCTCTCCCCTCCCTCTCTCTCTATGTCTGTCTGTCTATCTGTAGGTCGGTCGGTCTGTCTGTCTGTCTGTCTGTCTCTCTCTTTCTCTCTTTCTCTCTCTCTCTGTGTCTCTCTGTCTCTCCCTCTCTCTGTCTCTCTGTCTCTCTCTTTATCTTTCTCTCTCTCTCTTTCTCTTTCTCACTGACACATGTTCGATATTTCCAAGATCAAGAACGAGTGTGAAGAATGGCCACATCACCGCTATGCTCCTTCGTCCAATATATCAACACCTCGTTGTTTAAGCGTTCCCTGGAAACAACATGAGTACACTTTCAGGTCGATATCAGAACTGGTCAACTCAGAAATTCTTGGTCCACCGCATTTCTAGGATTGCAAACAGATTCTGCTACACTATCCAGTCACTGGTTTCACAGTACCCTTGGTCGACCAGGGAACCAAATCATACTTAACTCCTCATAGCACACCAACGATCCATTGCATGCTTTCGTATAACACACCAGGGGTTTATAGCATGCTTCCTTATAACACACAAAAGCTTTATAGCATGCTTCCATATAAACACCAATGATTTATAGCATGCTTCCTTATAACACATCAAGGATTTATAGTATGCTTCCTTATAACACACCAGGGATCTATAACATGCTTCCTTATAACACACCAATGATTTATAGCATGCTTCCTTATAACACACCAATGATTTATAGCATGCTTCCTTATAACACACCAATGATTTATAGCATGCTTCCTTATAACACACCAGGGATCTATAACATGTTTCCTTATAACACACAAAAGCTATATAGCATTTTTCCTTACAACACACCAATGACATGTAGCATGTTTCCTTATAAAACACCAGGGATTTATAGCATGCTTCCTTATAACGCATCAAGGATTTATAGCATGCTTTCTTATAACACCCAAAAGCTTTATAACCTTTTTATTATAACACACAGGGATTTATAGTATGCTTCCTTATAACACACCAAGGGTTTATATCATGCTTCTTTATAACACACCAATGATTTTATAGCATGCTTCCTTATAACACACCAGGGATATATAGCATGTTTCCTTATAACACACAAATGATTTATAGCATGCTTCCTTATAACACACCA
>CM060314.1:33465313-33470313 GCA_030674185.1 Monoplex corrugatus | reverse complement strand
GGCGTATCACATGCTCTTGTTCGCTTAGGACCGACAGAAAATCTTCAGTGATTTTTTACTTAGTTCTGACTGTAGTAGCAAGTAGTTGCGAATTGTTAAAAGTATCAGCGTGTTCATTTGGCATTATCAGCTCTCATACATATTGTATTAGATATACTGCCTGCAAAATGTCGTAGAATATGGATTCTTTTCTACATCCTTGCTGAGCAGAATAGATGACGTGAATACATTAAGTACAGTGAATTTAGCATTTCCATTTCCATGTTTTTTTTTTTTGTTTGTTTGTTTGTTTTGTTTGTTTGTTTTTTGTTTTTGGTTTGGTTGGTTGGTTGGTTGGTTGTTGGTTTTTTGTTGTTGTTTTTTTTTGGGTTTTTTTTTTTGCAGTCTCCATGTTTTCACCTCCATTTATGTAAAACGTAGATCTTTTGAAATTATCATTTAGTTTATCTTAACCAGTGTGAACTAGTATCTAAAATTTAAGTGACAGGAGACATACATGAAATATATTGTAACATCGCTGTCAAACTGGGGTAAACACACCTGTGCTTGAAGCCTCTGAAAGCATTTAGTATAGTCCAGTTAATCTTGCATGAAGCTTACCCGACCACTAACAACTGAAGAAGCACCGCGGTGAATACCATGTGACGAGCCTTCTTATTGAATGCTTGGAATTGCATGATGTGAGACATAAGCATTACATGGCGGACACCTTAACCCTTTGACTCCCACACCCTGTCCACCAGCAAACTGCATTGCCAAACATGTTAGCAGAGCAAACACTTAACCTTTTGACTCCCTCACCCTATCCAACAGCTTCTGCAGGAAGCTGGATGGATAGGGTGAGGAATTCAAAGGGTTAAGTTCTTGCAGTTGGTGGATAGGGTGCAGGAGACAAAGGGTTAAAGAAACTCTTCAGAGACATTCCTCCGGATGCAATTTTCCAGAGTTTACAAGCGATCAATAGATTGTTCATGAGATATGGTTTTATGTATGAGTATTAATTTTGCTTACATTTCATTTTACATTGCAGGGATAACGTGAGCTTGGTTTTTACTGTTGTCTTTTTACTTAAACTTGTGTGTAGTTTTTAAACGTGTGTATTAGTCGGTTGGGCTATAAGTAATATGAACCTGAACTTAAACGCCATATGAAGGGCTGACTCCACATCAAAAAAATATATATAAAGCCAACAGATATAAACCAATTCATAGGCTTATGTGCATGATCTTCACAAGACCTTGCTGACTCCTAGGGTTTATGTGCAGGCTTAACACTTACGTCATAATCGTTTTGAATCTTCTCTATCACATGGCATCAGTGACGTCAGTCCATATGGAAATCACTCCGATCGTGGAGACGTTATTTTTTAAGAAATTGAAACTAAAGCATACACGCACAAGAGTGGGGAGGGGGGGAGGGAACAGTGAGCGAGATCAAGCGAGAGAGAAAAGAGAGAGAGAGAGAGAGAAGAGAGAGAGAGAGAGAGAGGAGAGAGGAGAGAGAGAGAGAGAGAGAGAGAGAGGAGAGAGAGAGAGAGAGAGCATCTTACTGTCTTTCTTGTTTTTTTGTTGTCGATTTTTTTTTGGGTAGTATCTTAGTATTATATATTGGCAATTGGTGCACTATTTCTTGTTTGTTTGTTTGTTTTCTTGCTTTAAGATCTCAGTTACTCAATTAGACAAATGGCACATTTTGTTACCCATATCGTTTGGTTTTGAGTTGCGTTGTACTGTGTTGAGTTGTACTGTGTTGAGTTGTACTGAATTAGACTGGGATGTTAGTATATGGTACCTTATTCCATTTGAGCTGTTAGTATATGATACCTTATTCCATTTGAGCTGTTAGTATATGTACCTTATTCCATTTGAGCTGTTAGTATATGGTACCTTATTCCATTTGAGCTGTTAGTATATGATACCTTATTCCATTTGAGCTGTTAGTATATGATACCTTATTCCATTTGAGCTGTTAGTATATGATACCTTATTCCATTTGAGCTGTTAGGTATATGGTACTTATTCCATTTGAGCTGTTAGAGTATATGATACCTTATTCCATTTGAGCTGTTAGTATATGATACCTTATTCCATTTGAGCTGTTAGTATATGATACCTTATTCCATTTGAGTGTTAGTATATGATACCTTATTCCATTTGAGCTGTTAGTATATGATACCTTATTCCATTTGAGCTGTTAAGTATATGATATACCTTATTCCATTTGAGCTGTTAGTATATATACTTATCCATTTGACTGTTAGTATATGATACCTTATTCCATTGAGCTGTTAGTATATGATACCTTATTCCATTGAGCTGTTAGTATATGATACCTTATCCATTTGAGCTGTTAGTATATGGACACTTATTCCATTTGAGCTGTTAGTATATGATACCTTATTCCATTTGAGCTGTTAGTATATGGTACCTTATTCCATTTGAGCTGTTAGTATATGATACCTTATTCCATTTGAGCTGTTAGTATATGATACCTTATTCATTTGAGCTGTTAGTATATGATACCTTATTCCATTTGAGCTGTTAGTATATGATACCTTATTCCATTTGAGCTGTTAGTATATGATACCTTATTCCATTTGAGCTGTTAGTATATGATACCTCATTCCATTTGAGCTGTTAGTATATGATACCTTATTCCATTTGAGCTGTTAGTATATGATACCTTATTCCATTTGAGCATAACAATTATTGTATGTGGACGGAGATGGCAGGTAGACAAAACTTGGAGTTGTGAACTACTATTATTTGCAATAATCTGTTATCCACTAGAAAGAAAGAAAGAAAGAAAGAAAGAAAGAAAAAAAAGAAAGAAAAAAGAAGGAAAAAAAGAAATAAAGAAATACCTAGTGATAGTAGCCTTAGCTTCTACCTGACCTGACTCACGGCGTGTCCTTGCTACTCTATAATATGATATAAACATATTTAAAAACAGACGTAAACAGATAAACCATAACACTCAGAATATAAGAGAAGTTACAAAATATGAAGTATATTACACACACACACACACACACACACACACACACACACACACACACACACACACACACACACACACACACATACATACATACACACACACACACACACACACACACACACACACACACACACCCCACACACACACACACACACACACACACACACACACACACACAATCGCCATGGTGTGGAAAGTTGTGGGTTCGAATCCCCATCAGTTCCTTCAAAAATCGTTGTAGGATTTTTCGGCTCTGCCCAAAGTTGGGCATGCTATGGGCTCATTGGGAAGACTGGGACCACACAGTCGAGTCTCATCCACTTCACGGATGCGTCAATCAGGATGATGCTCAAATCTTCTGACCAGCACCGCAGGTGTCTGTATCTCCCAGGCCTGGTTGACGCCAGGATATATACTGATACTAGCCGTAGAGTACAGCCCTGTCACGTAGTCTCAATCCTAGATGGAACTCCATAGCATTGTGATTATCACCTCATCGGCATCATCATCATCACCGCTTTGTGAAAAAAAAACTGTGCCAGCTTCCGTGGCCATTAACGTGGTGCAGAAAATGGGACGAAAAAAAAACCAACAACCCAGTATATTAAAAAAAAAAGAGAAAGGAAAGGAATTCAAGTGAGAATGTTTGATCAATTGACGTGCCTTTTGTGTTCAGAAAGATAAACGTTTAAAGCGTTTAACCAGAGACAAAGACAGAACTGCTCCACTTTTTGCCGCTTCTCGTCTTGTGGAGAATACTCGACATGTTGTCTTTTCTTCTTCTTCTTCTTCTTCTTCTTCTTCTTCTTCTTCTTCTTCTTCTTCTTCTTCTTCTTCTTCTTTTCTTCTTCCTCTTCTTCTTCTTCTTCTTCTGCTTCTGTGACGCTGTTTGGGAAGGAGACTTTGCAGAAATGCAGTCCTTTGCGTTACCCCTACCGTCGTGGCTTTTTGTGTTTCTTTAATGTGTTCTCTTTGAAAATGCCCCAGAGACCTTTATCTGTCTTCAGTGTGGTCCTGTCTTGGCAAGGAGAGGGAAAGCCATAAATGCTGTGTGTCTGGTCCATTGCCTCTGCACATCAATCGTGAAGCTTTTGCTTTCTGTTTGGTCTTTGTCTGTCTGCATAAATTGTGTAGTTTTAGAGGGAGAGGGAGGGAGAGAGAGAGACAGAGGCAGGCGGACAGAGAGAGACGGGGAGAGAGAGAGAGAGACAGAGACAGAGAAGAGACAGAGAGACAGACAGGCAGGTAGACAGAGAGAGACGGAGGGAGAGAGAGAGAGAGACGGACAGACAGACAGACGAGAGACAGGAGCAGACAGACATAGACAGAGAGAGGAAAAGATAAACAGAAACAGGGGCAGAAAAGACAGAGACGAAGACGCATAGACAGCAGGAGATCGATGAGAGTGAAAGAGAGACATACAAATGGATACAGGGGAATGAGAAAGAGTGCGAGAAGAGAGAGAGAGAGGGGGGGAGAGAGAGAGAGAGAGAGAGGAGAGAGAGAGAGAGAGGAGGAGAGAGAGAGAGAGAGAGAGAGAAGAGAGAGAGAGAGAGAGAGAGAGAGGGGGAACACAGGAGAGAGATTAGCGAGATGCGTTTGGGGGAAAACGGCATAGATGAAAACGAAAGTCAGTGGGATGGAGGGAAAGATACAACAAAGTAGAAGAAAGAAATAGTAAGGACATGAATCGGAATTTGATTTAAGAAGAATTCATAGAAAACATATTTCTTATTTGTAATAACAATAGTGTTAGAGAAAAAACATCCTCGCAAAGTACACCATTCCGTAAAGACACAGACAGATGGAGAACACAACAAGGCAACAGGAAAACAGACTTGAGCGAAAAGAAGACGACGCGAAGAACGAGAAGTAAAACAAGAAAAACAAAGGCTCCACGTGATCCATACAAAGGAAGAGGAGTCTGAAAGCTGAGACCTCTTTGCCCGGTGTTTTTCTTCTTCACCTTTCTATCCAGCTTGATTTTTTTTTTTTTTTTA
>CM060314.1:33447813-33452813 GCA_030674185.1 Monoplex corrugatus | reverse complement strand
CCCTCAAGCTTGTGTGGAGAGTGGCCTCCCTTTGATGGCATTATGGTGGCCGGGTGTGTGGGGAGGTGGGGGTGGGAGAGGGAGAGCGAGTTGTGACAGGGTGTAAGGTGGCCTGTGGTCGGGTCAGGCGATCTTGTCCAGCCGCTTTGATGACGCTTGCACGGAATTATGGCGGCCACATCACTGTCGGCTTTGTCGTGAAGACAGCGTTTTTGAGTAGAGTTGATGATAATGATGTGGTTGTGGCTGTCACTTCCCATTATAAAGTCAGAGGGCTTTTTTTCTGTTCTTTCTTTCTTTCTTTCTTCCTTTCTCACCTCCTCCTTCTTCCCCATCTCCTGCGTTACTTCTTGCCGCTGTCAATAATCCAGGCAGTCTCTTTTTCAGGACAATTCTGCCTTCAATGAATGCAATCAACTTCAATTTGGGGACTTGATCCAGCGATAGCCTTAGCTCTTTTTTCGCCTTTTTACCATCTTGTTCACTTTCTTGCCGTTTTGTTCGTATCCGTATGGTAATCGTGTTGAGATTCTTGAAGTTTGTTGTGAGCGGTCGCAGCCTTTTTTTTTTTTTTTTTTGATTTGGTGTCGTTCCTTTGCTGTTATGATCAGTAGTAGTTGCCATTTCATTGTGTCTTTGGTGACAAGTTGGTTGTTGGCTTGATGTCAGTTTGGGTTTTTGAGTCAAGGGCGGTTTTAGCGGAGTTGAAATGGGGTGATTGTGTTTTGTGTCAGATCAATAGCCAGTTCCTTTTGGAGGGTCGTATGTATAAGTTCACAGGTCAGACGTTGCTAGTTTGAATTCAAGATTTCAATAAAATTAGTGTGCCGACCTTTGCATTGCCCAGCGTTGCCCTACAGTCGTCCACCCTTTTCAGACATACCAGGATGTTTTCTTGTCAACGTAAACAATTTTGTCCAATCAGTCTGCACCAAACTTCAGCTGATCAGTATGTATATGTCATATGGCCTGTGGCTGAATAAGAATATTTTTGCTGTTGTTGTTGCTGTTGCTCTTCTTGTTGACGCTGTTGTTGTTGTTGTTTTTGTTGTTAGCGGTGGTGATGGTGGCCGTGATGTTCTTAGTGCTGCTGCTGTTGTTCTTGTCGTTGCTGTTGTTGTTGCTGTTGCTGCTGCTGTAGTTTTTTGCTACTGCCGTTATTGTTGTTTTCTTTTGGTTTTTTGGGTTTTCTTTTTGTGGTCGTTTCGCTGTTGTTGCTGCTATTTTTTTTTCGTTGTTGTTTCTTGTTGTTGTTGTTGTTGTTGGTTGTTATCGTTGTTGTTGTTGTTGTTGTTGTTGTTGTTGTTGTTTTACTGCAGGCTAGAGGATGATTCTTAAGAAGTAAACGGATATTATAGTGACAAAATCTTACTTTCCCTTCACTCTGTGGATAGCTGTTCATCAGACTCGATCAGTTCTGTCGGCTTTGTGACAAAGCCTGGACCGCTAAAAACAGTTTATCTGTCCATTCCGCAGTGTTGTCCCTCCATTTATTTTCCTCCCTCCGTCCTCTTTCCTCAACAGTTCCCTGAAGAATTATATTAGCAAGGCAACTGTGTCTGGATAAGACATCATTTCCTTAGCTTGGATTTTTTTTTCCAAAACCGCTGTGAGGGTCCCAGTCTCGCATGACTACAGGTACATGGAATATACCGTGTGCACGTAAGAGCTTGATCTGGTGTTTCAGGGAGACGTTCTTGTCCTTTGTATAGAAGTTTCAGCCTGAACGAGCTGATGTTGTCTTTGATGCCTTATGGTAAGCCAGTCATCATTTGTCGTTATGCTTCATTCTCTTTTCTATATTATTTCTTTCTTTGGTCGCGGTCATTAAAGACGCAGGTTGATCCTCACCCTCTGTCCTGACCTGGGAATCACAATAGACACATTGTTCAGGGCAACGCATTTGATTTCTTTTTATTTGTTTATTTATTTATCTATTTATTTATTTATTTATTTATTTATTTATTTATTTATTATTCATTTATTTATTTATTTTCTTATTTAGTGTTTCCCATTTAACTGTGAAATATCATCATTGTCAACATGAGTCTGTCTTTTTATGCAGATTATACAGGAATTGCCCAAACTGTGAGTGATCTCAGAAGTTGTTTAAAGTCAGTCCTTTTCTCCCACTGGACACAGCAGCAGGAAGAGTTCGTCTTTTTCTTTTCTCCTAATTTTTGTATTTGTTGTTTGTTCTCTTGTAATCTTATGTTTGCGCTTGACAAAGGCCAATAGTGAATTTTGCACCGTCTTTCTGGTTGTATTAAATGCCCGTTCTGATTCCGTCTTCGTGTTTTTCTGGTTCCTTAAAGTTAGCAACCTCATAGTAACTCCCTCTTCTCTTTTTGTGATGTACGTGTCGTTACAAAATAATAAAAGAAAAATGTATCGTGGCATTTCATATTGAATGTATAACAGCAGTATTTTAATAGGGCATAGTAGCTTTTGTCGATTTCTAATGCATGTTCATTTGCTAAATATTTCTATGTCTTTACTTATCTTTTGTTGTTGTTGTATTATTCATGATTAGAGACATCAGTACCAAACCAAAGATTTTTCTGAAAAATAAAAAGATTCTAAAAAACACCACTCATTCAGTTTAAAGGTGCTGAAAGAACAAATCATGAACATTCTTGGTCTGCTGTGTGAATAAGGAAGCCAACATCTTCTAGCCAATCTTTGCATACAGGTGTTCTATGGTGTCAGTTGCTTCCCTTCTTCATGTGTGACGTGTACATAGAAACTGTATCCGAAGAATCCTCTCACTCTCCCTCTCCTTTCTCTCTCTCTCTCTCTCTCTCCCTCTTTCTCTCTCTCTCTCTCTCTCTCCCTCTCTCTCTCTTCTCTCTCTCTCTCTCTCTCTCTCTCTTCTCTGTCTTGTCTTGTCCACCTGTCTCACATCAGACTTAGTTTCCAAGCACGTTTTTCCAGTACCGTGTGAATTGAAAGGGTGAAAACATCGAATCGAAAATAAGACCTGTTTGTAAATGGGTTAGTGCATGAGTGTATGTGTGTGTATACGTGTGCATGCGTGAGCGTGTGTGTGGGGGGGGGGGGGGGAAGCGCGGCTTCTTTGGCGTTCATGTGTGTGTGTGCCTGTGCATACGTTCGCATGTCATAAAGAGAGAGAGAGAGAGAGAGAGAGAGAGAGAGAGGAGAGAGAGAGAGAGAGAGAGAGAGAGAGAGAGATTTAAGACATTATTTTCTTAAAAAAAACTATTTAACCCTTTTTACCAAACCCCGATAACAAGGACTTTAAAGCAAGCAAAATCCAGTACAATTTTATTTTTGAATTGTACATATGTTACGACACCCGTATTTTCAGCAACGTAACAACATCCTGGTCTCCTCACCACACATTTCTTGACAGACCTTTGAATCTGATGTTTGTTCAAGGATACAACCCATGGCCATATCCGCTCCACACAAATTGCCCGAATGTGTTTTATGAATAAGGTAAAGTTGCTAGGTATTAGCTATTGAGGCCTTATTGCAAGTTTGTACTCGCACGCGCGCGCGCGCACACACACACACCACACACACACACACTCACAAAAATCAAGCCGCACTACACAGCACACCACACACACACACACACACACACACACACACACACACACACACACACACACACACCACACACACACACACATATACACAAAAACGAACGGGACACACACACACACTCACACACACCACAATCTTAGCGGTATATACATATATACACGCACGTTACGCGCGCGCGCGCGCACGCACACACACACACACACACACACACACACACTCACACACACACACACACACCACACACACCACACACACACACACTACTCATCTCACACTCACATAACACACCACACGCACACACGTAAGGAAAGGAACTCAAAATCACCACTCACAAAGAAACAAAAATGAAAAGAAAAGACAAACCACTCCAATGAACAGACCACAGATGTATGCGTGTGCACGTAGCCACTCTCCCCAATGCACAGAAAGAAATGTTCATGGGGCTTTACTGTCTTGGATAATCATATTTTCCTTCCAATTTCTCCAATCTTGTTCTCTGTCTCTTTCTCTGTCTCTCTGTCTCTTTCTGTCTCACTGTGTTTCTGTCTGTCTGTCTGTCTGTCTCTGTCTCTGTCTCTCTCTCTGTCTCTCTCTCTCTCTCTCTCTCTCTCTCTCTCTCTCTCTCTCTCTCTCCTCAATATATCTCACCCAATATATATTATATCTCTCTCTTTCTCTCTCTCTCCCTCTCCCCTCACTCCTTCTATCCTCTCTCTCTCTCCCCCTCACTATCTCTCCCCCAGTGTCTCTCTCTTTCTCTTTTTCTTCTATCTATCTAGTATCTATCTATCTATCTATCTATCTATCTATCTGTCTGTCTAGTCTGTCTATCTATCTATCTATCTATTATCTATCTATCTATCTATAGATCGATGATCTATCTATCTATCTATCTATCTATCTATAGATCGATCTATCTATCTATCTATCTATCTATATCTATCTAACATCTATCTATCTATCTATCTATCCTTCCCTGCCTTCCCCTGTTCCTCTCTGTCTGTCTGTCTGCTGTTTGTTTGTTTGTCCTGTCTGTCTGTCTGTCTGTCTGCCTCTCCTCTCTCTCACCCTCCCTCTCTCTTTCTATCTCACTCTCGCTCTCTTTCTCTCACTATCTCTTTCTCTCTCCCCCTTTCTCTCTCTCGCTCTCTTTCTCTCAATCTCTCACTTGTTTGTTTATCTCTCTCTCTCCCTCTCTCTCTCCTTCCTTTCTCTCTCCCCCCTCCATCTCTTCCTCTCTCTCTCTCTCTCTCTCTCCCTTCTCCTTCTCTTACCGTCTGCAGCCTGCCCAAACTTAATCTTCATCGATCATGGGGACTGCAACAGTCCGGGCCCTCACTTCCACATGTCTGGTGCCGAATGAGTCCTGAAAAGGTCGTTTTTCTTTTCCCGTCCCTTCCTTCCCTCCCTCTACTGCTCCCCTCTCTTCT
>CM060314.1:33435313-33437813 GCA_030674185.1 Monoplex corrugatus | reverse complement strand
ACTGTTTCTAGTTGCTGATTGTTTTGCTTTGGTGGTGGTGGTGGTGGTGGTGATGGTGGTGATGCTGGTGGTTTTTTTTTTATAATTTTGTTTTCTGTAAAGTCCTCCATTTTTTTTTTTCTTGCTTTGGCTGGCCATGATTGAACCGTCAACACGCAAATCCAGAACCACATTGAGGCAGCCGAAATGTGGTTCCTCAGAAGAATGGTGATAATTCCATGGACAACAAAGAACAATGGTGATAATTCCATGGACAACAAAGAACAAACGAGACAGTCTTGATGGAGGCAGACACAAGAAGATCATTGATAAAGAAGATGAGGAAAAGTTACAAGCAACATTCATAGGCCATTTTATGAGGAAAGGGAATAAGATCACCTGGTCACAACAGGAAAGCTGGAGGGCAAGAGAGCACCAGGTAGACCCAGGAGAAAATATTGGACGGACTTGCAGGGTGGCTGAGGACAGAGAGGGTGGAAGACGTACTTGCAGCAACAAGGGATGGATTCATACGGAGGGCCATGATCGCCATTGCCATGCGGCAGGGTACATGATGATGGTGATGAAAGTACTCCATCTTCTGTACTGGGTCTGAAACAATACTGTCTTCACTGTATTGTTGCCGTTCAACTGCCCCTTCATTCAAGTGGCCCCCGTGGGGATGCCAAGAGCTCTTTCAGTATTAATAGTTACCCCACATTCTGGAAATTTGTGCTAGACATTTCCTTTTTTCTGTCACCCTCTTTGCTTCTTCCTTCGTCCTTCGCTTTATGTCATCTCTTCCTGTTATTTCTTGTGTTGCTGGTCCATTCACCTGGCGTGTTTTATAAAATCTTCCATATTTTCTCTTCGGATGGATAATTGGGCTTGTGAATTGACTGCGTGTTTGGCTCGAAGGAAATGTGCTTTGCAGGAGCAATTTTAGGTAATCTAGGCCATTTCTTATGTATGTTTTCATATCCATAATTATGTTCACATTTGTATCAGGTTTTTGTTTGTTTGTTTGTTTGTTTGCTTGTTTGTTTTTTTGTTTGTTTGCTTGTTTGTTTTTTAATCCTATCGTGATAAATTGGACGGAGTGGTCAACACCAAGAACATCATCATCGTCATCAGGTGCCCTGCCGCATGGCGTTGCCGATCGTGGACTTCCATCTGTCTCTATCTCTTGTTGCCCCAAGGAAGGACATATAATTAATTAGATTATGAGCGTGTATGCATTGATAAGTGTGTTCAATTTTCTTTTCAGGTTTTTTTGGATCCATATGTTGTGTAAGTTTCTACATGGTTGTAGGTCTAACACGGCTCTGTACAGATGGCTGGGCCTTAAACGATAAGAACAAGTTAGGCAGGTGAGTAAGCGTCTGATTTCCAATCAGAAAGCCCTGGGTTTAATATGCACCAAGAAGACTTTCTTAAGTGCGATGATACTTAAGGGGACAAAAAGTACATGCCACATTATGTTATGGCGAAAACCTTAAGAGTCTATAGCTGTGTCCCTAAAAATGTACATATGTCGTCTGGGATCGCCTTGACATAATATCATCATTTTTTTAAGCTGGCGCGGTGTGAGAGGGCAGTAATTACAAGTAATACTGATAGCAGTTTGATCTGAACGAAGTTTGTAGTTTCAGTTTTGCGGGCGGTATGTGTGGTGTGTGTGTGTGTGTGTGTGTGTGTGTGTGTGTGTGTGTGTGTGTGTGTGTGTGTGTGTGTGTGTGTGTGTGTGTGTGTGTGTGTGTGTGTGTATGTGTGTGCCTTGGTTTATGTTATTTAGTTGTTGTTGTTGTTGTCTCAAAATTCTGGGTACAGTAGCCAGATAAAGTTCACTTGCAATACGATCATAAAAACATGTCATATGTAAAAAAAAAAAAAAAAAAGAAAAAAAAAAATAAATCAAAAAGAGTCTAAAAGAACCACAGTCACTGCGGGAATATGTTTTGTAACGCGTTAGCCAGCGGTGTATTTAGACCCAGTTGAACATATCGCTCGAGCCCAGACGTTCTTCTATGGCTTCCTTTCAGTCATTGTGTGCACAGTCTAACACTATCAGTTCAATGCTCGAGCCTTTCACTGCCCATGACTCCATCCTTATGTCTACAAACCAAATAAAGAACCAGTCACTGTGTTCTGCCGGCTTCTCCGTCTGTCTACAGTGTAATCCTATCACAGCACTGTTCTCTTCTGGCTGCTTCTGTCTCTGTCTGCTTACTGTCTGATGAGGATACGGTTAGACCCTCAATTTGTTCTCGATCTATCATTCATATTGGAAGATGGAGCACACTTTTAGGATGCAAGAGCTGAGGGTTCGAATCCCTAATCTGGCTTTTTCGTTGTTGTTCTTTCTCTTTCGTGTAATCTTGAGTTATGGTTCTGCGTAATAGTCTTTGGAAGGAGACAGTGAACTAGTACATCTTATGCAGTATGCGTTTAGCACATGGGGAATACAAACCTATTGGGAAATAAAGAATTTTTTGATTCTGTGTGTGTGTGCGCGCGTGTG
>CM060314.1:33420313-33422813 GCA_030674185.1 Monoplex corrugatus | reverse complement strand
CATTTCTCCCTCTCTCTCTCTCACCATCGTCCTCCGACTACATGGACACAGACTAAATATACACTGTCTACATGTGTATTACCAACATGTGTGTTACCAGTTGTGCAGTCCCATTCCACCACCTCCCGTCTTCTCCCTCAGTGTATGAGTGAGCGCTGGCAAGGTCGAGAGAGAGAGAGAGAGAGAGAGAGAGAGAGAGAGAGAGAGAGAGAGAGAAGACACACACAACACAGACACAGACAGACAGTTCAGAGACAGAGACAGACAGACAGACAGAGGCACACAGAGAGAGAGAGAGAGAGAGAGAGAGAGACAGATAGACAGAGACGGAGACAGAGACAGAGTGAGACAGACAGAGAGAGACAGACAGAGAGAGAGACAGAGAAATACAAAGACAGAGAGACAGACAGACAGACAGAGACAGAGGCAATGAGAGAGACAGAGACAGACACAGAGGCAGAGATAGAGAGGCAAAGAGAGGGAGAGAGACAGAGGCAGAGAGAGGGAGAGACAGAGACAGATAGAGACAGACAGAGGCAGACAGACAGACAGAGACTGAGGGACTGAGAGACTGAGGGTCAGAGAGAGACCTTTAGACAGACAGACGGTGCTAGTTTGTTTTGTTAAAGAAGTTAAGGAACATCAGGGACCTAAAACAGTCATTTGTCCAATTCTCTCGCCGTGTGACTCCCAGACATGGCAGTGAACAGATCGGCTGGCTGGTCTTAACACCACCCATTGACATCACGCCCACTGTAGTACAACCACCACACAAGTCTTGGCACGCCTTTAACCCTTTGACGCCCGTACCCTGTCCACCGTCATCTTGCTTTGCCAACCATGCTGGCAAAGCAAAAAAACGTAACCCTTTGACTTCCGCACCCTCTCTACTATTACCCTGTTTTGTCAACCATCAGCACCCTGTCCACCATCATCCTGCTTTGTCAACCATGCTAGCAAAGCAAAAACTTAACCCTTTGACTCCCGCACCCTGTCCACCATCATCCAGCTTTGTCATCTACGCTAGCAAAGTAGAAAAACTTAACCCATTTGACTTCCTCACCCTATCCACCTGCTTCCTACAGGAAGCTGGTGATTATGGTGAGGAAGTCAAAAGACTAATTTTTTTTGCAGTTGGTGAATAGGATGCAGGAGTCAAAGGGTTAAAAACACTGTATTTGTCCTTTTTTTTTTCTATACAGTTCAAAATTGTTATGTTACGTTGCATTGCGTAGCATGGGATTGTATCGAATTGCCTTGTATCGTGTTATATGTAAGTCGTTATACTGAACTGCGTTGTATGTGTGTGTGTGTGTGTGTGTGTGTGTGTGTGTGTGGTGTGTGTGTGTGCGTGCGTGCATGCGTGCGTGTGTGCGTGGTGGTGTGTGTGTGTGTGTGTGTGTGTGTGTGTGTGTGAGAGAGAGAGAGAGAGAGAGAGAGAGAGAGAGAGAGAGAGAGAGAGAGAGAGAGAGAGAGAGAAATTCACAGCCATTCTCGTTGGCAGATAGATCGCATTTTGATATTGTTACGTTCTTTATGACGGCATGGTTTTAAGCATAATATCTGTGTCATAATAGTAATAACTAAAGAGGTAAGAGATACAGAACTGTCTGTCTGTCATGCATATAAATCAGCAACGTTTCACTGGTGAGAACATTCAAATATGACATAATATAGGCCGCCAATGAATACCGAAAGCAAGCTGGTTCTACAGAGCAAACACAATCAGTTTGATTTTCAACGTTTTAATCAACAGTGTTCTAGCTTCACGCATTCCACCATATCCATCTTAGGCAGCACGCATCCGACTGGTTTATCTTTTTGCCGGAACTACCCAAACCATCGAAGATTTTGTGAGCAGATGCCTTCATATTGCTTATCCGGCTTACCCACAATGCCACACGTCGTGCCTAAACGTGTTTCCCCATCTCTCTCTGTCTCTGTCTGTCTGTCTGTCGTCTGTCTGTCTGTCTGTCTCTCTCTTCTCTCTCGATGCATATATATATATATATACCGGGCATGAGTCTTCAGGCAATCCCATTCCGTTTCTTCGTTTCAATATTGCTTTCGTAGATTTTCGGGTCTTTTGCTCTCTCTTCGGTCGATCACCGATCTATTTATTCATTTTGTTTATTCATTTATATATTTATTTGTTGTTCCTTTGTTTGTTTCTTTGTTTGTGTCTTTGTTTGTTTGTTGTTTTGTTAAGAGGAAACACGTTTAAGGGCAACCTGGGCGCTGTGTGGCGTATTGCATGTTTTAGGTAAGTTTCTGCCAACAACAGAACAATCATATGCCTTATTGTATATTTTAGATATGGTAGATGTATAAGCTAAACGGTAATTCGTATCTAAAAATACCTTTTTAAGACAGTTTAACACCTTCAGCTTGAATGTGGTCGCTGTTAGTCCACAGCTAGACTGTTATTGAAACGTAATTTTGAAAAGAAATGACAACACCTGAAATCAGCTAAGAGTGACTGTGATGTGACGGTGGTATC
>CM060314.1:33392813-33397813 GCA_030674185.1 Monoplex corrugatus | reverse complement strand
GTCATTATGTCCTTACGTGGTGGAAAAAAGTGGATGGAATATCTAAATTGTTTGTCCTGGCTGACAACACAGTCCAGCTGAAATATGGTTTCTAAGAAAATGTTTAGAGTGCCACTGATAGCAAAAAGGACAAACCAGACAGTCTTGAAAGAGGCAGGCACACAACAAAAAAAAACATTAATGAAGAAAATAAGAAAAAGACAAACAACATTTATAGGACATTTTTACGAGGGAAGAGAAATTTGAACACCTAGTCACAACAGGAAAGCTGGAGGGAAAAAAGAGCTGCATGTAGACCCAGGGAAAAAATATTGGATGGACTTGCGGAGTGGATGAAGATAAAGAGGGTGGGAGATGTACTTGCAACGACAAAGGATAGATTGGTATGGAAGGCCATGACCGCCAAAACCATGCGGCAGGGCACATGATGATGATGACGACCGTGAGACGATGGTAAACTAAATACTCTGTGCTACCTGTGACGAGTAAATAGCAGCTTCACACCCTAGATCCTGATATTATCTAACGTGATCTGAGAGAGTCCAATACAGCGTATCAAGGATTTATGCAAACCCTGACAATCAGAATTTCGTTTCAATTATTTTTGCCAAAGAGTTAAAAAACTGAGAAACACTGAGTGTTATATAACCAAAGTAACGACCATGTTTCCAAGTATAGATCTGTCTAGGGGTCCTTCATAACGCCAACCCTATCATTTGTAAACTGCTCAAAATTTAAAATCAAAGGTATCTGTGACTGACGAGGACATAAACGTCAGTGTATTTTTAAAGATATCCTATATTGCGGCTTAACAAGAACCGGTATATTGTCACTGGATTATGACACATATAAAAAAAACACCATATAAAATCAATATGAAGGACATCAAGCTATTTCAGCTATCTACGTCATTAGCACACACTAAGCACTAAAATCGAATGCACATACGCGTACATATAAGGGGGAAAGAGAGAGAGAGAGAGAGAGAGAGAGGAAGAGAAGAGAAGAACAGACAGAGACAGAGACAGAGACAGAGGACAGAGACAGGAGACACAGAGAGAGAGAGATACAGACAGACAAGATAGAGACAGAGGTGCTAGACGACACGTCATTCTCAGGTTACAGACAATAGCCACTGGCCTCGGAAGCCAAAGATTGCCACACAGTGAGACGGGCACTTAAACCAACATATGCACCCTCAAGATAATGCAGGAATGGGTGACTGTCTCAGTCCTTGATGACTTTCTCTGGGCTCCTGGCACCGAGTATAAATCAGCAGACGGCACGTGCAGCCTTTCGTCTTTTAGTTTTCACAGTGACGGTGCCAACAACGCGCTGTACCTCTGTGTCAGATTTACCGCTGGCGATAGTAAATTAATTTTAAAGCCCTACCTCTACCGATGATGAATTCAGTCTCTGGGTCTGGTTGTAGCAAAAAAAATGTGATGTCCAGTGGTTTTTGCTGTATCACAAACTGGCCAAGTATACGATAGCTAAATTCCCTACTTTTATCTAACATGGTTTAGTGGAAACAGAGTTTACATCACGCCATAATGGACTGTTTATATAAAAAACGTCAGATATGCCATCTTGCTCTTTGGTCAAAGTCCATAAAGGCCTCACAAGGACCTGACTGTATCCGCTATACCATTCTTTGTACGTAAACTATAGCTACTATATATATTTGCGTGTGTGTGTGTGTGTTGTGTGTGTGTGTGTTGTGTGTGTGTGTGTGTGTGTGTGTGTGTGTGTGTGTGTGTGTGTGTGTGTGTGTGTGTGTGTGTTTCGTTCTTTGATTTAACGAACGAACACACACGTGTGTTGTGTGTGTGTGTGTGTGTGTGTGTGTGTGTGTGTGTGTGTGTGCGTGCGTGCATGTGGAATGTGAGAGAGAAAGAGAGAGACAGAGACAAAGTGACAGAGAGACAGACAGAGACAAACAGACAAAGACAGAGAGTCACAGAGAGAGAGAGAGAGAGTCACAGAGAGAGAGAGAGTGTGTGTGTGTGTGTGTGTGTGTGTGTGTGTATCTGTCTGTCTGTCTGTCTGTGCGCTTTGTCCAACTCTTGGCAATGCTAAACTCTTTTCTTTCTTTTTTATGTCCCATGTCTCTGTCTGTGGTGAAGTAAGTTTCATGTGCGTTGTTTTCAGTGACTTCATTGCACAGGTCACGTCCGTGAGAGCTGAACGCCCTAGATTTCATGTTAGCCTTTTCTTACAGAGAACTAGCGGTGTCCATTAGGACCAATCAATGGTTCAAAGACAACCATCGGCCATGTTACGTGGCTCTCTTGCCGAAAAAAATCATAAATTCCTGTGGCACGGTCGGTTTTCTTTATCACGCGGTGTTGCTTATGTAAAATTTATTCATTAAACCCTAAATAATGACCTGCCCAGGCCATCTTGTGAATGACAAATGTATAATTCAATGACCACTTAAGAGAGATGGACAGTGATGACCACTGCCATGGAAATATGTATCAGTGTGTAGTAACACTAGCATGACGGGTATGGACCAGAATTTCGTGTTACCTATTTCCCACATCCTTCCCCAAACCCCCGTAAATGATTACTTAAAATCTTATAAACACAAGCAAACGAATGAGCAAACGAGCAAGTAAACAAACAAACAAACAAACAAACAAACAAACAAACAAACAAACAATGAACAACGCACAAACGGATATACAAACAAACGAACCCACAAACTAGCAGAAGACTCTTGCAGAATCTGTCGCATCTTGGTGTTGACAGCTCCAGTGTCTGTGGAAGAGTGGACCTGTATAGCGAAAGAGGGTAAATAGGCCTACAACTTTTATGTCCATGGCCCCATGGCAGTAAATTTAGTTTATGTTCACTGTACTCCCTGACGTTTGCACTGACTTGGTCAAAGTATGTGGCAGACTTTTATCCTGGTATCAGACATTCTTGGCCGTAACCTGAGACTGTCCATTACGACGTATGAATGATTGATACAGGCTTCAAAGTCAGGCTCTCAGCTTTTGGCTTTGCAACCATGGGTCACAAAACCTGAGACACGTTTGACTTAATTTGCTCCACTGAATTTTACACACAGGTTTTATTCACACAATGAGAGTGATAGGCGTGTCCGGGATACTGTCAGAAGTACGAATCTACAATTCGTAAGACGTTCAAAGCTAGTGACCGGTTCGTAACGGTGGTCATACGAATACACAAAGACTTACATTGGGAGTTTTGGGAGAAGAGTGGCAGAATGGTTCAGATGTTCGCCTGCCAATAACTAAGGTTATAAATCGAGGCTCCAGGGTTCGCTCCTCGACTTTTCTCCTCCGTTTGACCGGAAAGTCGAAATGAGCGTCTAGTCCTTCGGAAGGGGACGAAAAACGAGTCGGACCCGTGTGTCGTCTGGCTGCGCACGCTAAAGATCCCATGGCAGTTGAAAATCGTGAAGAACAGTGCATTTCCCGGCTGCCTTGTTATAAAACATTGAAGAAATAGGTTGATTTCCCAGGTCCCACCCCTTGAAGTACAATTAACCTTCTTGCCTTTCTGAAGTCTTGGTTAAACAAATATGAATATGGATATGAATTTTAAGCGAGAGAGAGGGGATGGGCGCTGCCCTCGCGGTGCTGGCCCCGCGAAAAGTTGAGGTCTCTGCCATCTCACTTCCGTTCGACCCCAGGGTTATGGAACTATATATGTAGGACCCAGGACCTGGCCAGCTCATGGGCTTTACGCGTGTGCCTTGATCATTCTGGATCTTTTCCATCACATGGCATCTGTGACGGTAGTGCATATGGAATTCATTCCGAGAGCGGAGTCGTCATCTTGAGTAAAACTTACATGGACAACGCGGCTAGCTTAGTGTATCTCCTTTAAGTGCTCATGTCTGTCTAAAGAACAAACTGAACTCCACTTTCGTGAAAAAACAAACAAACAAACAAACAAACGAACAACAACTTAAGTTGTCTGGATGGAATCTCAAAAAGGCTCGCAAACTTCAGAAATAAATGTCTCATACCTACTTACAAGTGATCTTAGAGACGTCAGGATAAGTATTGAATTCAGGTATACATCTGTGTGTGTGTGTGTGTGTGTGTGTGTGTGTGTGTGTGTGTGTGTGTGTGTGTGTGTGTGTGTGTGTGTGTGTGTGTGTGTGTAGATAGACAGATAGATAGATAGATAGACAGGCAGACAGACAGACAGACAGATAA
This sequence comes from Monoplex corrugatus, assembly GCA_030674185.1. Classification (NCBI taxonomy): domain Eukaryota; kingdom Metazoa; phylum Mollusca; class Gastropoda; order Littorinimorpha; family Ranellidae; genus Monoplex; species Monoplex corrugatus. The sequence goes on along the minus strand of CM060314.1, from coordinate 33,393,617 downwards.
ACAGACAGACAGATAGATAGATATACAGACAGACAGACGGACAGATAGATAGATAGATAGATAGATAGACAGACAGACAGACAGATAGATAGATAGACAGACAGATAGATTAGATAGATAGACAGACAGATAGATAGATATATAGATAGATAGACATATAGATAGGTAGATAGATAGGTAGGTAGATAGGAGAGGGAGAGAGAGATAGACAGACAGACAGACAGACAAACAGAGAGAGCAAGCGAGCGAGCGAGAGATAGAAAGAGAGAGAGAGAGGCAGGCAGACAGACAGACAGACAGACATGCAGACAGGCAGACCTATGACATAGAGATAGACAGAGGAAATAGAGAGAGAGAGGGAGAGGGGGGGAAAGAGGGAGAGAGAGACAGAGAGAGACAGAGCGAGAGAGAAGAGGTTGTGTTGTGGTTCGTCAGGATGGAAGAGCAAACTGACAAATCTATTGCAGATATGAATTGTATGTGAACAGTGTAAATACGAGACACATAAAGTCGATTTCACCTTCTACTTCTTCCTGCTCAGTTGGACTGACAATACTTGATTACTGTTGACCTTTTCATTACTATTCTTAATATGTCAAAGTGTATTGCGAATTTACTGTTTTGCTGTACATACTATAATAATAAAACATTGCAGCAAAGCCTATCAGACGAAATATACACAAATCATATATCCCTATCATTCAACACACAACTTCATAAAAATAATACACAAACTCGGAAAATGTAAGTTGTTCTTTTTTGTCTGTTTGTTTGTTTGTTTGTTTGTTTTTGGAGATCGGGACC
>CM060314.1:33372813-33382813 GCA_030674185.1 Monoplex corrugatus | reverse complement strand
TATCCCAGCGACACCCTGGGGTCATCCCACCCAAACCTGATCCCTACACGTCCCCAAACAGTCATGTTCGCATCCGGCGCAATTCTCGTATGGTCGATGCTTCTTCTTACGCCTGGCTGGCGCGTGCTAGGCTCGTGCGCTGAGGCGTGAAGAGAGGTGAACTGCTTGACTGACAATCTGTCTGCCGGCCACACGGTGTCACGCCAAGACCGTTACCCCTCCTGTAAACTTTACCCTGCTGCCACCAGAAACCCAACCCTCACTGCTTTGCATGTGTTGTGGTTGATGTTTTTTTTCATCATTGCGTTAGTTGACACGTCTTATCCATCCCTTGTTTGTTCTTAATGCTTTCCTTATTTTCTTCTTTTTTTCTTTTGATTTTTTTATCTGTAATATGAGTGGTATATTTTTCGGTTTTGTTGTTGTTGCTATTACTACCAATGTTATTAAGTTATTGTGATTGTTTTGAGTTGCTATTGCTATTGTTAAAGGTTGACATCATTTGCTTTACACAATTATGACTCGTCTCCCGTACTTTCCTTTCTTGTTTTGTTCTCTCTCTTTCTCTCTCTCTGTCTCTGTCTCTGTCTCTCTGTCTATCTCTCTCTCTGTCTCTGTTTCTCTGTCAATGTCTCTTCTCTCTCTCTTTCTCTGCCTCTGTCTGTCTGTCTATCTGTCTCTCTCTCTCTGAACACGACGAACTGAGAGTGAAGCTGAGGAATATCAGGACACAACTAAGAGTTACGTCCACTGAAAAAAAGGAAATCTTTTGTAAGAAAACAAATCTATACTTCAACAGTGAGAGAGAGAGAGAGAGAGAGAGAGAGAGAGAGAGAGAGAGACAGACAGACAGACAGACAGACAGACAGACAGACAGACAAGCGGACAGACAGTATCTTGTCTTATTACAGGACTAATGGACTGAGTGCACTGAGCATTCTCGTTTCAACGAAGAGGAGTTCGTGAAGATTCTAATTTGTTTTACACAGAACATTGGACAGAGATGTAGCAATGCTAAAAAGTACACAAAAGAAATGAATTTTAAAAAAGAAACTTCCACAAAACACAGACAATCATGATTTCGTCAAGCTCAAATACCATCTTTATTTCAGAAGAAATGGAAGGAAGGGTTTATGTCCACGAACACAGACTTTTTGACCCGATGGCATTTGCAGACGAACATTGTGACACTTGCAAACAACTCCTCTATCAGTGTACATGATACGTAAGCTAAACGATCTTAGCAATTATAGAGATGGCACAAACATTCACCAGGGATAGTTTTATCGTGGGAGCTTCCCAGACATATTTTTTTCCCCCTTTCTATCTCCTCTTTGCTAATCTCTTTCATCGAACAGTTAGAGGCGACTAGTCCCTCTACCCCCACCTCACGATTTTTTTTACCTCAGAAGTCGACAATAGCAGATTTTTATTTATCTATTTATTTGTTTATTTGTTTATTTTCTTCCCAGCTACCGAATGTAGGGATTTGTTATTCTTTCTTCGCTGGCATATACTATCAACTTACTTAACTCCCTTCTCTTTTGTCTCTAGACGGGATAATGCCATAGACTTTGGTTTGAAATCGGTGTTGAGAGAGAGAGAGAGAGAGAGAGAGAGAGAGAGAGAGAGAGACGAGAGAGAGAAGAGACAGAGAGAGACAGAGAGAGACAGAAAGACATAAATACAAAGAGAGAAGAGAGAGAGAGAAAGTGTGTTCGTTCGTTCGTGCCTTGATTTATCTTATAAGTTTTTCACTATAAGTGATATTGACGGTAGAAAGTGTGTGTGTGTGTGTGTGTGTGTGTGTGTGTGGTGTGTGTGTGTTGTGTGTGTGTGTGTGTGTGTGTGTGTGTGTGTGTGTGTGTGTGTGTGTGTGTGTGTGTGTGTGTGTGTGAAATGTGTCCGTGTGTGAGTGTTTGTGTTGAATGCCTGAATGATTAATTAGGAATTTAAGAAGACATGAGAATTCGTATAAACAAAGGCGAACGCAAACACATTTATTATGGTTATTACTCATTGTTAATAAATATAGATGGGGATCTTGTCAAAAGACTGTTGTGGATTATTCATTATATTTTTAACATTTTAATTTATTTATCTTTTTTTGTTGTTGTTGTTCAAAACTTGTCTTTTTAACAGCTTGCTCGATGCAAATACGTAATTGCCGTCCGTGAGTGAGATGCTATGTTTAAGAAGGGCTGTCATCAAGGGCAGACGTGACATGATCAGAAACATTAAGATGTGAGAAACGAGGGGAGCAACGCAAGAGCACCATTAAATTCATTAGCAGAGAATCAAATGATGTGGCTCATTTGACCTGAATGCAACATCAGCAGCTTTTTCAGCAAAAAACAAAAAAACAAAAACAAAATTAAAAACAAAACAAAAACAAAAATAGGAGAAGATTGGCAGAATGGTTCGGATATTCCCTTGCCGATAACTAACCCCGAGGTTTCAGGGTTCGTTACCCGTTGAGGCCTCGACTTTTCTCGTCATTTTGACCGAACAATCGAACTGGACATTAAGACCTTTCTCGTCACTCTGACCGAAAAATCGAACTGGACATTAAGTCCTTCGAAAGGGGACGATAAACGAGTCAGACCCGTATGCTTTCTGGCTTGCGCACGCTTATGATCTCACGGCAGTTAAAAATCGTGAAGAGCAAGGCATTCATTCGACTGCCCTAGTACAAAACATTGGACAGATAGGTTCATTTCCCAGGTCTCCCCCCTAGAAGGCCAATTAGCCTTCTTGCCTTTCTGGAGTGTTGGGTAAAAAAAATTAGGTGGCGCTGCGCCGCGTCGGTGTGCACTCAAAAGGGAGAGCATCCCGAGTATGACATGGTAAATCCACTGTAATAAAAAAAAAAAAGTTATGGTAATAATGTTAGGAATAATGATTACAGCAATAATAATAATAATAATAATGATGATAATAATGATATATAATAATAATAATAATAATAATAATAATGATAATAACGATGATAATAATAATAAACAATAATAATAATAATACAATAATTATAATAATAATAATTATAATAATGATAATGATAATGATAATAATAATAATAATCATCATAATGATAATAATAATAATAATAATAATAAAACAATAATAATATATGGATTTATAGCGAGAGGTAGACTAAGGAAACTTGACTTGGCGGTGTATTTTCCTGTTGGCAGCTAACTCTTGCCCGCCCCCTCCTCCCCCCCCCCCACAATGCCATGATAACCTCGATGGTACAAGTGGGCGGACAAAAAAAAAGAAGACTCAAAGCAACAGTTGATGTAGTATTTCGGAGACAACGTCAAGTAAGAGAGAGTCTGAAAGTGCAGTGAAAAAAAAACAAAAACAAAAAAAAAACAAAAAAAACAGACGGCATTGCCCTTATTATCTATTATCTGTCGAAAGTGTCCGTCCAACTATGCTGGTCCAGTTTGTCACTATTTCACATAATCTATGCACAAATAGTCAATAAATCCTTCTCGTGGCATTGTGTCCACAGGTGAACACTTATCGCGCACATCGCTAAAGCAGACACGTACAAAAACACAACTGACAGAAGAAATCCAATCCCCTTTCTAGTGTTTAAGAATTTCGATTGTGTTCTGCTCATCTCCATCCCCACACCCCCACCCCACCCCACCTCCCCTTCATTATAATTATGTTCTTTTACTTTTTCACATCATTTTTTTTTTTCTCATCCTACATGTATTTCTCTTCTTCAACTTTTCTTAATCTTCTCGTTTACGTTTGTTTGTTCCCATTCTCTTCTTCTTCTTTCTTTTCTTCTTCTTTCTTCTTTTCTCTCTTCTCTTCTTCTTCTTCTTCTTCTTCTTTCCCCTTTTTTTTCTTCTTCTTCTTCTCTTCTTCTTCTTCTTCTTCTTCTTCTTTTCTTCTCTTCTTCCTTCTTCTTCTTCCTCTCTTCTCTTTCTTCATTCTCCTCTCTGATCTCTCTCTCCAATCTTCTTCCCCTCCTTCTCTTCTTCTCTCCTTCTTTTCTCCTCTTCTCTTCTCTTTCCTTTTATTTCCTCTTCCTCTTCCTCTTCTTCTTCTCTCTTAACAACTCCATCACGCACACTACCTCCCACACACACACATCACGCACACACACACACACACACACACACCACACACCACACACACACATACACACACACACACACACACACCACCACACACACCACCACCACCAACCACCACCACCCACACCACACCACCACACAGCACAAACGAGCGCACGCGAACATATTTTGAAAAGAAAGAAAAAAATCAATTAAAAAGATACTTTTTTTTTAAAAATGTCATCGACAAATGACATCTCTCTCTGTCTGTCTCTGTCTGTATGTCTGTCTGTCTGTCTCTCTCTCTCTCACATCTCTCTCTGTCTGTCTCTTCTGTCTGTCTGTCTGTCTCTCTCTCTCTCTCTCTCTCTCTCTCTTTCCCCTCCCCTCCTTCTGTCTGTCTGTCTCTCTCTCTTTCTCTCTCTCTCTCACTCACTCCTTCCACCACAACACACAGACACACACAACACACCCTCACAGGAAAGGCTACCGAGCCATTATCATGGACAGTGACACCTTTGACGGTTCTAGTGAAAAGAAGCTAAACGTAAAGGGAAGGGAAAGAAAGAAGAATTAAAGAAAACAAAACTAAGCGAAAGGAAAAGAAATACGAAGAAGAAACAAACAAAGAAAACATCGAGTAAAAGTGTTAAAAAGTTAGAAATGGAAAGAAGGGGATGAAGAGAGAGAGAGAGAGAGAGAGAGAGAGAGAGAGAGAGAGAGAAGAGGGAGAAAGGGAGGAAAAGATGGGGTAGGATGAGAAGGGGAAAGAAAGAGAGAGAGAGGGGGGGGGGTCAGGGAAGAAGAACGAGAAATACAGATAGAGAGGGATGGGAGAGAGAGAGAAGGAATGAAGAAGAGAGGGGGGGGGGTTAGAGAAGAAGGAAACAGAGAGAGAGAGAGGGGGTGGAGTGTGCGGTTAATGAGAGAGAGGGGGGTGAAGGAAGAACAAAAGAAGGGGGAACAGGTAGAAACACACGGCAATGACCCATACAATAAATCCATAATAACATACATACATACATACATACATACATCATACATACATATAGATATATGAACATATATATAGGCGTGCATGCATGTATACATAGACAGATAGGTAGATAGATAGATAGACCAGCACATAGATAGATAGAGAGACAGACAGACAGATAGATAGACAGGTAAATAGATAGACAGACATATAGATAGATAGATAGATAGATAGAACCAGTACATAGATAGAGAGAGAGACAGACAGACAGACGGATAGATAGACAGACAAATAGATAGACAGACAGATAGATAGATAGATATATAGATACATAGATAGACAGACAGATAGATAGATAGATAGATAGATAGACACATAGATAGACAGACAATAGATAGATAGAAGATAGATAGATATATAGATAGATAGATAGATAGACAGGCGATCTGCATGAGAGGCTCCCCGATAATAAGATAACAAACATGCAAGGCAAGGGGGGGGGGCAGACAGACAGAGAGAGACAGAAAGAGAGAAAGAGAGGGGGGAGAGAGACAGACAGACAGAGAGACAGACAGGCAGAGACTGAGAGAGACAGAGACAGAGAGACAGAGAAAGAATTGTATTAAGCCATTTTTCCCAATGAGTAGCTCAGTGAAAATGTGCACATTTGTACAGAATCAGCTGAGGTAAGATTCGGCTTTTTGTTTCTTCCCGAACTTTTATACCGTCCCTCTTTCTGACTGGCTTGATTGATAAAGGGCAAATCGCTGGAAGAAGCATCATTACGAAATGCGCTGGAATCATTTACATTTTCTGTCATCATTGAAAAATAAAACCGAAAATGTATTCCAGAGTCAGTGTGTGTGATTAGAGTTTGGAAAATATATTTTTTGCCAAGTAGAATGCATGTCAACGTCGCATGACAGAAACGGTACGATAATTTCTGTAAAGGAAGGATCTTGAAAATACATGTCAACCTTTGAGCCAAATTGTCTGTCCTTTGTAATATTATGAGTAAACAGTTTTTGATATTACCTGGATATGGTAAAAACATGACATACGCAAATTGCCCGCCCTGTAGAATGCGGAGGCGTTTTCTGATTTAGTCTTTCATACTCTCTAAAGAGAAATTCGATAAATGAAGCTTGTGAAGAAATCCCTAAGGTAGATAGAAAAGCAAAAAAGAACTGGATGACAAAAGACATTTTAGCTTGACGGATGAACAGAGGAAGGCAAAGAGACACGAGGAGATATACAGGAAGATAAAGAAAGAAATCAGAAATAGGTGCAATGAAGCTAAGGAAGCTTGGCTGAAAACAAAAAGCAAAGTATTAGAAGACCGACACAAAATGGATCCTCAGGGCATGCACAGACGAATTGAAGAAATTGTCCACAGGAAAAATACATGCACATCAACTGGTTGCTTACAATGGAAAGATGGTACGCTTATCATGGAAAAAGACAAAATGTTAGACAGACGGGGAGAGAGTACATTAAAGACCTTTTTGAAGATGACAGAAACGAAGAACACATTATAAGAAAGAACGTTGAAGGACCACGAAATATGAAGTTAGAGCAGCACTGAAAAAGTTGAAACCAGGAAAAGCCCCAGGACCAGACAACATTACTACAGAGATGATTGATGCCCTGGAGGAATTTGGTATTGAAAAGATAACAGTCCTCCTAAATGAAATATACGACACTGGAAAAATCCCCAAAGATATTTCAAAATCAATTTTCATTGAACTTCCAAAGAAGACAGGGGCTATAGAATGCGAACTCCATCACACAATCAGTTTGATGAGTCATGTAACAAAAATCCTATTAAGAATAATCATGATGAGGATAAGGAATAGAATCAAAAGAGAAATAGCAGATGAACGGTGTGGATTTGTGGAGGGGAAAGGAACTAGTAATGCCATATACATCCTAAGAACTATCATAGACAGGTCAATCGAGATGAATAAGGTTTTATGTGTATGCTTTGTTGACTATACATGTACCAAGGCTTTCGATCGGGTAAGACATGAAGAATTGATCAACCAACTAGAAAGACTCAATATTGACGGAAAAGATCTACGAATTATCAGAAATATGTATTGGGAACAAACAGCTGCAGTGAGAATAGAAAACGATATAAGCTCTTTCCAAAACATCAAAAGAGGAGTCAGACAGGGTTATGTTTTGTCACCAGATCTGTTTTCACTTTACAGCGAAAACATCATGAGAAACCTAGAGGAAGACCCTGGATTAAAGGTTGGCGGGAAAATGATAAACAACATTCGATACGCAGATGACACCGTGCTAATTGCAAAAAATGAAAGGGACCTACAAAACCTTGTGAATATACTGAAATAGAAAGCAAAGGTAAGGGGTTGGAACTAAACAGCAGGAAGACTGAAGTCATGGTGATCAGTAAAAAACATGAAATCCCGTCATGCAAAATATCAGGAAACGGCACAACCTTGAAACAGGTTGATAAGTTTAAATACCTGGGAACAATCATTTCACCAGACGGCAGATGCACATCAGAAAAAGCCATCAGAATCGGCCAAGCCAAAACAGCATTCAAGAAGATGAAAAGCAGTCTTACTAACAAATGCCTATCTATAAAAATTAGGAAGAGAGTTCTTGAATGTTATATAAAACCAATACTGTTATTTATACGGTTGTGAGGTGTGGACAGTCAACAAGCAAAGCCAGAACAAGATTGAGGCAGCCGAGATGTGGTTTCTGAGAAGAATGTTGAGAGTCCCATGGACAGCAAAGAAAACAAACGAGACAGTCCTAATGGAGGCAGACACAAGAAGATCATTCATAAGGAAGATTAGGAAAAGACAGGCAACATTTATAGGACATTTTATTAGAAAGGTGAACGGAGCGTATGGTCACAACGGGAAAGCTGGAGGGAAAGAGAGAACCAGGTAGACCCGGGGAGAAGGTACTGGACGGACTTGCATAGTGGCTGAAGACAAAGAGGTAGAAGAGATGCTTGAGGTAACAAGAGAAAGAGACAGATGGAAGTCCATGATCGCCAACGCCATGCGGCAAGGCACCTGATGATGATGATGATTCCTGAACTCTCTCTCTCTCTCTTCTCTCTCTCTCTCTCTCTCTCTCTCTCTCTCTCTCTCTCTACTCTCTTGAACGCTGTGACGGGAAAGGAGTTACTTATATCCAGCAATGAGCCAATATTTTTACGTTTGTAATGATTGGACAGAGACAGAGACAGAGAGAGAGAAAGACAGACAGACAGAGACAGAGAGAGATAGGGAGAGAGAGAAGACAAACAGACAGACAGAAAGAAAGACAACACACACACACAGAAAGAAAGAAAGACAGACAGACAGACAGACAGACAGACAGAGACAGAGACAGACAGACAGATGGGAGAGAGAGGGATCAGGTGGGGAGAGAGAGGTCTACTTGAAGATGTGTTTATATCTCTACCTCTTTGTCTTTCTCCCTGTTTCTCTGTCTGTATCATTTCCATGACACGGCTGGGAAAGAGTACTCTGGACTAATACTTTATTTATTTATTTATTATTAATTTATTTATTTATTTATTTATTTATTTATTTATTTATTTATTTATTATTTATTTATTTATGTATTTATTTATTTATTTTTTAGTATTATTTTCTCTTTTTTTTTTAGCATGAGTTGGGTTTTTTTTGTATCTATTTTGAATTGTTTTTGATTGCTTTGTTCGTCCGCTTTTGTTTCTGCTGTTTATTATTCGTTCTGTTTTGTTTTGTTTTTACTCTTACAAACTATTTTATTGGATGCTGAGAAAAAAATTATGAATAAATCATCAAAATCCACGTGCACATCTCCCCAAAGAGATTCCCAACAGCTCTCCCAACGGATCAATATGGCCTGCAGAACAATCCAATAAATAATTGTCAATTTGTGCAAAGATGCATAAGCAAACTGTCTGTGATGCCGCGTAATCTAACAGCTCCCATTTGTACATAGTTTTATGGAATATGTGTGCTCGTGTAAAACCTCCTGGATATTGCTTGTCTGACATAGCAGCAAATTTATTTTTATGATGTGCGGTGCTGATGTTTGTCACCATTTCCTGTCCCCTAGATTCATGGAGAGACAATTGCATTAAATTCGCTTTCTGGCTGCTTCTCTGTCTTCCTGCCAATGGCTCTGTCCTTTTTTTTTGTTGCTTTGTTTTGTTTTGTTTTTGTCTACTTTACTTGATTCTCTCTCTCTCTCTCTCTCTCTCTCTCTCTGTCTCTCCCTCTCTCTCTGTTTGTCTGTCTGTCTCTGTCTCTGTCTATCTTTCTCTCTCTTTCTCTCTACCGTTCTGTCTGTCTGTCTATGTGTCTGTCTGTCTGTCTGTCTCTGTCTCTGTCTGTCTGTCTCTCTGTCTGTCTGTCTGTCTGTCTCTCTCCCCCCCCCCCCCCCCCCCCATCACTACAAACTGAAATAGGCTGGTCTAATGTTAGACGTAAATCAAAACCTTTCTCATCACGCCTTTTGCCCTCGGCCTGCACCCAGCAGTTGCACATCCCACGAATCTTCTTTCACGACTGCAGCTGTCTTCCATCCAATGCCAATCCACTCTAACACCTTCAGCAACACCAAAAGCCTGGTGAGGACCTCACTTCACGCTGCCACCCTTTTCACTGACTCCCTCCCTACTCCTCCCCTACCCCTACCCTCTTCACGCACAGTCCTTGACAATTGAAGATCCTCCCACCCCGATTGCCCTCACTATAGTGTATTCTCACTCGCCGCAGTACAAGCCCACACACTACCATTCATCACCACACCCTTCTCACTGTACGACCCGCCTATCACGTCCAGTCCCTGAAATTGATACTCGCATGGGGTTGCCCGTACTCAGAGTTAATCAGATTTTGAGTCTGAAGTCATGGAAGGACAAGAGGAGACTCATGTTGCCATCTTGAGTTTATTGCCTTAAAGCTGA
>CM060314.1:33362813-33367813 GCA_030674185.1 Monoplex corrugatus | reverse complement strand
TTTTCTTTTGTGCGGTTTGATCCTTTCTTTCTATTTTCTTTTTTTCACATTATCATTATTATTATTATTATTATTATTATTATTAGTAGTAGTAGTAGTAGTAGTAGTAGTAGTAGTAGTATCATCATCATCATTATTATTATTATTATTATTATTATTATTATTATCATTATTATTACCATTATTATTGTCAGTAGCAGTAGTAAGAGCAGGAGTAAATAGTAATATTATTGTTATTGTTATTGGTATTTATCATTATCATTGTCATCGTCATTGTTTTTTTCTATAAATACAGAGTGGAAACATCCTACTTTTCGTCCTTTCTAATAATTTTGACGAGCCTTTTGTGTTTGTTCTTTATTTCATTTATTCTTTATATTCTTATCTCTTGTTAGTTTGCTTTTCATTTCCCGTTTTACACACTTACTTCGTTTATCCAGGCACCCGCCTTTGTGTCTTTTTTTTTCTTCTTCTTCTTTATGCACATTCAGCAGAAATAACAAAAAAACAGGGGGGGGGGGGGGGGGGGAGCTTAGAAGAAAAATAAAACGAAAAAAAAAAGGGGAAACTACTGAGCAATATAACAAACAAGTGCCGTTACTGTATCTCTGCCCGTGTGTCGGTCTATGTGTTTGTTCGTTCTTTGATTTAACGTCTTTTCACCATGTGCTTGTCTATCTGGTTGTCTGTCCGTATTTCTGTCTGTCTGTCTGCATATATATGTCTGTCTCGCTGACTCTCTCTCCCTCCCTCCCTCTCTCTCTCTCTCTCTCTGTCTCTCTCACTCATTCAAACTCTCTCTCTGTTTCGCTCTCTCTCTTTCTCTGTCTCTCTGTCTCTGTCTCTGTCTCTCTCCCTCTCTCTCTTCTTTCTTTGTCGTGTGTGTGTGTGTGTGTGTGTGTGGTGTGTGTGTGTGTGTGTGTGTGTGTGTGTGTGTGTGTGTGTGTCTGCCTGCCGTCTGCCTGCCTGCCTGTCTGTCCTCTGTCTGTCTGTCTCTCTCTCACCTCTCTCTCTCTCTCACTCTTACTCTCTTTCCCCTCTCTCTCTCTACATATATATGTATATGTCTGCCTTTCTGTCTCTCTGTCTGTCTGTCTGTCTGTCTCACGTTCTCTCTTCTCTCTCTCTCTCTCTCTCTCTCTCTCACTGTGTGTCAGTCAGTCCGTCAGTCAGTCTTTCAGTCTGTCGTCTGTCTGTCTCTGTCTCTCTCTCTTTCTCTTTCTCTCTCTTCTCTCTCTCTCTCTCTCTCTCTCTCTCTCTCTCAGTACAAGCTAGCCAACCATTATCCTTAACGACGTCACATTACATGTGTGTTGTGGAAAAAAGCTCAACAGGAGGAAAAGCAAAAACAAAAACGGGTAAAAAGAACGAAAAATAAGGCGGACAATTAAAACAACAATGAAAGGAAAGAGGAGATTGGGTAAAAAACGGCAATGAGGCAGAAATGGGAGAACAGAGGGGGAAAAAGCCATGTAACAAATAGTCAAGCTACTAAAATTTCTTGTTGTTCTGTTTGCTGTTTGTTTTTTGTTTGATTTGTTTGTTGTTGTTTTTTTTGTTTGTTTGTTTTGTATTCTTGTTCTGTGTCTGTTTGTCTGTCTGTCACACACATACACACACACACACACACACACACACACACACACACACACACACATACACACACACACACACACACAATATATCTCTTTACATGTATACTCTCTCTCTCCCACACACAGATGCACACACACACACACACATACGCATGCACCTATACATATACACAAACATCACTCAAACACACACGCATACACACCACACACACACAGACACACAACACACACACACACACACACACACATACACACACACACAACACTCACACAACACACACACACACACACACACACACACACACACACACACACACACACACACACGTTAAATGAAATAGTTCCTAGCAAAAAGATGGAACATTAATGAATTTACAAAAAACACTTTACACATGTTTACAAATATTACTATAATCAAATCAGGATATAATCCACAAGTGAAAGTTTGCCAGATATACAGACAGGCCCGTTAGTCCAGTGAATAGAGTCAGACTTCCAGTCAGAAGGTCTTGAGTTTAATCCCCGTAGACACCTCCGTCTGATGAAATCATTTCATCAGACGGCAGATGCACATCAGAAATAACCGGCAGAATGGCCAAGCCAAAACAGCATTCAAGAAGATGACAAGCATTCTTACCAACAAATATCTATCAATTAACATCAGGAAGAGAGTTCTTGAACGTTATATAGAACCAATACTGTTGTACAGATGTGAGGCGTGGACAGTCAACAAGCAAAGCCAGAACAAGATTGAGGCAGCCGAGCTGTTGTTTCTTAGAAGAATGTTGAGAGTTTCATGACAGCAAAGAAAACAAACGAAACAGTCTTGATGGAGGCAGACACAAGTAGATCACTCATAAGGAAGATTAGGAAAAGGCAGGCAACATTTATAGGCCATTTTATGAGGAAGGGGGATTGGAGCACCTGGTCACAACGGGAAAGCTGGAGGGAAGGAGAGCCCCAGGTAGACCCAGGGAGAAAATGTCGGACGTACTTGCAGAGTGGCCGGGGACGAGGAGGGTGGGGGAGATGCTAGGGGCAACCAGAGATAAAGACAGATGGAAGTCCATGATCGCCAACGCCTTGCGGCAGGGCACCTGATGATGATGATGATGATGAGACACCTCCGCTTGGTAGTTAAACGGTAAATATTTTCTTTTCACCTGTGGTTTAGCGGGTAGAGCTTTTTCTGTTTCCCTAAGTCAACATATGTGCGGACTTGCCAGTGTGTGAACACTACTCGTTTGTGTGCGCATGCACGTTAAAGAGCCAGTGTAATTCTTATCAGTGGCTGGCTTGTCGGGACCTGAAAACTCTCCACGTGCACGTCCATCAAAGATGCAGACTGTATAACAGCATAACAAAGTGTGGTCAGCTTAACTTAACAGCTGAAGGCCTCGTTCTCTACTCAAAAGTCTGAGTAAATGTAATTGCTCAAGTGAGTACAACTGACTACCAAACCATTTTGGAGAGTACTTGGAAAACGCTGTTGACTAGTGTTTAACTTAGTCTATGGTTCAGTACTTCTTTGGTACTTCACTGTTTTTTATCCGTGAAGAATCCACCCTTAACCCTTTGACTCCCGCACCCCATCCACATCCACCACCATCCTGCATTACCAACCATGTTAGCAAAGCAAAAATTTAACCCTTTGATTCCTTCATCCCATCCACTGCAGGAAACTGGTGGATGGGGTGAGGAATCAAAGGGTTAAGTTTTTGCAGTCGGTGGATAGGGCGCTGGAGTCAAAATGTTAAATAGCATCGTGAAACAAGTGCACTGCAATAGTTTGCTCTTGTTGTCAATTGACAGACGAAGACAAACATGCTTTACAATGAAAAACAGCTTGTGATCTCCGCGCTCGATATAAATTCTATACTTACTGACGCCACAGATGTCATATGGTGGATACGATCCCGAAAACGATTATATCAGATACACATGGAAATGAAAGAAGAATACATATGTAACAAAAGTTCAATGCTACCGACAGATTGACATTTTATACAATACACAGGCATTGTGTTTGTTGTTGTTGTTGTTGTTGTTTTTTGACACTACTTGGATATCAAGGATTGTCATATAACCCTTCTGCCTGTCAATTTCGTTAGATGAACACGTTCTGTGATGCTATCAATCGCAGCTTTTTAAACTTCTTTCATCTTTTATGTTTGTCTGTCTGTCTGTCTGCCTCTCTCTCTCTCGTTCTCTCTGTCTCTGGCTGTCTCTCTCTGTCTCTGTCTGTCTGTCTGTCTGTTCTCTCTCTCTTTCTCCCTCTGTCTCTCGTTCTCTCTATCTGTCTTACTGTCTCTCTCTGTCTATGTCTCTGTCTCTCTACCTTTCTCTGTCTCTCTGTCTCTGTCTCTGTCTCTCTCTCTTTCCCCGTCTCCATCTCTGTCTCTCTGTCTCTTCCTCTCCCTGTTTGTCTGTCTGTCTCTGTCTATGTCTCTCTCTCTCTCTTTCTGTCTCTGTCTCTGTCTATGTCTGTCTCTCTGTCTATCTGTCTGTCTCTCTGTCTATCTCTCTCTCTCTCTCTCTCTCTCTCTCTCTCTCTCTCACTTCCTCCCTCCTTCCCTCTTGAGCAAATTGTTAGCATTCCAAACCACTAACGAAGATGCACATATATATCTTTTACAAACCCTCCTCATGGAGAATCAATGCCCACAAAAAGTAAACCATCCCACTCCAAATGTCAGTCTCTCTAGAGGTTTGCAGAAACGCTCCTAACAGTTCGATCAGGCGTTTTGAAACACTAAAATATATCACTGTTCGTTTTTGTGCAAGCATGAACAGGGAAATTGTCTGTGCTGCCATACAGTGTAACATTTCCCATTTGTACACTGTTTTATTGAGTGTATGTGCCTGCTTGTAAAATCGCCAGGGTATCGATTCCATGACATAGCAAAAAAAAAAACGTTTGTCTCTGATGTGCTGTGCTCATGTTTGGCGATATTATCTGTTCCTGGAGTCATGGTCAGGCAATTACATTGAAGTTGCTTTTTCTCTGTGTTGCTTGCCAGTCTCTCTCTGTGTCTTTTCGTGTGTCTCTCTGTCTCTCTGTTTGGATGTCCTTTTCTGTGTCTGTCTTTGTCTCTGGCTCACTCTTTATCGCTTTGCCTCTGTCTTTGCCTGCCTGTCTCTTTCTCTCTATCCTACTTTCTTTCTTTCCTTCTTTCTCCTTTCTCTCTCTCTCCCTCCCTCCCTCTCTCTCTCTCTCTCTCTCTCTCTCTCTCTCTCATTTGCTGTGTATTTGTATTGACCCTCCATAGATGAGGTCTAATTATAAAAACAAAACAATAATGTACTGTGTCCCAGTCTCTGTCTCTGTCTCTGTCTCTGTCTCTGTCACTCTCTCTATCTCTCTGTCTCTGTCACTCTCTCTCATTCTGTATCGCTCTGTCTTTC
>CM060314.1:33355313-33357813 GCA_030674185.1 Monoplex corrugatus | reverse complement strand
TGTCTGCCTCTCACTGTCTGTCTGTCTTTGTCTCTCTCTCTCTCTCTCTCTCTCTCTCTCTCTCTCTCTCTGTCCCTTGCTCTGCCTGTCTGTCTTCTCTGTATATCTGTCTCTGCCTCTGCTGGCTGTCTGTCTCTCTCACTCTCTCTCTCTCTTTGTGGTTTAGTATAGACTCTCCACAGGCGAAGTCTGAATATAAAAACAAAACAGTAATATGCTTATGCCACTGTCTCGAAAACAGAAACGTGTTCATGTTCTTGTTCTGTCTGTGTGTCTATCTCTTTGCGTATCTGTCTCTCTCTCTCTCTCTCTGTCTCTCTGTCTCTATCTGTCTCTCTGTCTTTATCTATGTCTGTATGTCAGTCTCTCTCTCTCTCTCTCTCTCTCTCTCTCTCTCTCTCTCTCTCTCTCTCCTCTTTTTTGTTTTCGTTTTGCTCTGTTTTTCATTTTAAACAACGTACAGTGAAACCTACTGGGTTGCTACTAAACTATGAACCAAATCTTATCCCTTCACTCGTTTTACTTCTAATTCAGTATCACAAAACGGCACACCACCCCGAGTCCTTTTCCTCACCCATGTCACTCTCACTCATGGAAACATCTCCCAGAGAACCATCAGCCTTCTGACACCTCTCAGTACATTCCATCACTCATTTCACTGCATCCCTCCCTTGCTCCTGCTGCCCCCACCCTCCCCCACCCCCACCCCCAACAGTCCATGACACCCAGAGATCCTCCCACCCTGAATTCACCTCTCTGCAGTATCATCCTCCCACTTCAACCCAGCACGGTACCCCAAAACTTGTCACCCTCGCCCCTAACCCCTTTCACTACAGTACTCGCCCCTGGCTTTCAATGCCTAACTGTATATTCGCATGGTGTCGTTCATCGTTAGTGTTAATTCGATTTTGAGTCTGCTGCAGTCATGGAAAGGAAAAAAAAAGGAGAGTGGAGTTGTCACTTTGAGTTACTGCTCACAGTAGACACTTTGAGGTGAGGTGTTGCTCACAGTAGACGTTTTGAGTTACTGCTCACAGTAGACACTTTGAGTATTGCTCACAGTAGATGTTTTGAGTTATTGTTCACAGTAGACACTTTGAGGTATTACTCACAGTAGACGTTTTGAGTTATTGTTCTCAGTAGACACTTTGAGTTATTGCTCACAGTAGAGTAGACTTTTTTGCGTTGTTGCTGTCAGTAGACACTTTGAGATATCGTTCGCAATAGACACTTTGAGATATTGCTCATAGTAGACTGTTTGAGTTATTGCTCAGAGTGGACACTTTGAGGTATTGCTCACAGTAGACGTTTTGAGTTATAGTTCACAGTAGACACTTTGAATTATTGCTCATAGGAGACACTTTGAGATATTGCTCACAGTAGACTTTTGACTTATCGTTCACAGTAGACACTTTGAGGTATTATTGCTCATAGTAGACGTTTTTGAGTTATTGTTCACAGTAGACACTTTGAAGTATTGCTCACAGTAGATACTTTGAGTTATTTATCTCAGTAGACACTGTGTGTTATTGTTCACAGTAGACACTTTGAATTATTGCTCACAGTAGACACTTTGAATTATTGCTCACAGTAGACACTTTGAAATTATTGCTCACAGTAGACATTTTGAAATCATTGCTCACAGTAGACACTTAGATTTATTGCTCACAGTAGACACTTTGAAATTATTGCTCAGAGTAGACACTTTGAAATTATTGCTCACAGTAGACACTTTGAAATTATTGCTCACAGTAGACACTGTGATTTATTGCTCACAGTAGACACTTTGAAATTATTGCTCACAGTAGACATTTTGAAATTATTGCTCACAGTAGACACTTAGATTTATTGCTCACAGTAGACACTTAGATTTATTGCTCACAGTAGACATTTTGAGTTATTTGCTCACAGTAGACACTTAGATTTATTGCTCACAGTAGACACTTAGATTTATTGCTCACAGTAGACACTTTGAGTTATTGCTCACAGCAGACACCCACAAACCTGTCAGCGGGCAAAGTCATGTTAGCTACCAACGATAACATTCATTAATTTTCACTTCCTGCAAATCGTGTACTTGCTTTTGTTTTGTCAGATGTTTGTGGCGTGGATGAAGGCCGGGCAGTGGGAACCAAGATAGTCCAGCAAGCTTATCTTTTTTTTCATTTATTTTCTATTTTTTAAGTTTATTTATTTGTATGTTTATCTATTTGTGTGTTATTTATGCATTTATTATTCATTTATTTATTTATCTATTTATTTGTCTATCTCTTTTTTATTTGTTTTTGTCAGGGAAATAACGAGCCCAATGTATGCTGCGATGATTTGAATTTTGAAGAAATGAACCGCCTGTCCATGTGAACATTGACATACTAATCTAAATGAAAAGGCTGTCAGAGTTGAAACAAACAGGCATCAAACAACACCAGAAAAAGGAATAAGAATGCGAGAATAGCAATACACATTCTTCTTCTTCTTCTTCTTCTTGTTCTTCTTGTTC
>CM060314.1:33337813-33350313 GCA_030674185.1 Monoplex corrugatus | reverse complement strand
CCGTCTAGCATTTTCCCCCTGGGTCTACCTGGTGCTCTCTTTCCCTCCAGCTTTCCCGTTGTGGCCAGGTGCTCCAAATCCCCCTTCCTCATAAAATGGCCTATAAATAATGTTGCCTGTCTTTTCCTAATCTTCCTTATGAGTGATCAACTTGTGTCTGCCTCCATCAAGACTGTCTCGTTTGTTTTCTTTGCTGTCCATGGAACTCTCAACATTCTTCTTAGACACCACATCTCGGCTGCCTCAATCTATGGGGTACTTCGGATGGGGAAAAGAAATAAGGTTCCCTCCTGGTTTGGTGCCACAGAAGGTACCTAGTTTGCGTTTAGGTAGTTAGGGATTCTTCTTTCCTCTCATGCTCTTTTCCTCATAAGAGAGGGGATGGGCGCCGTCCTCGTGGTGCAGGCCCCGGGAAAAGTTGAGGTCTCTGCCACCTCACTCCCCTACGACCCCAGGGTTATGGAACTATCTAGGTATGACCTCAGTACGTGGCCAGCTCGTGGGTTTATGTGCAGGCTTAAGGCTTGAGCCGTGATCATTCTGGATCTTCTCCATTACATGGCACCTGTGACGTTAGTGAGTATGTAATTCATTCCTTGCGCGAAGACGCCATCTTGAGCAACTGAAACTGAAACTGAAACTCATGAAACTCTTTCTTGTTTCTGCCTTCCAGGTCATTCGCCTTTCTTGTTTATTTGTTTGTGTTTTTTTTTTCTGTTTATTTTGTTTATTTTTCTTTTTTTTTTTTTTTCATATTTTCTATTTTTCCAAATTCTCTCCTGAGCTCCTCAAAGCCGGAGTATGATTGCCTCTAAGGCGGGATAAAGAACGGTTATACACGCAAATATTATCTCCCTGTGAATGGTGGACAGGGATGTGTGTGTGTGTGTGTGTGTGTGTGTGTGTGTGTGTGTGTGTGTGTGTGTGTGTGTGTGTGTGTGTGTGTGTGTGTGTGTGTGTTTGTGAATATGTGTGTGTGAATGTGTGTGTGTGAATGTGTGGGTGTGTGTGTGTTGTGTGTGTGTGTGTGTGTGTGTGTGTGTGTAAAGTGTGTGTGTAAATGTGTGTGTAAATGTGCGTGTGTGTGTGTGTATGTGTGTGTGTGTGTGTGTGTGTGTGTGTGTGTGTGTGTGTGTGTGTGTGTGTGTGTGTGTATGTGTGTGTGTGTGTATTATCTATATGTCTGTCTGTCTGTCTGTCTGTTCACACACACACACACACACACACACACACACACACACACACACACACACACACACACACACACACACACATTTTTTATAGGAACCCACGTAGAGCTTGAATCAACGTATAGGTTCTGTGAAAACGAGGCTTACGTTCGGTCGATATGTCTATTTTAAATACACAACTTGTAGACAGGGCATAGATATCTGTACAAATAGTCCACCAATACATTTCTAACGATTTTAGCTATTTTAGTTCTTTATTGATGACATATATTTCAGTTCACTTTATTGATGCCATCTCCGGCAACAGATGTGTACAATAATACGCGTGTTTTACACAGTGGGTTTTAAGTATAGCAGTAGAAACGAAACAAATTAACGAGGCTTAGCACAAATCAGCACAGCGGGCTTTAAGTATAGCAATAGAAACAAAACAAATTAACGACGCTTAGCGCAGGCCAGCAATTCACCCCGCACTGGCAATGTTTAAAGTGCTTCTTGATGAAAATGTTGTATGCATTATCTTTTACAAATAGGGGTGACACACCTAGCTATGAATATACAACGCGGAAGTCTGTGGAGGATGCTTTCAGCCGATCGATAAACCGCCCTAACACTAAAATACATTATTGTCATTGTGTGCAAACAGGCAGAAGCAAAATGTCCATAACCGCATATAATCTAACACATTGCTTTTTTGTATAAAATTTTATGGAGTATATGACCACGCGTATAAAATCGCTTGGCTATTGCTTGTGTGACATAAAAGCGGAGATATTTCTTTGATGTGTTGTGTTGATGCTTGGTGACATTTTATGCACCTGGGTTTATCGTTAGATGCTTGCGTTAAATCCGGTTTTCTGTCTGTCAGTCTGTCTCTCTATCTGTTTGGCTGGCTGGCTGGCTGGTTGGCTGGCTGCCTCCCCTCTCTCTCTCTCTCTCTCTCTCTCTCTCTCTCCTCCCTCTCTCTCTCCCTCTCCTTCACTCTCTCTCTTTCTCTCTCTCATTCTCTCTCTCTCTCTCTCTCTCTCTCTCTCTCTCTCTCTCTCCTCCTCTCTCCTCTCTCTCTCTTGTGTGTCTCTGTTTCTGTCTGTCTGTCTCTGTCTCTCTCTGTCTCTCTCTCTCTCTTTCTCTCTTCTTCTTTCTTTCTCTCTATTTCTCTCTGTCTCTGTCTCTCTGCTTCTCTCTCTCTCTCTGTCTCTCTCTTCTCTCTCTCCCTCCCTCCATCTCTCCCTCCCCCCCCCCACTCTCTCTCTCACACAAATCGATACAAAGTGAAACGAATTGGCTCACTGCTAGACGTGAGTCACACCTTCCCCTTCACACCTTTCCCTCTTAACTCGCACCCAGTAGTCACACACCACACACCCCCCGTCTCCCTCCACCTCAAACCTCCACCCCACACACCACCCCAACTTTCCAAACCTCCTCCACCCCGAACACTACCCAGACCACCAGCAGCCACGTGGCACCTTCCCTACGTGCATCACTCATGTCACTTCACCCCCACGCCCCAGCCCGCTTTCAAATCCCTGACATGTATAGATCCTCCCGCCCTGATCCACCTCAAAGCAATACCCTTTCACATCACCCATCCCACCGGGACAACCTGACACCCGTCTTCTCCACCCTTTTCCACTGTGTAGTATCCACCTCTCACTCCGTCCCACCCCCACCCCTCATCCCCCGCCCGGTGCGGATGCCGGGGGCTCTTTCAGTATAAACAGTATCCCCACCTTCTGGAAATTCTGTGCTAGGAATTTCCTCTTTTCTGTCACTTTCTTTGTTACTGCTTTGTTCCTTTGCTTTCTGTCTTTTTTTTCCAATCAGTTTTTTTTTTCTGCCTTGCTGGTCTGTTCACCTGTATGTGTTCGATAAAGTCTTACATACATGTTCGTAGGATTGATAAGTGGGTACATGTATCAAGTGCATTTTTGGCTCTAGGGATATGAGATATGCGGAAGCAATTTTAGGTAATTTAGGCCTGTTTTCGTACATGTTTTGGTGTCCCTTAGGTATGCTTAAATTTGCATTCAGATGTGTTTTTTAAATCCCCTGTGCGATAAATTTGACGGAGTGGTCAACGCCAGGGGTATGTCCTTTGATTATAAGCGCAAATACATTGATATGTGTCACTTGATTTTATTTTCTTTCTTTTTTTTTTTTCCTCTTGAAGTTTTGTATGTTTTGAAGCGGTTATAGCCCTGATATGTCTCTACGCAGTCGGCTGGGCTTTAAACAACATCATCAACAACAACAACAACAACAACAACACAACAACAATCTCTCACTGCCAGACCCTAAACTTGACACTCAGAGTGTGTCGCCTTGTATTCAGGAATGATTAGATTTGTTCTTGCAGTCATCGGAAGAAAAGAGGAAGGTTGTGTCAGATCTCTGAGGTTTTCTTTTTGTTTTGTTTTGTTTTGTTTTGTTTGTTTTTGTTTTGTTTTGTTTTTTTTGTTTTGTTTTCCCAGGATTTGCTTCGGGATTGGATGGTGGGCTGGGAGAGTGCGCGTGGAGAAGATGGAGATAATAAATGGTGTTGGTGGGCGGATGTACGCTCTGTGACCAGTTGTTTGTTCAGTGGTAGATTTATGTGATGTGGTTGTACGGGTTGATGGGGGGATGCTGATGCAGTCGGTTCGCAGCATCCGTTTTCACGTTATTGATAATGGTTAGAGGATAGGCTGGGAGAGTCGGATTTGTGTTTTCATCCATCTCCTGTTTTGGTCTCCTCAGTGGTTAGAGCACTGGTTTTGTAAAGCAGGGGTCGTGAGCTCGTTCTTCACTGGAGGCTCCAATGGGGAGAAGAGTGGCAGAATGGTTCAGACGTTCGCCTGCCAATAACTAAAACTCGAGGTTCCAGGGTCCGCTCTTGTAGAGGCCTCGACTTTTCTCTTTCAGTTTGACCGGAAAATCGAACTGAACGTCTAGTCCTTCGGAAACGGACGAAAAACGAGTTGGACCCGTGTGCCTTCTGGTGGCGTACGTTTAAGATCTCGCGGCAGTTGAACATCGTGAAGAGCAGGGCATTGCCCGCTGCCTTGGTATAAAACATTGGAGAGTTAGGTTGATTTCCCATGTCTCACCAGTTGAAGATCCGTTTGCCTTTTTGCCTTTCTGAAGTCTTTGTAAAAAAAAAAAAGTGAATATGCATATGAATTTGAAGCGATGGAGAGGGGATGGGTGCTGCCCTCGTGGTGCTCGCCCCGGGAAAAAGTTGAAGTCTCTGCCACCTCACTCCCCTATGACCCCAGGGTTATGGAACTATCTAAGTAGAACCTCAGGACCTGGCCACCTCATGGGTTTTTGTGCAGGCTTAAGGCTTGTGCAGTCATTATTCTGGATCTTTTCCATCACATGGCACTTGTGACGATAGTGCCTGTGGAATTCATTCCGTGCACGGAGACGTCATCTTGAGAGTGTGAAATTGAAAAAAAAAAAAAAGAATTTTCATTTGTTTGTTTGTTTGTTTGTTTGTTTGTTTGTTTGTTTTAAATATTGCAGATAGAGAGATATATTTCACTACAATACATGTACAATCTAGCTTGTTCCATCGAGAGACTGAGACAGCAAAATTAAACAACGTGATCAAACAGACTGCAATTCTCTCTCTCTCTCTCTCTCTCTCTCTCTCTCTCTCTCTCTCTCTCTCTCTCTTTCCTCTCTCTCTCTCTCTTTGTTTCTCTCTCTTCTCTCTCTCTTCTCTCTCTCTCTCTCTCTCTCTCTCTCTCTCTCTCTGTGTGTGTCCTTTTATAAATAATTGAAAACTGGTTCCTAAATCTGTCATGTTTCTATGTCTTCTATTACCAGGAATGCGATAGCGGGTGAAATAAAATGGCATGTCCATTTCATGTACTCACTACCAAGTTGTCTTCAAACACACTTTGTCTCGTTATTGTTTTAAGGAGAATCATCATCATCATCAAGTGCCCTGCCGCATGGCGTTGGCGATCATAGACTTCCATCTGTCTCTATCTCTCGTTGCCCCTAGCATCTCCCCCACCCTCCTCGTCCCCAGCCACTCTGCAAGTCCGTCTAGCATTTTCTCCCTGGGTCTACCTGGTGCTCTCCTTCCCTCCAGCTTTCCCGTTGTGACCAGGTGCTCCAAATCCCCCTTCCTCATAAAATGGCCTATAAATGTTGCCTGTCTTTTTCTAATCTTCCTTATGAGTGATCTACTTGTGTCTGCCTCCATCAAGACTGTCTCGTTTGTTTTCTTTGCTGTCCATGGGACTCTCAACATTCTTCTTGACTGTCCACGCCTCACATCCGTAACAACAGTATTGGTTCTATATAACATTCAAGAACTCTCTTCCTGATGTTAATTGATAGGCATTTGTTGGTAAGAATGCTTGTCATCTTCTTGAATGCTGTTTTGGCTAGGCCGATTCTGCTGGCTATTTCTGGTGTGCATCTGCCGTCTGATGAAATGATCGTTCCCAGGTATTTGAATTTATCAACCTGTGTCAAGGTTGTGCCATTTGCTGTTATTTTGCATGAGGGGATTTCATGTTTTTTACTGATCACCATGACTTCAGTCTTCCTGCTGTTTAGTTCCAGCCCCTTACCTTTGTTTTCTATTTCTAGTATATTCACAAGGTTTTGTAGGTCCCTTTTACTTTCTGCAATTAGCACGATATCATCAGCGTATCGACTGTTGTTTATCATTTTCCCTCCAACCTTTAATCCAGAGTCCTCTTCTAGGTTTCTCATGATGTTTTCTCTGTAAAGTGAAAACAGATCTGGTGACAAAACACAACCTTGTCTGACTCCTCTTTTGATATTTTGGAAAGAGCTTACATTGTTTTCTATTCTCATTGCAGCCGTTTGTTCCCAGTACATATTTTTGATTATTCGTAGATCTTTTCCATCAACATTGAGTCTCTCCAAAGAGAATAAGGTTGATAAATTCTTACTCGTGCTCTTTATAAACACAAGCACATACGCACAAACAGATATATGCAGAGACTCACACAATGACGCGCGTGCAGAGAGAGAGAGAGAGAGAGAGAGAGAGAGAGAGAGAGAGAGAGAGAGAGAGAGATAAAGAGACAGACAGACAGACAGAGAGACAGAGAAAGACAGAGAGAGACAGAGAGGGAGGGGGGGGGGGCATTATACGCAGTATTCCATGTCTGAATGTAATCTGTTGACAGTATCAACCAGAACGATCAACGTAACTCAGCCCTGTTTTGTTAAAACAAATGAAAAACAAACAAAACAGGAATGAATCCTTCGATTTAGAGATAGCGTAACTTCATGGCACTTTCCACAAATTAGCTATTTTGTTTGTTCCCAGGATGTACTTGTCAATGAACGTGTTGCATTATTCCGTTTTAAGTTTTTTTTCCATAAAATCACATGCCTATGATGAATAAATGATTGGAACGTGACAGTGACAGTGGATCGCTCTGGACATATCTAACACTGGTTCGACTGATCGATCAGATCAACAGAATAAAAGAAAATACTTGTGTTTTAATTGCTTGTTTGTTTTTGACTGTTTGTTTGTGTATTTGTTTATTTGCTTGTTTGTTTGTTTCTTTCTTTATTCTTTTTTCAGAATTTCATTACTCATATTTCATTTCTAATGAGCTTTTTACGTTGCTCTTGTTGCTCCTACCCTCTCCTTCTCTGTGCGTCTCTCTCATTTTGTCTCTCTCTCTGTCTCTGTTTGTCTGTCTGGTCTGTCTGTCGGTCTGTCTCTCTGTCTGTCTGTCTGTCTGTCTTCTCTCTCTCTCTATCTATCTATCTGTCTATCTAGCTAGCTAGCTATCGATCCATCCATCCATGTATCTTTATATGTATCTTTCTATATATATATATATTTCTTATATGTATATATATATATTTCATATATGTCTATCTATCTATCTATCTGTGTATACATATGTATATATATATATATATATATATATATATATATATATATATATATATTGTGTGTGTGTATGTGCGTGTGTGTGTGTGTAACACACCATCAACAACAACAGCAAAATAAATTACATTTATTTAAAGATCCTTTGTCTTTGTATGTCTCCGTCTCTCTGTCTGTCTATATATATGTCAGTCTGTCTGTCTGTCTGTCTGTCTGTCTGTCTGTCTCTCTCTCTTTCTCTCTCTCTCTCTCTCTCCTTCTCTCTCACACACACACACATACACATGCACGCGCATGCGCTTACACAAACGCACGCGCGCACACACACACACGCACACGACACACACACACACACACACACACTCACACGCACACACAGCACACAACACACACCACACAACACACACACACACACATATGGAATTATAACTTTTTAAAAGATAGAACAAAGTGAATGAAAAGATAAAACAGAATGATATCCTTACTGGGTGTTTTCACGTTTCCATAAACCAAGTGGGGATTACACCTTTCTGTATTTTCTGAAAATATCTGTCTCTCTATTTCTGACCTGCCATAAACTCCTGAAGGTATCATACCGTATGAAAATACTGTCACCCCGTCTTATATAATGTCCCATTCCTATTCCTATGACTGACTTAACTGGTGAAAGCGCTATATTCGGCTGTAACCTCGTGACGTATGTGCACATAGTGTGTACATGGTATCGCCATTAAGAAATGAAATGAAACTCGAGTTGAGGATTCAGTCTGTATGCTTACAGCCAGTTCTGAAAAGAGAGAGTGAGAGAGAGAGAGAGAGAGAGAGGAGAGAGAGAGAGAGAGACAGAGAGAGAGAGAGAGAGAAATGAGAGAGTAAGTGTGAGAGTGAGAGAGAGAAAGACAGGAGTGAGAGAGAGTGAGAGAGAGAGGAGCAGACAGACAGAGACATATACAGAGAAACGAAGAGAGAGAGGGAGAGAGAGAGGGAGAGAGAGAGGAAGGAGGAAAGAGAGAGAGAGAGAGATTTGGAGTGCAAACTACTATCAGATACAAAAAACCAATAGAATATGTGAGAAATAACTTCAGAAAGTTGGACAAATTACCTTTGTTATAAATTATATTCATATTAATATCTTTTTTTACATTGTCTAGACACCATAAACCTATAAAGCTGTCTCTTCAGAAAGAAAGTAATGGCAAAGAATTAAGCTGAAACATTTCGTAAAAATTGCCTTTGTTATGAAATATATAGACACCAATATCTATTTAATGTTTTGCGGATTATATTGACCAGTTTACGAGTCTGTCCAGAAAGAGCAAAATGTTGTGTGAATATTTCGTTAGTAGTTTTTAGCCAGTGTCTCTCTCTTTTCACATGATATACGACGTTAAAAATGGGTTGATAATTTATGTCGGTGGCCTAGTTCATAATCACGGTGTCATTTGTCGATGTCTTCAGAATGGAAAGCGTTAGATATATTTTGAACACAAAATGTTACATAAAAGAACAGGATGAAAAACTTACGTACAACTTGCAAGCTTCAAAAATGAAAGAACTGGTATGCTTACCGTCAGTTACAACTGAAACATGGTGTTATTCCGTTATTATTTGTGACTTACCTTTTGTTATTTTACATTGGGAAAAAGCAGTTAACATGAATTTCCTATATCCTACTGGTACATTCATATGTCTCCTTAATGCTTTTGGTCATCCTGATTATAGTTTATTGGATTGTTTGTGTTTTCAAATGGCATGACCTTCTACTATGAACCCGTTCAGACTATTCTGCATGTATTAATTTTTATTCTTACATTATAGCTGCAACCACACTTTGCTGTTGGCTTCTTGTAAATTGTCATTTTATTTGTGTTTGCTCTTTGGCTGAAATGCATTGAGACTTTAAAAAAAAAAGAAAAGGAAAAGAAAGGAAAACAGGATTAAAAGTATGGTTATTATGCAAGAAAATATTATAGCACACGTTAAACCTTGTTGCCCACCACTCCACGATAATCTGAAACATTTTATTCATTCTAGACATTGGTGTCAACTTCTTTTATATCCAATATATATTTTAATGTCGATGTCATTAAAATAATGATTTTTGATGTCGTCTTCAGTTCCGTTTAACGATTATTAATGTAAATATATAGCAAACATGTGAGTTGTGCCGTATGGGCTGTTTTTCATGCATGGTATCACTGTTTGTCAGAAGGTGCCTGCAGGCCTGGTACCTCTTATTTCAGCACTCTAGGTTGTATCGGGGTTATCCCACTCTTACCTCAGGCCCTCCCACGTGGGGATGTCGGGGGCTCTTTCAATATAAACAATATCCCCACTGTCTGGAAATTCTGTTAGAACTTTCCTCTTTTCTGTCACTACTGCCTTCTCCCTTTGCTTTCTGTCATCTCTTCCTAACATGTTCAGCCTGCTGGCCCATGCACCTGTGTATTTTCTATAAAGCCTTGCGTACTTCCTCTTAGGATTGATAGTTGGATATATGTACTCGCTGCATGCTTGGATGTAAGGAAATGTGCTGTGCTGGAGCAATTTTAGGCTACATGATCCATTTCTTATGTATGCTTTAGTGTCCCTAATGATGTTCACATTTGTATTCAGCTTTCATTTTTGAAATCCTCTGACAATAAGTTGGACGGAATGGTCAACGCCAAGGGCTTATCCTTAGATCATGTGCTCTCATGCATTGGTATGTGTACTTTTTTCAGCTTTTCTTTTTCCAAACAGATGCTGTGTACATTTTGAAATGGTTATAGCCGTGATATGGCTCTGTGCAGTCGGCTGTGCTTTAAACAATAAGAATAAGAACAAGAACACCTCGTGGCCCAGAGGCCTACCATGTGAGCACAGGGGGCCAGAGTATTTTAGGCGACTTTTATTCACACGATGGCTCCGCCGTATGTTGTGTCCTTAATAGGAACCACAGTCACTTATGGAACAAAACGTCTAACTGCGCAAATTTGACGTCCGATTAGTTAGTAATTAGTTTAGAAGATAGTGGTGCGTCCTTTTTTTCTCCCCATCAAATTGATGTAAACGCGACAAAACAGGTACAGATAGATAAAAGTATATGGAATGAAATTTCAGTCGAGTCCTGTAACACAAAATGAGCATTCCCTGGTTTTCTCAAGAGACAAGACCGCTGTATTCCAGGCACCAGGAGGCGCTAAGCCCTGCCCTTTTAGGGTGGCCTGGCAACGAAGGGAAAATGGCCACTACCGACTATGAACAACACTGGAACTCGTTTCCGAAGAGTTTTAGCTTACATGTTTTGATGAACGAAAAGCAACTATGTGAACAAAAAAAAAAAACCAAAAAAAAAACAAAAAGGCAAGGATTCAGTGTTCTTAGGATCTACAAGAAGAGATTTTAGGTGTTGGTGATGATTTATGATCTGTATAACACATACTTTGCGATGTAAGAGATGAACATACCACCTGGCTTCAATTCACGCCTTGAAGATTACCCGTTATTTCTATACGTGCGTTTCGACTTGTTACCAGTTTGCGACGGGTACCCGTTAACGACACAACAGCCGCAGGACATGTAAGGTACATTTTAGGTAGCGTATTCCCAGGTGTCGCCCAGTCCTGTCCTCATGTTAACCATCGCTGGTAGGTTGGGTACTGCGTATTCGTCCAGACACACCTGTCTTACTTTCCATATCTAAAGGTCACCCGCCTTCCAGGACCCGCTGGTCTGGGCATAGTCGCTCTGCTACCAAGGTGGAGGTAGCTTTATCCAACAAACATTTGATGATATCAACAACTTTGTAATTTGCCGTCTGGTGTTAGCCTGTAGGCACTTGTTGATGGAGTTATTGCGTGTGTTCTGTTTGTTAACGTCTCCTTGTGAAACTATGCCCTGAAATATACATGAATCGTCCAAATATGAACGCCATTCCCCTTGGAAGCTCCCACAAGCGCATGCTCTAAGCGAATCGATCACGCCTAGCGAATTCTGAAAGAAATAATTGTCATTGTGTGCAAATATGCATAAGCAAAATGTGGTGATGCCACATAATTCAACAGTTACCTTTTGTACATGTTTTTTTATGGAGCAGATGTCCATGCATGTCAAATTGTCTGGATATTGTTTGGCAATGAGGCAACGTTATTTCTCTTTGATGGGCTGCACTGTTTCCCATCACGGGACTCACGGTTAAACGCTTGCATTAAACTCCCTTTCTGCTCTCTCTCTCTCTCTCTCTCTCTCTCTCTCTCTCTCTCTCTCTCTCTCTCTCTCTCTCTCTCTCTCTCTCTCTCTCTCTCTCTCTCTCTTATGAGGATGAGAAAGGGTATGCATAAAGGCCGAGTGAAGTAAAACATGTGTAAGACGATGGGAGAGGAGGTGACTTAATTTCGCTAGAAATGTATCGGTGGACTATGTGTGTGTGTGTGTGTGTGTGTGTAGAGAGAGAGAGAGAGAGAGAGAGAGAGAGAAGAGAGAGAGAGAAAGAGACAACGAGAGAGAGAGAGTGTGTGTGTGTGTGTGGGGTTTGTGTGTGTGAGTATGTGTGTATGTGTGTGTGTGTGCGTGTGTGTGTATGAGAGAAGTGTTGTGTGTGTGTGGTCTGTGTCTGTGTGTGTATGAGAGAAGAGGGAGAGAGACAGAGAGAGAGAGAAACAGAGTGAGTATGTGTGTATGTGTGTGTTTGTGGCGTGAGTGTATGACAGAAGTGTGTGTGTGTGTGTGTGTGTGTGTGTGTGTGTGTGTGTGTGTTGTGTGTGTGTGTGTGTGTGTGTGTGTGTGTGTGCTCTGTCCTACAGCCAGTTCTTGTTAAGAGAGAGAGAGAGAGAGAGAGAAAGAGGGTGAGAGAGAGAGAGAAGGAGGGAGAGAACAAAAGACATATAGACATACAAACGGAAAGGGGCAAACATAACTATTTATCACACTGTTTACCGATATACCCAGATTGTAGAGCTTTTCTGTAGATCATCCTTGCAAACGTACTGAACTCCAGTGCTGACAGCTCAGATAAACTTTATAAATTCTGCTTTTCTTTACTTTAAAATGTACATTTTTTTTCCATTCCATACAAAGTCTGGAGAGTTTATGGGCTAAAGCTACACCTGCCAGTCATAAGATCGATTGGCCGATCCATACGCCGAATCTGATAGTTGCGAAGTAAAAGGCAATGCATTTTCATTTTCGGGGCATTAGCAGTTGTTACCTTGCCAAGCCAAGATGGAGTTTAGGAAAATGCCCGGATTTGACTTGGGTGATTGAGGCCTTCCCAACGACAACTGCAGAATTACAAGCGGCAGGGAGAAAAAAAAAAACAACTAAAATAAACAACAACGACGACAACAAAGACATTGAGGCCTTTGCTTTAGACAGTTTTCATATGCAGATCTTTGCAGTCGATTAATGTTGAGTAGGACTCTCTCTCTGTCTCTCTCTCACTGTCTCTC
>CM060314.1:33330313-33332813 GCA_030674185.1 Monoplex corrugatus | reverse complement strand
CACACACACACTAACAAACAAACACACACACACACATGCACAATTATACATATGCAAAAAAGCACACACACACACAATTGATAATAGTACTAATTTCAGAGAGAGAGAGAGGGGGGAGAGAGAAAGAGGGAGGGAGGGAGGGACAGAGAGAGAGAGAGAGGCAGGCAGGCAGGCAAGCAGACAGACAGACAGACAGGCAGGCAGAGCAAGAGAGAGACAGAGAGAACAGAAATGAATTATTGTAAGATTTATTGACATGTCCGAGATTCACAGACACCATAGAGATCGTTGTTAGAAATCATCCTTCCTGACTTCAGTGACTTTCGTTGAAAACAACTAAAAAGTTTCTGCCACTGCTTTCCACGTTTCTATTTTTCCTTAACACCTCACTCTTTCTCTGTCTCTGTCTCTCTGTCTCTGTCTCTCTGTCTCTCTGTCTGACTCTCTCCCTCATCTCTCTGCCCCCTCTCTCTCTCTCCCCCCCTCTCTCTCTCTCCCTCTCTCTCTACATCTCTCTCTCTCTCTCCACCTCTCTCTCTCTCTCTCTTTCTACCTCTCTTTCTCTCTCCACCATTCTCTACCTCTCAATCTCTCTACCCCCCTCTCTCTCTCTCTGTCTCTCTCTACCTCTCTCTCTCTCTACCCCCTCTCTCTCTCTTTGTGCGTGTGTGTGTGATTGTGTATGTGTGTGCATGTTTGTTCTCTTTCCCTGTCTGTGCCTTCTTTCGGCCCTTCCTCTATCTCCTCCCCCCCCCCCTGCCCTCCCTGATCCCTTTCTCTCTTCGCTCTCCTCTTTCTCGTATGTGTAGGATAATAAGGACTGTAGCTATGAAACAGAGCCTGTTCGTCCAGTGGGATGTAATGCTACGATCTTACGTGATAACCTCTTTTGAAGTTTTAAGCTGCTTTCTCTGTCTCTCTTTGAAGTTTGACGTTGTTCTTTGTTTCTCTTTTGTCTGTCTGTCTGTTTCTCTCTGTCTCTGTTTCTGTATGTCTATCTGTCTGTTCTCACTTTCTGTCTGTCTGTTTGTCTCTGTCTCTGTCTCTGTCTCTGTCTGTGTCCCTGTCTCTGTCTCTGTCTCTCTCTCTTTCTTTCTCACTCTCACTCTCTCTCTCTCTCTCCCTCTCTCTCTTTCCGTCTCTCTATCTCTGTTTCTGTCTTTCTGTATGTCTGTCTGTCTCTCTCTGTCTCTCTCTGTCTATGTCTCTCTCCGTCTCTCATTCTCTCTCTCTTTCTTTCTTACCGTCTCTCTATCTCTGTTTCTGTCTCTGTTTCTGTGTGTCTGTCTGTCTGTCTTTCTCTGTGTCTCTGTGTGTTTCTCTCTCCCCTCTCTCTCTCTTTCTCTTTCTTTCTCACCCTCTCTCTCTATATCTCTCTCTTTCCATCTCTCTGTCTCTGTTTCTGTCCCTGTTTCTGCGTGTCTGTCTGTCTGTCCCTCTCTGTCTCTCTCTGTCTGTGTCTCTCTCCGTCTCTCTTTCTCTCTCTCTTTCTTTCTTACCGTCTCTCTGTCTCTATTCCTGTCTCTGTTTCTGTATGTCTATATGTCTGTCTTTCTCTCTGTATCTGTCTCTGTATCTGTCTGTCTCTCTCTCTCTTTCTTTCTTTCTCACTCTCTCTCTCTCTCTATCTCTGTCTCTTTCCGTCTCTCTGTCTCTGTTTCTGTCACTGTTTCTGCATATCTGTCTGTCTCTATCTGTCTGTGTCTCTCTCTGTCTCTCTTTCTCTCTTTCTTTCTTACCGTCTCTCTGTCTCTGTTTCTGTATGTCTATCTGTCTGTCTTTCTCCGTGTCTCTGTCTCTCTCTCTGTCTCTCTCCGTCTCTCTCTCTCTGTCTCTGTCTCTCTGTCTGTCTGTCTGTCTGTCTGTCTGTCTGTCTATCTCTCTCTCTCTCTCTTTCTCTCTCTCTCTCTTTTCTCTCTCTCTCTCTCTTTCTCTTTGAAAGTCCGCAAACTTTTTCTTCATCGTCTGGAGCTCAGACCTGTCAGCTAGAAGATCGATTGGTCGATCCGCACGCCGTATCTGATTGTTGCGAAACAGAAGGCAATAAATTTTGATTTGGGAGGACAGGAGAAGCTGTTGACTCGCCAAGCCAAGATGGAGTCCAGGAAAAATGCCCGGATTTGACTTGGGCAATTGAGGTCTTCGATCTGGACACGTTTTTTGATTGCGGTAGTGTGCAATGAATACGTTTTAAGTTTTAAATGTGTGTGTGTGTGTGTGTGTGTGTGTGTGTGTGTGTGTGTGTGTGTGTGTGTGTGTGTGTGTGTGTGTGTGTGTGTGTGTGTGTGTGTGTAGTATGTGTGTGTGTGTAGTATGTGTGTGTGTGTGTGTGTGTGTGTGTATGTATGTATGTATGTGTGTATATCTGTGTGTGTGTGTGTGTGCGTGTGTGTGTGTGTAATAGAGAGAGAGAGAGCGAGAGAGTGCGAGTGTGTGTGTGTGTGTGTGTGTGTGTACGTGTGTGTGTGACAGAAAGAAACAGAGAGAGCCAGAGACAAAG
>CM060314.1:33302813-33325313 GCA_030674185.1 Monoplex corrugatus | reverse complement strand
ATGGATACATTAAGATGGGCAGTGAACAGGCCAGTATTTTGTTGTTGTTGTTGTTGTTATTGTTGTTATTGTTGTTTTGTTTTGTTTTGTTTTTGTTACCGGATGGGATTGAACTCGAGATATAAGATTTTTCGAGTCCATATATCTCCCAAAAGAGCCATCCAGCCTGTGTTTATAATGTGGTATGTCTGGGGATCTGACCCACCATCTCTGCGATGTCAGGCGTTCTGAACCCATAAGCCTATAGTGCCACTAAATGATACAGTTCCTTTGCAATGGTTGACTTAATGTTCTACATAATGTTCTGCACACTGAAAACCGGTGCCCATTGTGTATGAACATGCGTCATACGGGAGAAAAGGGATAGAGACCTCGCTCATCTCAGGTCAGCTATATCATCGTGTGTCCTACTCTTCGTCGCTGTTTGCCTTCCCCTAATCTGGACGCTGTAGGTTACCTTCTAATAGCTAAATGTCTTATAATAAATAACACTGTAATTATTATTAAATGTCTTGGTGGCTAGTCACGCACTTTCTCCAATCCAGGTCAAATGTTGTAGATGTACGCAGCAGCTTATATTATCAGTAGAGACCTTGATAACTGGTGTTCTAGGTGAATGGATCAGAACAGATACTAACACACTCTATTGTAGTGATTCAGCAACAGTGAAGTTTGACATGATTGTTCTCAGCACACCAAGCTGACGTTGGTGGTTTCTGTGTTCTTACTGACACTTTTAGCATAGGATAGAAGTATGGTTCTATCTTTTAAACCCATTTAATATGCTATTAATATGATGTCTGATACTTCTTCTGTTACTTGCTTTAGCCTAGAATATAATAGAAGTATGGATCTATCTTTCAAGCCCATTTAATATATCAACATAATGCCTGATACTTCTCTTACTCACTTTAGACTAGGATAGAAGTAAGGTTCTATCTTTGAAGCCCATTCAATACGATATACACCATGGTTCCTAATACTTCTGTTATTGTAATTTGCAATAGATGTTTTATTTTCATGTTTTGTCAGAGTCTGTTTTTACCTGACTGAAAGTGTTATGATGTTATATTCCCATGGAGTGCAACGAGCATGCTTTTGACATGTACTATTTTGTGCAATTTAAGTTAGCTATTTATCATGTTTTATTTTTCTTCATACAAGTAAACTGGAGTTGTAGTGTTAATAAACTCAAATGAGACGTGTTCAAGCAAAACCCACTGAAGCAGGCTGAACAACAAGGAAAAAAGAAGAAGCAGACACGCGTTATATTTCCCAGACCTGAAATCTGATGTACCCAAAGAAACGTCTGTAGCCCTCTCTACCCACGTCGAAGATAATGAAATCTAAGGTCTTTTTTCCTGCTTGTTCTATTCCTACTGGTTGGTGTATCGATCCTCGTGTTTGTCTGAAGAACCCGTACTGAGCATCATTCTCCAAAGAACTTGCATCTTACACACACACACACACACACACACACACACATACATACACACACGCGCGCGCACGCACGCACGCACGCACGCACACACACAACACACACACACACACATACATACCCCACAACACATTGACACATATCATTCACACACACACAACACACACACACACACATACACACCCCACAACACATTGACACATATCATTCACACACACACACACACACACACACACACACACACACACACACACACACACACACACGCGCACGCACACACACACACACACACACACACACACACACACACACACACATACACACACAATCTATTCTACAGAGATGGCAAAAGCAAGTTTCACAATGGCTTTTAGCTCAAACGTTGCTTCTGAGTGGGATCAGTAGAAAATACAGAGATGCAGTATGTGACTATGGCATTCCTTTCATACTCCAACATGTACTGAACCATACATAGATGTGGTGTATGACTATGACATTACTTTCAAACTCCAACATGTACTGAATCCTTTGGGAGAAAGGAAATCTAGTTGTAGAACTTACAATGCACCGTGTGAAAGCGAGGCCAGGGGGTACAGCAAGGGGTGTACAATACAGAGTTGTCTGTCTTGTTCTGTCTTTCATTCTGTCAACGTTGCGATGTCTCTACCAATTGAAATTTTGAGAGTAGAATCCCTCTGGAGCCAGTGTGAACGATTGCCGTTAGTTCTACGCCAACACCTTACAATGCAGCTTCCTTACATTGCGTTGTGGCCAAAAAAGTGACTGCTCAATCTCTGGAACTTTATTTCCTCCTAGTAATGATCTTGGTTCTTTTTGCTTCAGTAGGAATGTATTGATTTTCTAAAAGCATTACTACTGACTCTTACCCTCTTGCCCCTCGCTCCACTAAATTTGTCTGCATTTTTCTTTTAAATGATTATCTAGCTGTTCAAAATATGGAAAGGAAATTCATTGGATTAGAAAACAAGATTCTCCCCCCTTCTTTTCTCTCTTTCTCTCTCTGTCTCTGTCTCTCTCTCTTATCTCTCTTTCTCTCTCTCTGTCTCTGTCTGTCTGTCTGTCTGTCTGTCTCTCTCTCTCTCTCTCTCTCTCTCTCTTTTCTTCTCTCTTGCTTCTGCCTGTCTCTATGCCTCTGAGTCTGTGTGTCTGTGTGCACACCCTTATGTGAGTTCTTGATAAAATGATATATCCATGGACATATTTTCTGATATTCAAGATCAGAGCTACAGTACGTAGATAAATGAATAGATGCATAAAAGAATGAAAGAAAAAAAAATGACAGAATGAACGAACGAATGAAGAGTTAAGAAAACTCAGGACATGTGGGAGTATTAGTGCCGTTGTGGACACTGCAAACAAACCTTCTGTAATTTATGTCTTAAGTCAAAGGATGCTACTGGTCATAATGCATGTATAATTATTGTGGACATATATCCATGCTGACCCGTTCTGGGAAAAGAACCGAGAAACCCATAAATGCAATATATGGTACCTTTGCAAACAATTATACATTGAAATAGTACAAAATAACATGCATCAGACGTATATTACCATTTTGCACGTGCACAGTGTATTTGATGAAATTATCCTTCTTATTGTAAGCATGTAGCCTACTTGTTCAAACTTAGGTGCTGACATATCAACCATACAATTTCTTTTTAACAGAACTTGTGCACAATACAAAACAGAAGAATAGCATAAAACCATTTGTACACAGTACAAAACAGAAAAATAACATAAAACTGATAGGGGATCAAGATGGGTGGAGTTGGGTTTTTTTCCTCTGTGTGTGTGTGTGTGTGTGTGTGTGGTGTGTGTGTGTGTGTGTGTGTGTGTGTGTGTGTGTGTGTGTGTGTGTGTGTGTGTGTGTGCATGTGTCTCTGTTTTATTTGTATGTTAAAAGAAAACTTGCTATCGTCTCTATTACAAACATATTTCCTCTAAATAAAACAAAAACAAAACAAAACGAAAAAACAACAAAAAAGAAAGAAAACAAAGAAACAAGCAAATAAATCTCCGCTCTCACAATAAAATAGCTTTATTCTTTTGATTTCTGGACAGCATTTCTGTGTGTGTTTTTTTTTGTGTGTTTGTGGGTTAACTCCATACATGTTGTTCGATATTGCCTTTGTTAATGGTGTTTTGCAAGGGGGAAAAGTTTTGTGTTTTAAAAGCAATGCAGACGTCTTGTATGTATATAAAATGTTAACAACTTGTTTACGGTTTTGATATTACTTAGTGGTGTATGATTTGGTTGAGTGTATGCTATGATAATTAAGATGATCATCATTTATAATCACATGATTCTTTGGTCTGGTTCTTGTTCTTCTTTTCTTGTTCTTCTTCTTTTTTTGTTCTTGATTGTTTTTTTGTTTTTCTTGTTCTTCTTGTTCTTCTTCTTCTTCTTCTTTTCTTCTTCTTCTTTCTTCTTCTTCTTCTTCTTTTCTTCTTCTTCTTCTTCTTTCTCTTCTTTTCTTCTCTTTCCTCTCTTTCATCTCTCATTCTTCATCGCAGCCATCACATCTCATGCTTTCTTTTTTCAGTTTTTTTTCTTCTTTTATGAATTTTCTTTGGTTGTTTCTTTCTGTTGTTCTTTTTCAATGGTTATTTCTTCTCTTGTCTCCTTCCTCTTCATCTCTTCATCTATCTCATCTCTTCACTCTAGCTGTCTTCGCTCTTCTTGCTAGCCTTCTCCTTTTGCTTTTTTTCAGTTTTTTATTCTTCTTTTATAAATTTCTTCTTTGTTTATTCTTCTTCTTCTTGTTTTTTTTTCGGAAGTATCCTTCTTCTTCTTCTTCTTCTTCTTCTTCTTTCTTCTTCTTCTTCTTCTTTCCCTTCATCATTGTGATCCTCATTGTTCTCATAATCGTCATCATACACATCATCACCACCATCTTACCCATCTCCTCCTCCTCTTTATCTCAGCCGCCATAAGCATCCTCTTTCTCTTTAGGGAAAAGGATGAATGGTCATGCTTAGTCGATCAGACATTTCCGCTAGACACCAAAGCGGGTAAATCATCTCCAACCGGATATCGATGACAGAGTATTACCAGCTCCCATTAACAGATTGTGTGGCATACGATCCAGGCAGGGTCCGGCTGATAGGATAAGACAACAAATGACGAATTCCGTATCATACTCTAACTCTACTCTACTCTACTCTACTCTACTTAATACGATACTATTGATAATGATATGACTAATACTATGATATGATATGATATGATATGATATGATATGATATGATATGATATGATATGATATGATATGATATGATATAACTAATAACGTAACGTAATATAATATAACATAACATAACATAACATAACATAATATAATATAAATATATAATATAATATACTATAATATAATATAATACACTGCACTGTACTGTACTGTATTCTGCTTTGCTATGCTATGCTATGCAACTATACTAATATACTATACTATACTATACTATACTATACTGTACTATACTATGCTATGCTATACTATACTATACTATACTATATACTATACTATATGACTATACTATACTATTATCTGTACTATACTATACTATAATATACTATACTATACTATACTATACTATACTATACTATACTTATATACTATGCTATGCTATGCATACTATACTATACTATAACTATACTATATATACTGTACTATCATGCTATGCTATGTACTACTATACTATACTATACTACTATACTGTACTATACCATACTGTACTGTACCGTACCGTCCCTGTATCGTGCCATACCATACATCCATACATATCTACCATCCACATACCATACCATACCATACCATACATACCACAACATACATCATACCATACCACACCATACATACCACCATACCATACCATCCATACCATACCAATACCATACATACCATACCACCATACCATACCACACTACCTACCACACTACCATACCATCATAACCATACTCTACTACATACTCTACCATACTCTACTTATCTACTATACATGAAGGGGAAGGAATGGTGGTTTTTGAAGATGAAATCCATTTTATGATTATAATCACTTTGCTCTTTCTTACAACGTGAACCATAGCCGGTAATTACATCGTACACGCAGTTCAAAAGATGAGTAAAAATGTGTATGCATACTTGTACATAAACACACACATATAAAACACACAGACACACACAGACACACACAACACACACACACACACACACACACACACACACACACACACACACACACACACAAGACGAAGACAGAGAGAAGAGCACACACACACACACACACACACACATATATATATATATATATATATATATGTGGTGCGTGTGTGTGTGTGTGTGTGTGATAGATAGATAGATAGATATATAGACAGACAGATAGATAGATAGATAGATAGATGTTAGATGTGGTGCTTCCATAGATAGATAGATAGATAGATAGATAGATAGACAGATAGATAGATAGATGTGTGTATGTGTGTGCTTCCATGAGCGAGTGTGTTCATAAGCACACGTTTGCTTGTGAATGTGTACACACACGCGCAAAACACACACACAAATCTATCTGTTTGCATCTGTCTACATATGTATCTACACACACACACACACCACACACACACACACACACACACCACACACACACACACACACACACACACACACACACACACACACATACGCACACACACACACATTAAACGTACACACATGCACACATTTCACGTTTTAGCAGAGACTCTTTCAGGGAAAAGCCATTGCTGATGGCTTAATATTGACTGGAAGAGAAAGATGATAATTTAAATGTAGCGTAAAATAGGACAAGAGAAGAGGGCAAGGTTTTATATGATCTATCACAGGCAGCCCACAGGGGTACCCTTATATGATGGTCTAAGCTGCTTCTCATTTTTAATCTTATCCGCCAGCTGTTCTGCTAATCTGATTGTTCGCTTTTCGAATTGTACAGAAAAAAATGTTGAGGAAGATGGTTGGGATACACCTGAGGCAAGGATCTGTGAGTGTGTGTGTGTGTGTAGGTGGGAAGATGTGAGTTATGGGGTGAGTAAGCATGGATCTGACATAGGCTCATGCTTTTTATTTTGATCCAAAGGGATGATAGTGACATTCATTATGTTTTGCCTTACGGCTAGGCTTTGCACTTGTCCTACCGAAAGTAACATCAGGATCATTACACATTATGGGTCCTTTTCCAGATAAACGAATCATTCAATTTTCTGATATGTAGTTCATAGATAAACTGTCCAAAAATAAGTTGATGATTATTGAGTCTCTAAGCTCCAAAACGTGTAAAATCTAAACAGAATACTTCTTTGTGTAAACGTTCCATAAAACTAATTTGATTATTTCCTTAGGGGGGCTTCATATTGCATGGGAGACACAGAGATCAATCATGTTAACGTTTCTATAATAGAAAAAAGCAAATGTGGTTATTTCTATAGGTCTTCGCATTATGTATACCTCCTCAATATCCGAAACCGCATCTGACACCTTCTTGGTTGCTGGAACTTGTATGATGTGAGACATAAGCACTTCATGGCAGACTCCTTAAAGATACTCTTCTGAGATGTCCCTCCTGATGCAGTTTTCCAGGTGTTTTTTTTACAAGAAATCAACAGATTCACCTAATACGATTTTTCGTTTGTTTTTCTTTAATTGCATTTGAGACTTGTAAGGATAACGGTGAGCATGGTTTTTAACTGCTGTCTTTTTATCTAAACCTGGTTATCAGTTTTGATGTGGTGTTAGCCCTGATATGGTTCTAGTAGTCGGCTGGGCTACAAGCAGTATGAACTGAACTGAACTTTCACTCACTGTGCATGCAGCGAGGTCGTTTGAGCGCCACTGACAACTTGGGAAAGAGTCTTTCGCAGCTTGGAGTTTGTTTGGAGTTTGTTCAAGAGGGATTCATCATACTGGGACAATTCCATATGTGCTCCACCCAAATCTGCCAAGATAGATCTGGCAGACTCCCTAATCCTGCGCAAAACGCTGTGCACTGACAAGGTCTTGAAATTGGGGAGAAGGGGGGTGGGGACTTTTGAAACACTAAGCTGACACCTCCAGAATGACGGAAACATTAAGATGTGCAGCCAACAAGCCAGTTTTTAATGTAATTGCATGCTGGGGTTGAACTCTAGATATCAGATCTTGAGTCCAAGGCTCTATCAAAAGAGCCACCCAGATTTTGCAGAACAACGTGAGTTAATCAAACAAGATATGCTTATTTCATTGAAATGAGTTCTTTTTCCTCTCTGCAGAGAGACCCATGCTGTACTCCGACTGAACTGAGTGTATGTTCAACTCTTTCCAGGGTGCTCCAAACGAATGTTTCTATAAAGAGCTGTGAAAATGAATGATACAGTTAAAACGTGTTAAGTTTCTGTCATGTTATTGTCATCAGCAAAAGTGCCTGTTAGACCATCATGCGTGTTTAACCTTTTAACTCCTACACCCTATTCACCAACTGCGAATACCTAACCCTCGCCTCGCTCACCGTATCTACCAGCTTCCTGCAGGAAGTTGGTAGATAGGGTGAGGGAATCAAAGGGTTAAATTGTTGCTTTGCTAGCATGGTTGACAATACAGGATGCAGGTGGATGGGATGCAGGGGTCAAAGGGTTAATGTGTTCAAGATAGAAAATGCAAAGTAGAT
This sequence comes from Monoplex corrugatus, assembly GCA_030674185.1. Lineage (NCBI taxonomy): Eukaryota > Metazoa > Mollusca > Gastropoda > Littorinimorpha > Ranellidae > Monoplex > Monoplex corrugatus. Next base: position 33,317,185 of record CM060314.1, on the reverse strand, counting down.
TCCTTAGTCATTTCAATGGCAACTTTGAAATCAGTGTTAGTATCTGAGCTGCCACTGACACCATCTCTTCTCTGAGTTCTCTTATTGCTAGCTCCAAAAAAATTCGGTTTGATATCTCCTTTGATCTTGTAATGGGGTCATTCGATTCCTTTAAAGACTACAGTTTGCCTTGGTTGTGTAGAGTGTCATAAGTGCCTGTATTACTGTCCTTGGCAAAGACTCAGTGGGGCTGGTTCAGTTCGATTTCTACCAGAGTACAATTGTGTATTTTGAGAGCTACAGTGATAGCACAGTACATGTAGAGTGTCATAAGTGCCTGTATTACTGTCCTTGGCAAAGACTCAGTGGGGCTGGTTCAGTTCGATTTCTACCAGAGTACAATTGTGTATTTTGAGAGCTACAGTGATAGCACAGTACTCTCTACCAACTCTCACTCAATAGCCAGACCTAATTATATACAGACAACAGAGGAACACTCTGGAGGACAGAGAGAGAGAGTCAGACAGACAGACAGGCAGACGGGGAGTGAGAGAGAGAGAGAGAAGGAGACAGACAGACAGAGACAGACAGACAGACAGGCAGAGGGGAAGTGAGGGAGAGAGAGACAGAGAGAGACAATCAGGCAGACAAACTGAAGGACAGATGAGGAGAGAGGAAGAGAGAAGGAGAGAGAGAGAGAGAGAGAGAGAGAGAGAGAGAGAGAAAGACAGACAGAGAGAGAGAGAGACAGGGAGACATAGAGAGACAGTGAGAGACAGAGGGAGGGGGGCAGAGTTAGAGAGACAGACAGACCTACAGACAGAGAGGGAAAAGAGAAGAGAGAGAGAGGAGAGAGAGAGAGAGAGAGAGAGAGAGAGAGAAAGTATGGTGTGATAAAATGCTCATATGTTTATATATGAATGTATAGATAGATATATACATATACATTCCCAGGCAATATACAGATGTACAGAAATAGTCACAGGTGATACAATTACACGAAAAGACAGAAGCAGAGACGTCAACAGGGCAAAGGGAAGTAATTGATCTGGAAAAGGGATGAAAAGCTCTTGCCGTTGATCCCTGTACGCCTGGTTTTGTTGACGCCCCGTCTGACAGCGGTGACTGACAGGACTTTGACTGTGACTGGGTTGGGGAATAGGGGGTGTGAGGGAGTTGGGTGGAGTAGGAGTAGGCTCAGCTGAATATTTAGCCTTTACCGTTTTTTTTATTTTTTTATTTTTTTATTGATTACTGTTCTTTTAGTTCAGATTGTGTGTGTGTGTGTGTGTGTGTGTGTGTGTGTGTGTGTGTGTGTGTGTGTTGTGTGTGTGTGTGTGTATGTTTGCGTGTGTTTGTGTTTGTGTGTATATATGTGTGTGTGTGTTTGCGTGTGTTTGCGTGTGTGTGTGTGTGTGTGTGTGTGTGTGTTTACGTGTGTTTGTGTGTGTGTGTGTGTGTGTGTGTGTGTGTGTGTATGTGTGTGTGTGTGTGTGTGTGTGACTCTGTGTGTTTGTTTGTATGTATGTGTGTATGTGTATGTATGTATGTATGTATGTATGTATGTATGTGTGTATGTATGTATGTATGTGTGTGTATGTGTATGTGCGTGTGTTTGTGTGTGTGTGGATTTGGGTGTGTGTATGTGGGTGTGGATGTCTGTCTATCAGTGTGGCTGTATATGATTGTGTGAATGTGTATGTATAGGTGTGCGTGTATGTGTGTGTGTGTGTGTGTGTGTGTGTTGTGTGTGTGTGTGTGTGTGTGTGTGTGTGTGTGTGTGTGAGTTCAGATTAACCACAGCATGCTTATGACATCGATATGTCTCTCTCTGTATGCCACTTACATATGCCATTTTGTATTGTGTGAGAATTTATTTGGATGTCATCTTTAGGTGTTATCTGAGTCCCGGTTTTTATAACCAGTTCTGGCAAATATAATGGAAAGCTGCATTGCTAAAGAGTATGATTGCTATAACAACAAAACGAGCATCTCAGGCGGAAAAGTCAGGTCAGAATGTAATCAAGTAGGAGGAAAAATCAAAGTCTGTTTACTATAATAAAGTCATAGATTCTGGGAACGATAATTGTACGTTTAGACAAAGATATTGAGAATGTCGTTACAACGCAAAGAAAACAAAACGTGGCCCTCACACGCTCAAACACGAATACACAGACATAGAGACACGCTCGCGCGCGTGCGCGTGCACACACACACAACATCACACATACACACACATACCACACACACATACTCGCACACACACACACACACACACACACACACACACACACACACACACACACACCACACACACACAACACACACACACACACATGTTTATATAGGATAAATATCCTAATTGTCAATGTATTCTTTGCAACCATATTTGTTCACAACGAAACAATAATGTATCTGAACGCACACACGTACAAAGGGAGACACACACAAACCCTCCAACAGACCCCTCACTCCAATCCATCCCCATCCCCCACAACACTTCATAATGATGAAAATATGGTGGTGACTGTCATCAACAACGTCCGCCCCCCCCCAAAAAAAAAAAAAAAAAAAACAACCCCAAAAAAACAAGAAAAAACAAACAAGCAAACAAGTAAACAAACAAACAAACAAGCAAACAAACAAACAAACAAAATATAGTTTAGAGAAAGACGAGGACAGCAACATAGAAAGACAAGGACAATAACAGAGAAAGACAAGGACAGTAACAGAGAAAGACAATGACAGTAACAAAGAAATACAAGGACAGTAACATAGAAAGACAAGGACAATAACAGAGAAAGACAAGGACAGTAACAGAGAAAGACAATGACAGTAACAAGAAAACAAGGACAGCAACATAGAAAGACAAGGACAATAACAGAGACAGACAAGGACAGCAACAGAGAAAGACAATGACAGAAACAGAGAAAGACAATGACAGTAACAGAGAAAGACAAGGACAGTAACAGAGAGAAAGACAATGACAGCAACAGAGAAAGACAATGACAGTAACAGAGAAAGACAAAGACAGCAACAAGGAAAGACAAGGACAGTAACATAGAAAGACAAGGTTAGCAACAGAGAAATACAAAGACAGTAATATAGAAAGACAAGGACAGTAACAGAGATAGACAAGGACAGTAGCAGAGAAAAAACAAGGACAGCAACAGAGAAAGACAAGGACAGTAACAGAGAAAAGGACAGTAAGAAAACCAGACAGAACAGAGAAAGACAATGACAGCAACAGAGAAAGACAAGGACAGTAACAAAAGAAAAACAAAAGACAGTAACAGAGAAACTCAAGGACAGTAACAGAGAAAGACAAAGACAGCAACATAGAAAGACAAGGAAGACAGTAACAGAGAAAGACAAAGACAGCAACAGAGAAAGACAAGGACAACAACAGAGAAAGACAAGGACAGTAACAGAGAAAGACAAAGACAACAACAGAGAAAGACAAGGACAACAGAGAAATACAAGGACAACAACAGAGAAAGACAAGGACAACAACAGAGAAAGACTAAGACAACAACAAGAGAAAGACAAAAACAACAACAGAGAAAGACAAAACAACAACAGAGAAAGACAAAGACAACAACATAGAAAAACAAGGACAGTAACATAGAAAGACAAGGGCAGTAACAGAGAAAGACAATGACAGTAACAGAGAAAGACAATGACAGTAACAGAGAAAAAAAAGGACAGTAACAGAGAAACTCAAGGACAGTAGCAGAGAAAGACAATGACAGCAACAGGGAAAGACAATGACAGCAACAGAGAAAGACAAGGACAGTAACAGAGAAAGACAATGACAGCAACAGAGAAAGACAAGGACAGTAACAGAGAAAGACAATGACAGTAACAGAGGAAAAAAAAGGACAGTAACAGAGAAAGACAAGGACAGTACAGAGAAAGACAAGGACAGTAACAGAGAAAACAAAGGACAGTAACAGAGAAAAACAAAGACAGTAACAGAGAAAGACAAGGACAGTAACAGAGAAAGACAAGGACAGTAACAGAAAAAAGGACAAAACAGTAACAGAAAAAAAAAGGACAGTAACAGAGAAAGACAAGACAGTAGCAGAGCAAGAAAGACAAGGCTAACAGAGAAAACAATGACAGAACAGAGAAAACAAGACAGTAACATAGAAAGACAAGGACACTAACAGAGAAAGACAAAGACAACAACAGAGAAAGACAATGACAGTAACAGAGAAAGGACAAGGAAGAAAACAGAGAAAGAGACAGACAGCAACAGAGAAAGACAAGGACAGTAACAGAGAAAGACAAAGATAACAACAGAGAAAGACAAGGACAGTAACAGAGAAAGACAAGGACAGTAACACAGAAAGACAAGGACAGTAATACAGAAAGACAAGGACACTAACAGAGAAAGACAAAGATAGCAACAAGGAAAGACAATGATATCACTAGACAAAGACAAGGACAGCAACAGAGAAAGACAAGGACAGCAACAGAGAAAGACAATGACAGTAACAGAAAGACAAGGACAGCAACAGAGAAAGTCAATGACAGTAACAGAGAAAGACAAAGATAGCAACAAGGAAAGACAATGATATCACTAGACAAAGACAAGGACAGCAACAGAGAAAGACAAGGACAGCAACAGAGAAAGACAATGACAGTAACAGAAAGACAAGGACAGAAAACAGAGAAAGACAAGACAGCAACAGAGAAAGACAATGACAGTAACAGAAAGACAAGGACTGCAACAGAGAAAGACAATGACAGTAACAGAAAGACAAGGACAGCAACAGAGAAAGTCAAGGACAGTAACAGAGAAAGACAATGACAGTAACAGAAAGACAAGGACAGCAACAGAGAAAGACAATAACAGTAACAGAAAAACAAGGACAGTAACAAAGAAAGACAATGACAGTAACAGAAAGACAAGGACACTAACAGAGAAAAACAAGGGCAGTAACATAGAAAGACAAGGACAGCAACAGAGAAATACAAAGACAGTAACAGAGAAAAAAAGGACAGTGACAGGGAAACTCAAGGACAGTAACAGTGAAAGACAATGACAGCAACAGAGAAAGACAAAAAATGACAGCAACAGAGAAAGACAAGACAGCAACAGAGAAAGACAATGACAGCAATAGAGAAATACAAAGACAGTAATATAGAAAGACAAGGACAGTAACAGAGATAGACAAGGACAGCAACAGAGAAAGACAAGGACAGCAACAGAGAAAGACAAGGACAGCAACAGAGAAAGACAAGGACAGTAACATAAAAAAAAGGACAGTAACAGAGAAACTCAAGGACAGTAACAGAGAAAGACAAGGACAGTAACAGAGAAATGCAATGACAGCAACAGAGAAAGACAAGGACAGCAACAGAGAAAGACAAGGACAGTAACAGAGAAAAAAAGACAGTAACAGAGAAAGACAAGGACAGTAACAGAGAAAGACAAAGACAGCAACAGAGAAAGACAAGGACAGCAACAGAGAAAGCCAAGGACAACAGAGAAAGACATGGACAACAACAGAGAAAGACAAGGAAGGACATTAACAGAGAAAGACAAGGACAGCCACAGAGAAAGATAACGAGAGCAACATGGATATCAATGTGACGTATACAGCATAGGTTACGTACACAACGAACACAAGAAAGAAATACCCCATGTATACCATGTAGACAAAGATATTGTCATTACAAGTCATTAAATTTTACTCTGTATACAGAGCTTTTTACCTAGGTTGAGAGCAATGAAGGCATAATCAGCTTGATTAATATGACAGAAAGTTTTTATCGATGACTTGTCTGAAATGCCATGTCAAACTACTATAGCAACTTGTACACCATTGCTGCACCTACTACACAGTTTCTGTAAGCTCTCTCTCTCTCTCTCTCTCCTCTCTCTCTCTCTCTCTCTCTCTGCTCTCTCTCTCTCTCTCTCACTCTGCTCTGTCTCTGTCTGTCTGTCCGTCTCTCTCTCTCTCTCTTCTCTCTCTCTTTTCTCTCTCTCTCTCTACCTCTGTCCCTCTTCCTTTCTCTCTGCCTCTCTTTCTCTATCTCTGTCTGTCTGTCTCTCTCTCTTTCTCTCTCTCTCTTTCTCTCTCTCTCTCTGTCCCTATCTCTCTCCTTCTCTCTCTTTCTCTCTGCCCTTCTTTCTCTCTCTACCTCTGTATGTCTGTCTATCTGTCTCTGTCTCTGTCTCTGTCTCTCTGTCTCTCTCTCTCTCTCTCTCTCTTCTCTCTCTCTCTGTAGGCTCTCTTCTCCTCTCTCCTCCTCCCCCCTCTCTGTCTCCGGTGCATATGTGTGATTAGTGATGCATCTATGGCCTATCAGAAATATGTAGTATTATCAAAAAGTGATGACAAATATAGAATAATCGATGAAAACTTTAAATTAGAAAAATAGTATGATGCATTGAAATGATATACAATTAACACAGCATACTCATTCTATCCAGTAAATGCATTACAGATGAGAAAATGACTTCGAGTTTACAAAAAATGTATAAATCGGTTTAATCCATGATATGAAAAAACATGGTATAAGACATTAAAGGTAAATTAATCAGAAAATGTAGCCGGATCATCAATAATGCATTGGCTGTTTCAGGATGGAGCGTTCCTAATTGATGGCATCTAATTAACACGCAACACTGTCTCTCTTGTCGAATGGACCTACTCTAGATTAACAGGACACTGGGGTGGGATGGGGACACTTAGTTTAGCTACGTGACTTATGTCATCAACAGTCTATCACCTAGACTAAGACACAACAGACACTACAGAACTGCACAGAAATGGCCAGGCAGTAATGCAATCTCTGCTGATTGCAGTCATCACGGCAAGTTGACATTTGTAGTGTCCGTGCACTCTATGACACCGAGACTACCGCGTAATGAACCGGGAATTGTAGTGTTGGGAAGCTAGCGTGAACATCGTATTATGGACAGTACCACTAAAAGCTGAGTCCAAGATGAAGCGAGGGGAACAAGGAGGAAAGGGAAAAGGGAAACATTTCAACTTCTGTTTCAGTTTTTGTCCCTCGAGATAATGTCTCCATCCAGCAAGCTCTGTGCGCTGTCAGTGTCTTGTAATAAAAGTGGCCTACCCTAAAGAAAATATAGAAAACGAAGGCAGAGATTACGAGAATGTTGAGGAGAGCAGGAAAGCAAAAGGAGGAGAAGGAAAAGTAAATCTAAACATGTATCATTTACAACATTTAGAAAATCTTCAGATTTGTCTGTAATGAGTATCTAGTGTTAATCACATAGCTTGGTTTGATGTCCCCTCCACCTTTATCTTAATTCTCAGTTGGTCTATTCAGCCCAACATATTAAAACATATTAGTTGTATGATGTTTTCATCTTGCAATTGAAGTCAGATTTCTCTTGTTGTCATTCTACAGCTTGAAATGGAAACAAACTGAATTGATTGGAATGCAGCTTGCCTATACCACAACCTTTACGGCTTGATGCTCATATTGTCGTAAAGAACATGCAGTGAACAATGTTTTCCGACACAGTTTCAATGTATTACAAACAAATTATCTGCTATAGCCCTGCTTCAGATTTTCATGACAAATAAACAGTTCAATGTTCTGAGTTCTGATTTTTTTTTACGTAGTAACCTACAACAACACATCATGGTTGTGAAAAAGGAAAGTGCTGCAATAGCTTATTAAATTGAGCTGTTTTAGGAGGAGTTTGGGGTTTGCATTTGGAGTTTGCTCAAAATGAATTCATCGAAGTCGGACAATTTTCATATACGCTCTATCTAAGTCTGCCTCCGCTTATCTGGAATTCTCCCCGAGCCTTCACAAAATCCCAAAGGCAAGGTTCTGAAAGGGAAGGGGAGAGAAGAACCTATGAAACACCAAGCTAACATCACGAAGATGATGGAAACATTAAATTGAGCAGTGAACAGGCCTGTTTTTAATGTAGTGGACTGAGACTGAACTCTTGGTATCAGATTGTGCGTCCATAGCTCTATCAAAAAAAAAAAAAAAAAAAAAAAAAAAACCCAGGAGGGGAGGAAATAGGGAGATGGATGCATTTCTGTTCTTTCAAAACGCCAAAATGCACTGAACCATTTGGGAGACACGAAATGTAGTCTGGGCAGACGCAATACTACTTCCAAGGCGAGGGGAAAGGGGGAAACGGGAAGAGTGTGCACAACATCGAGAACTGTACCAGGCATTACTGTATATGGCACAGACTTTGAGACGTCTGTGCCCATTGAAGAAATCATTGGGGCAGAATCCCTCTGGTGCTAGCCTGAGTGATTGTCATTAGTTCTACGCCAACACGTTTCGATGTGGCCTCCTTACCTTCTTATGTGGCCAGAAAGTGAGTACATTGTCTCTGGAACTTTCTTCTCCCCAGTAACGATCTTGGTACCTAGCGCTTGGGTGGGAACTTACTCATTTCTCTGAAAGTTTAGCTGTTAACCTCCGCCTCTTGTGCGCCTTCTTACACTAAGGTTGTCTTTGTATCATTATTTTTTATAGCTTTTGAAAAGAACAAGGGACATACGACTTGGGTTGAGTTAGAAAGCAGGGCAAACCCCTTCTCTGTATTTCTGTCTGTCTGTCTGTCTGTAAACTTGCATATCTGGCTGACTGGCTGGGTGACTTTGTCTGTCTGACTTTCTTTCTCTCTGTCTGTCTCTCTCTGGCTTTATCTCTCTGGCTCTGTCTGGCTGGCTGACTGGCTGGCTGGCTGGCTGGCTCGTTCTCTTTTCTCTCTCTCTCTCTCTCTCTCTTCTCTCTCTCTCTCTCTCTCTCCTCTCTCTCCTCGCTGTGTGTCCCTGTGTATATCTACCTTTTCTCTGCCTGTCTGTCTGTTGCGATGGAACTTGACTGTATCTTTATCATATCTAGCTGATGTTAAGAACAATGTTTCAGTGCAAGGGAACGTGTGAGTATCTATTGAAATGGTGTCACATATTTTGATAAAGGTAGAGTGAAAAATTAATAAATACAGGAATAAATAAGTAAACAGTGAAACAATTTCAAAATCGTAAAACGATTCACCATTATCTCCTCTGCGTATGTATATTTCTGTAAATGTGTGTGTGTGTGTGTGTGTGTGTGTGTGTGTGTGTGTGTGTGTGTGTGTGTGTGTGTGTGTGTGTGTGTGTGTGTGTGCGCGTTATGTGTGTGTGTGTGCTTGAGTGTCTGTACATATTTATGTATATGTGTGAATGTGTGAATGTGCATGTGTGTGTGTTTATGTGTGTGGGTGGTGTGTGTGTGTGTGTGTGTGTGTGTGTGTGTGTGTGTGTGTGTGTGTGTGTGTGTGTGTGTGTGTGTGTGTTTATGTGTGTGCATGAGTGTGTGTATGTGTGTATATATGCCTTCGTGCGTGTGTGAATGTGTGTGTGTGTGTGTGTGTGTGTGTGTGTGTGTGTGTGTGTGTGTGTGTGTGTGTGTGTGTGTGTGTGTGTGTGTGTGTGCATGTGCATGCGTGCATTCGAATATGTGCACCCACAGACATGCACTGTCAAAATAATGATAATCTCTTCTCTTTGCATCTGTCCTTGATTTTGTGTCAGGAAGTTCGATCTAAGCAGAACTGTTAGCGGGAAGAACAAGTCAGGAACGAATCATGACGACAATGATGTCTCGTTTGTGATTCATTTTCAGCATGGAAACAGCATGGGGCTTCCTGCTTTGGTGTTCTGTTTTGTCAAATTACAATACAGAGATATGGATTTGCCCCTTACCAGGTTAGTCTTTTAAAGTGCTGCTCTCCTGGCATTTGGCTTTTCCGTATCTGTGTTGAATAATTATTGCTGGTCATTCTTACTGTTCATTGCTGAGAAATTAAAATGAAAAAAATAACCCCACCACACACACACATACAAAAAAAAAAATCACAAACATCGGTCACACTTTAAATTTCCTATTTGCTAGCGATTTTGTCACAGTAGAACTTAAAAGCTTCTTACTAAAATGCCATAATAATTGTAGAATTCTTCAGCTTGAAACCGTTTTGTTAAAATCTAACTCAGTATGATTTTCAACATTCGAGCAAATGGGAAACAACAAATACATACAGAAAAAAAACCCAGCAGAATCAAAACGTGTATTTTTATTATTGTCAAAACATGACAGGCTCGGCTTTTTTCGTCCAACTGTACTTTGTCAAGCAATATAAAGAAAATAACAATCATTAAATAAAACTTATTTTAAAAAAAACCATAGACGATCTTTCCAGAATTCTTTGTATCTATATCATAAACCTGGGAAGTGAGAAGGAAGAAAGGAAAGAATGAGTCTTGTTGAAGGGGTTTGGGTATTGATGTGAGAGGGATGGGGAAGCTGAGATAGTTTGTTGTGATCAGTGAAGTTTAACAAAGGGGACAGATCGATCATGGTACTGCCCCTGTGTGATTGGAACATGTGTTTCACTGGAAGGGGAGAAAACGCAGGGGAGGAACAAAGCAGGGTCAGAGAGAGACAGACAGCGAAAGGTTCAAAACTGGGCACAGAATTGATGTTCAAAATTTTGGTACTCTGTCTGTCTCTGTCTGTCTGCCTGTCTGTGTGTGTGTGTGTGTGTCTCTCTGTTTTTCTCTCTCTGTCTCTCTCCCCCTTTCTCTCTCTCTCTCTCTCTCTCTCTCTCCCCTCTCCTCTGTCTCTCTCTCTCTGTCTCTCTGTCTGTCTCTGTCTCTGTTGTGCATCTGTCTGTCTGTCTCTGTCTCTATGTCTCTGTCTCTGTGTCTCTGTCCTTGTCGCTGTCTCTCTCTCTCTGTCTCTGTCTCTTCTCTCTCTCTCTCTCTCTCTTCTCTCTCCTGCTGTCTCTCTCTGTCTGTCTCTCTGTTCTGTCTCTGTGTCTGTCTGTGTTTCTGTATCTGTTCTGTCTGTCTCTGTCTCTATGTCCTCTCGTGTCTCTTTGTCCTTCTCTGTCTCTGTCTCTCTCTCTCTCTCTCTCTCTCTCTCTCTCTCTTCTCTCTCTCTCTCTCACACCAACTATGATAGGCAACAGAAAAAACAATACTGACAGTCACGAGCGACGATAGACAGTTTTTCATCAACACAGCACTTACAGAGATATGAGAGGAGAGACAGTTTCCATTTACTTTTTAACAGAACGAACGCAGTCTTGCCTCACTGGTAAGTGAGGGCTCGTTACCAGTGCTCTGTTGTGCCAAAGTACGACGAACGAGTTCAGAGTAGTGTGTGGTATAGAAGAGCGAGCTCCTAAATCTGTTCACTCTCTTACCTGGCACATGTTTGTCTTCTTCAAGAGACGCCAGCAGTCTCTGCCTGTTGATGGGGTCTTTGTTGTTTTTTTGTTTGTTTTGTTTTTGTTTGTTTGTTTGTTTTTTTCCCCAGTCATATTCATGTTCCTGCTTTTCTGTCTGTCTGGATGCCTTTTACCTGTCTGCTTTTTTCTGACTGTGCATTTCGCTATAACGCACTCTCTCTCTCTCTCTCTCTGCTCTCTCTCTTTCTCTCTCTCTCTCTCTCTCTCTCTCTCTCTGTTTTCTTCTATCTATCTATCTATCTATCTATCTATCTATCAATATATCTATCTATCTATCTATCTCTGTCTCTCTCTCTGTCTCTCTCTGCCTCTCTCTCCTCTCTCTCTCTCTCTCTCTCTCTCCCTCTCTCTGTCTCTGTCAGTGTGTGTCTCTCTCTCTTTGTCTGTGTCTCTCTGCTTCTCTCTCTCTCTCTCTCTCTCTCTCACCATCTGTTTGTCTGTCTGTCTGTCTCTGTCTCTGTCTCTCTCTTTGTCTGTGTCTGTCTGCCTGTCTGTCCTCTCTCTTCTCTCTTTCCTCTCTCTTGTCTCCCTGTCTCTGTCTCTGTCTGTCTGTGTCTCTTTGTCTCTTTGTCTCTGTCTCTGCTCTCTGTCCTCTCTGTCTCCTGTCTCTGTCTCTCTCTCTCTTTCCCTGATATATGTGTGACAGCTAGTGTCTTTATGTACTATGAAAAAGTTCACTTACTTTACAGAATCCGCTACAAAAACTAAAAAACAAATAAGACACAGTGTAATAATATAAATGATATGACATATTCGAATACAACACATTCAGTCTAATCTTGGAAGACATCATCGATGAAAAACTGAACGAAAAACACAAACGCTAAATTAGGGGAAAAAAGAGAAAATTCTGGTTTCATCCATGACATGAAAAAAAAACCCATAGTATAAGACTGTGTAAGGTCATATTAGTCACAAAATGTAACTGGATCATCGAAAGTATATTGGCTGTTGCAGGGTAGAGCGTTATAAATTAACGGTGTATAATTAGCACTCAGTAATGCCTCTCTTGCAAGCTTGTCGATTAGACCCACGCCATATTACCAGGACACTGGGGTAGGATGGGGATACTAAGTTTAGCTACGTGACTCATGTCGTCAACAACCATCAACTAGACTAAGACACACAGAACTGCAGAGAAATGCCTGGCAGTAATGCAATCTCTGCTGATTGGAGTCATCACGGCAAGCTGACATTTGTAGTGTCCGTGCATTCCTTGACACAGAGACTATCACGTCATAAACCAGGAACCGTAGTGTTGGGAAGCTAGCGTGAACATGGTATTATGGGCAGTATCGCTAAAGCTGTGTCGAAAAGGAGACATCATCATCATCATCATCAGGTGCCCTGCCGCATGGCGTTGGCGATCATGAGACATAGGAAACGAAAAGGAAAAGGAAGGAGAAAAGTATCAATTTCTCCTTCGGTTTTTGTTTCTCAAGATATCATCATCACATCAAGTGCCTTGCCACATGGCGTTGGCGATCATGGCCCCCTATCATCTATCCCTTGTTGCCGCAAGCACATCTTCCACCCTTCTGTCTTCAGCCACTCTGCAAGTCCGTCCAATACTTTTTCCTTGGGTCTACCTGGTGCTCTCTTTCCCTTCAGCTTTCCTGTTTCTCAAGATAACGTCTCCATATTCAGAATAAATTTATATTGCACTGACGCCACAGATGTCCTGTGATGGAGGGCGTCCCAAATGATCATGACATAAACCCTAAACCTACAAGTAGGCTCTAAGCGCTGTTGATGTCTTCTAGTGCATGTGGCCCACCAGAGGATATGTAGAAAATGATGACAAATTGCAAAAATGTTTAGGAGAGCAGCAAAGAATAAAAAAGAGACAAAGAGAGAGAAACAGACAGACAGAGACAAAGAGAGATAAACAGACAGACTGAGACAAAGAATACCGACAAACAAGCAAACGGTGCCTAACACAGTTCTCCATGTTATGCATAAAATAATATTAGCACACAATGATGACTCTCTTGCAAGCTTGTCGATTAGACCCACTCCATATTACCAAGACATTGGGGGTGGGATGGGGACACTTTGAACGTATATGAACCAATCAAGAAACAGAACAAAAAACACACCGTAATCTGTCTGTTTCTGACTCTGCCTCTATCTCTGTCTCGTCTTTGTCTCTGTCTTGTCTGTCTCTGTCTCTGTCTCTGTCTGTCTCTGTCTCTCTCTCTCTCTTTCTCTCTCTCTCTCTCTCTCTCTCTCTTTGTCTCTCTCACACATACCACACACACGCACGCACACACACGCGCACACACAAATAAATCGATGTGCGCTCTCTCTCTCTCTTTATCATACACACACACACACACACACACACACACACACACACACACACACACACACACACACACACAACACGATTTCATCAAGATTGCGCTATAAAATATTGTAATTTCTATCAAATATATCATATATAAAATATATTATATATATATATATATACTTAAATATATATATATATATTGCACAATATATATATATATATATATATAATATATACCGTATATATATGTCTGTCAAATATCTCGTTAGCTTTCTCTCTCATCATATTCCCTCTCCATATATATTCTACAACACTTGTCATTTCTTTCATGGTGAGACGCTCTATGAGTAGTTCGCTAACAAGCATTTACTTGCTTATGCCCTAATCCTCGAAATTAGAATACATGTTATTGTTCCCTATCCTCAACTCCAATACTTCTTCTTTCTCTCCTCCTCACCCATTCTTCTTCTTCTTCTTCTTCTTCTTCTTCTTCTTTCTTCTTCTTTTTCTTCTTCTTCTTCTTCTTCTTCTTCTTCTTCTTCTTCTTCTTCTTCTTTCTTCTTCTTCTTCTTCTTCTTCTTCTTTCTTCTTCTTCTTCTTCTTCTTCTTCTTCTTCTTCTTCTCTATTTCCTTTTCTTATCTTCTTGTCTAATTCAGTTGTTTTTACATGCTGTCACAAAATGAAATCACCAAACAGGATAAACAGCAGACACACAATACTGACAATCTTTGCAGAAGACGTGTACAGTTTTTGTTTTTTTTGTTTTTTTTATCTACGCAACATTAACAGTCATAAGAGAATGCATACATTTTCCACCTGTCCTTAATAGACAGAATCAGCAC
>CM060314.1:33290313-33297813 GCA_030674185.1 Monoplex corrugatus | reverse complement strand
CATAGCTCAACCCCTTTATCATCATTATCATTACGTGCCATGCCACATGCTGTTGTCGATCGTGGCCCTCCATACGCATCTATCTTTTGTCGCTGCAAGTATTTCTCCTACCCTTTCTATCAACATCTACTCTTAAAACTGTCCAATGTTTTCTTCCTGGGTTTACCTGATGCTCTTTTGTCCTGTAGTTTCCTGTTGTGACTAAGTGCTCAAATGTCTCTTGCCTCATAAAAGGTCCTATGAATGTTGTTTGCCTTTTCTTAATATTCTTCATTAATGTCCTTTTGGTGTTTGCTTCTATCAAGATTATTTCGTTTGTTTTATTTCCCGTCCATGGAACTCTTGACATTTTCCTTAGAAACCACATCTCAGCTGCCTCAGTTTGTTCTGATTTTGCTTGGTGACCGCTCAGGCTTCGCATCCGTATGAAAGTATTAGTTCTACATGACACCGAAGAACCCTCATCGTAATGTTAATTAATAGGCATTTCTTAGCAGGAGCACTGTTCATTTTCTTGAATGCTGTTTGGCCAGTTCTGCTGGATATTTCTAGTGGGTATCTGCCAGCCGGTGAGACAAACTTTCCAATTTGTCTCAATGTTGTGCTATTTGTTGTAATTTTACGCGAGTGGATTTCTTGTTTTTTACTGATTACCATGATAATGGTCTTGTTACTATTTAGCTCTAGCACTTTATTTCTGCTTTCTATGTCTGTTATAATCACAGCATTTTGTATGTCTTTTTTTCATTTCCTGCACTTAGAACGGTGCCTGCAGCATAACGAAGATTGTTTATCATTTTTCCTACAACCTTTATTCCAGGTCATTGTTCTAGGTGTCTCATAATGGTTTCGCTGGAAAGTGAAAACAAACCTGGTGACAGGACACATTCCTATGTAACTGTTCCTTTGATATTTTGGAAAGAGCTTATATCATTTTCTATTTCCATTGCTGCTGTTTGTACCTAACACATACATACATACATACATACATACATACATATACATATATATACATATATACATATATACATACATACATACATACATACATACATACATACATACATACTACATACATACGTACATACTACATACATACATACATACATACATACATACATAACGTACATACGTACATACGTACATACATGCATACATACATATACATACATACATACATACATACATACATACATACATACATACATACATACATACATACATACATACATACATACATACATACATAAAATACATACATACATACATACATACATACATACATACATATTCTTCGTGTCTTGCCTGATCAAAACCTTTGATATAGCCAACAAAACGGAAAAAAAAGTGTCTTCCTCATTCAACAATCTTTCCACGAGAGTTCTTAAGATGTATGCGGGATTAATAGTACTGTCCCTTCAACAAATCCACACTGTTCTTCTGCTGTTTCTGTTTCGATTTTGTTCCTTGTCATCATAATGATTATTCTTGATAGAATTTTTCTCATATGGCTCAGCAAGCTGATTATTGTACGATGGCATTTGCATTCTATAGCCTCTATTTTTTTCGAAGTGCAATGGAAATTCATTTGATTTATCTTTAAAGGATATTTCCGGTGTCATAAATTTCACTTAGGAGAATTTTACATTTTCAATACGAAATTTATTTAGAGCCTCAAACATTTCTTTAGTGCTATTGGGGCTTTTACCTGTTTCGTCATTTTTCGATGCTGCTCTTAGTATATGCTTCCTTATTAATGGTTCTTCATCGATTTTTTTATGTGTTCCTACTTTCGTCATCGTCAAAAAAGTCTTGAATGTACTCGCTAATATTTTCGTCTATTTTCCATGATAATCGTAATATCTTTTGATTTTAAGCAACCAGATGAAGTGCACATCTTTTTTGCCTATGGTCAATTTCTTCAGTGTTTCTGTACATAAACCTAGGGTCTGTTTTGTGTCGGCCTTCTATTTCTTTGCACTTTGTAGCCAAGCTTCCTTAGTTTCATTGTACTTATACTTGATTTCCTTAGCTATCATTCTGTATACTTCCTCTTTTTCCTTTTCCGTCCTTCGTCCATACATTAAGCCTACATTTTCTTTTGTCATCCAGTTCTTTATTGCTTTTCTTTCAGCTTTAGGGATTTCTCCACAAGCTTCATTTACTGAGTTTTTCAAATTTGTCCAATGTTCCCCACTGTTCCTAACGTCCTCCAAAGCACTGAAAAGATTTAATTTGATATCGTTTTTGGTTTATTTGTTTTTTCGTCTCTTTAGTTTCAGCTTAAATCTTCCCATTACAGGATTGTGGTCACCGTTGCAATCTGTGCCTGGTACTGTTTTTGCTGTCAGTAAAGAACTGTTTAATCTCTTATTTATTAGGATGCAATTAATCTGATTTTTTGTGCTGTGGCCTGGGTTTATCCATGTCAATTTTCTTCTGTTAAGTTGGTCAGACTAAGTGTTTCCTATTATAAATTCATTTATTTGTGCCTACTCGTTTCTTTCACCTTTCACTTTGCGTGGCAAGGTCATTAAGTCCAATTATGTCATCTATTTCTTGCTGTCCCACTTTAGCATCAAAACATCCTATTATTTTTGCAATGTCCTGTGATATACTTTGTGCCTTGGCTGTCTCAAATTCAGGCTCAACCTCCTAAGGAACAACATTCCATACATTCTTTAAAATATGATGAAGCCAGCTTCCGAGCTTTGTATACATAAATCACAATGACCTAATCAAACGTCGCAAGAGAGTACTGATTTTGAATTCTAATGAAGTCCTGACAGTGAATTAACTCAAAATTTCTCTTCAGTTTTTCTTACAGCAAGGATTATGCACAAGTAACATTTCACATTTCAAAAGGTCATAACTCCTGTCGTTTTCCCTCAGGAGACTTCATTTATATCAATAGTGGATAGGAAAGTGTATAACCTTTGCAGTGATACCAATAATCTCTTTTTTTTCCATCACCAATAGCTGGCTTAGTCCTCCTTTTACAGGACGGCTCACATAGATAATATCATAAGTTACTATGACCAGACATATGTCAGTCCCACAGGAGTACTTTTGAAGCTATTAATCCGTTGTTGGTCATGAATATATCATATCATAAATTACTATTCCAGCATAGGTCAGTCCCAAAAGAGCCATCAGTTCGTTGTTACTCATGAATATTGCAATATCATGAATGATATTACTTGCCGTGCTTCAGTCCCAGAAGACAAAACGTTCGGATTTATGTTGCTGGATTGATGTCATTATCATTGACATTTGCTGTGACCGTATAGTACTGCGCTACATTGGAACAGATGGGTCTGACAAAAGCATTATGTTTAGAATGAATAGTCATAGTTTGTGTAAACCAAAACAGCATCCCCAATTATGTCTTCTCATTTTTTTATGTTTTCTTTAATCCGTACAATTTATTTTCATTAAAACAAACAAACAAACAGACAAACAGAGAAGGGGAGAGTCAAAGAGGGAGGCACAGAGAACAGGAACAAAAATAAGAGCAATGTTTATTTACGAGGGTGTGAAATTGCATCCAGCTATCCAGTCCAAGAGAACATTACCACTGGCTGAATCCCAAGGGGAACATGCACAGTCTGTTAATGAGTGCACATGTCCAGGAATGAAGAGTTTGTGCTGTCTCAAAGTTCGATATAACTATACAGGTTGAAGAGAGAGAAAAATAGAGAGAGAGAGAGAGACAGAGAGACAGACAGAGAGACAGACAGACAGGCAGGCAGGCAGACAGACAGACAGACAGACAGAAACAGAGACAGAGAGACAGAGACAGAATGACAGACAGAAACAGACAGACAGACAGAGACAGACAAACAGAGACAGAGAGAGACAGAGACAGAGAAAGAGACAAAAAGAGAAACAGTGACAGATAAATAGCGAGAGATACACAGAGACAGACAGGCACAGAGAGACAGAGAAATAGAGAGAGAGAGACAGAGAGGGTGAAGGGGGGGGGGAGAGGGCATGTACAGAGAGATAGGCAAAGGAAGAAAAAGAGAAACACACTCAGAGATACATAGACAGACACACTGAGACACACGCAGACACATAGACCGATAGACAGCCAATCCATGAAATACATGAAATCAATGTCGGCGCCAACCCCACCCCCCACCCCTACCCCCATCCCACCACGGCCACCACCATTACCACCACTGTCCCCACCACGTACACCACTCTCACCACGATTTCAACCCCAAATCAGTCCGTCTCTCCCTCCCTCACCCACCACCACGTCCATCACCGACACCTCAGCTTCTATCCGCCCTCACCTCTCGACAGTCCATAACCACTATCACCACCATCATCTCCCTATGTCAGAGTAAAGACAACGTCTGAGACGACCTAGCGTGCTGAGAATATGTGTCCAGTATGTATGTTCATGACTCCTTGTTTTGGACCTGTCCCCCAGACAAAGGAAAACGTAAGCTATTGATTGTGTCTGCCCTAGTCTGACAAGTGCCTTCACAACTATGCTTCATCCACACACTTGTCTAGTCCCCATCCATTCACTCAGCCCGTCTGTCTGTCTGTCTCAGGCGTTCTGTCTGTCTTTTGCCTTTGTTTTTCTTGTCTGTTTGTCTGTCTGTCTGTCTCTGTCTCTGTTCTCTGACTTTGTCTCTGTCTCCTCTCTCTCTCTTGTCTCTGTCTCTGTCTTTCTTCTGTTTGTCTCTCTTATCTCTTTCTCTTTCCGTCCCTGTCTCTCCACCTCTCATTTTATCTCTGTCTCTCTTTGTCTCTGTCTCTCTGTCTCTATCTCTCTTCTTTCTCTCTCTCTCTCTCTCTCTCCTTCTCGTTCCCTCTCTTTATCTCTCTCCCATCTCTATACTCTCTCATTCACTCACTCACTCTCTCTCACTCTATCTATCTATCTATCTATCTATCTATCTATATCTATCTATCTATCTATCTGTCTATCTAAGTAACTCACTTGCTGTGTCTACCTCTGTACTTATGTGATGGAACAGGAAGGACGTGTCATTTTCAGTGGAACAGAAATAATTCTGTCTTCTTTTTTTTTCTTTTCTTTTTTCTTCTATTCTGTTTGCCCGTTTGTACCATCTTATATTCGAGGGATGACAGAGTTGACGGTCAGCAGTGAGGTGGTGGACCTGAAGGAAAGAAACACCATGTGAATGACTATAAGATCTTCCTTTTACAGCCTTTAGTGGTTACATCAGCTACAACCGGCTTGCTAGGCCCTCTGTAGCTTCACCTAGATACCCCCGTTATCAGATGTTGTCTGTTTCTTGAGGACATTTACTTCAGGGGGCTAAGGCAGTAATTCCATGTATAAATTCAAACAGGAAGAAGACATATTATTGGAAAATAATTCATGAGTTCATATCTTCTAAATTCACAAGAAACCAAAGTGCTGCTCTTACTTATTCATGATCAACTTCTTATGACCTGTCCTTCAGACTTTTTTTTTTTTTTTTGCAAAGATCAACGGCCAAGCAAAGACACTGTATGAGTCTTTGAGACCATTAACATCCTCTTCATTCTCCACTGGGTTTGATCCACTCCAGTCTAACTCGTCATTCCTCTGGTGCTATACACACATTCCAAGTCTTCATTAGGCCTTGTCCTAATAGCATTTCCTTTCGTACCCCCGCGTTTTTGGTCCTGATGACTTTTTCAGGTTTGAAAGTCCTGGGCTCAAACAACTGTATACCACTTTCCTTCCTGTTTCTGGGATTATTCTATTTCTCTGTCTCTCCTTATTCTCTCCTTCCACTATGTCTGTCTCTGTCTGTCTCTCTCCATCCTTTTCTTTGTTTGTCTGTCTGTATCTCTCTGTCTCTCCGTCTCTGTCTGTCTGTTTTTTTATCCGTCTGTCTGTCTGGCTGGCTGGCTGGCTGGCTGGCTGTCTCTCTCTCTCCTCTCTCTTTTCTTCTCTCTCCTCTCTCTCTCTCTCTCTTTCCATCCCTCTGTTTCTGTCTGTGTATCTGACCCCTCCCTCTTTCTCTGTTTCTGTCTCTGTCGCTCTCTCACTCATTTTCCCCCATCTGTCTGTCTGTCTGTCTGCCCCCCCCCCCCCCCCCCCCTCACTACAACACTACTTCCCAGATTTTGGTACGGCAAATTTATATTTTATAGAAATCAGTGAATTAGATGTCGTCTTCAACCGTTGTTTTATTGCTTTATCTTTCTCTTTTTATATGCACATGCTTTGTCTGTGTCTTTGCCTTTCTGTAGCTCTGTAGCTCTTCTCATCTATCTTCTGTCACTGTCCATTCTATTTTACCCCATAACCTTTCCTTCCACGACACAGAACGCGCCTCACATGGTGACCATATCCTCAGGCTGAACACAGAAAACAACACAAACTTTCGGGCATTCTGGAAATCTTTAATTAAGGGTAGTATTAATCTTGGGTATAGACACCATCGTTCGTTTGTCAAGCCCATCAGCAGAAAGGTTAATTTGTATCCGGAATTGGCAGACTGGATGGACAGCAGTCAGTAGTATTAACACTCTGCCCTTGAGGATTCAGAGGTGTCTGGATGCTGGCTGGTCAGTTGGATGTCAGTGCATCGTCCTGAGATTTTTGCCTTCCAGGCAGGAATAGATTCACTGTGGCTCTCTGAAAGTTTTGATGAGATACAAAGAAAGGATGACCAGAAATGTGGACGCTTGGAGCTTGTCTGTTAGAGAAGGCAATCGTTAATGATGGCCAGTGATATTTTCTGTGGATCTTCACCGATGTCCACTGTTCTCTCGACTATCCATGCCCAAGCGCACTACCATGCTGAATTCGTTCCCTAAATGGTATACAGTACTGTTGATACTGGGATTTAATTCATGTTCTCTTTGTTTATCAAAATTTTTGTCAGAAACAGTGGATATGGTCTTTACAACATCGTTAGTGTTTTGTTGGTGGAAGTGACAATCGATTTGGGATGACTGGCCGCAGCTAATGATGGACACAGCTGTTGGTTTGAAAACACGAGTCAGTTTACTAAGTAAGAACATACAACAACAAGTGTTTGAAATACCAGCAACCTTTAAAGTAAGATTGTTTTTTTCTACAGACAGCTGGGGTTGATGTCTTATCTCTCCCTGCAATTGTCAACGATTTGCTGCATGCAAAAGCCAGAGACTGTCATCTGCCTTGTCATTTCACTGCCGAGCACATTAGTCCCATGCCCACTGCATCGCGGGCAGACTCAGAAGTCAGGGGCATTAATTCCTGTCACTAAACAGACACCAAGAGTTGCGGCTCTTGTAAAACAGCGACTTCTTGTGTGATGTTGCTTTAATAACGGTTTTACAATCGCCTTTCAAAGGGAGATCAGTTTCGCAGAGAACAATGACCAATGACCGTGGATGGTGGTGGCTAGATGCCAATAACTAGCAGACAGCTGGCCAGTGGACAATCTGATTTTCTTATCCCCATCAGCACGCCTCCGCTTGTACGAGGGTCATGGCTGCATGCTGTCTTGTCTAAGATGTTTCTATTTATCTGTC
>CM060314.1:33267813-33285313 GCA_030674185.1 Monoplex corrugatus | reverse complement strand
GCCAAGTCCTCCATCCTTGCTGCCCCTACCTCCCCCCTCTCTCTCTCTCTCTCTCTCTCTCTCTCTCTCTCTCTCTCTCACTGTGTGTCTCTCTCTATCTGTGTCTGAGCCTCTTTCTGTCTCTTTCTCTCTCTCTTTTTTTCTCTCTCTCTGTCTCTGGATCTCTGTCTGTTTGTCTGTCTGTCTGTCTCTCTCTCTTTCTCTCTCTTTCTCTTTCTCTCTCTCTCTCTCTCTTCTCTCTCTCTCTCTCTCTCTCTCTCTCTCTCTCTCCCTCTCTGTTTTTCATCTGTTACATGTGCAGAAGAGCAGAGACAAGATTAAGATAGCTCCAGTGGCACATAATGCTATTACCCTTGACTAAAAATGTTTCTATATTTTTTTTCTTTTCTCTCCATCCACCACCAATCTCCAGAACGTGTCTTCTGCCATCAGTCACTGACAGAAAGCAAACGAACCATTCAGGATGCAATGTAGATAGACAGATTATGTTGGCAGACACACAAAACTGCCACAAAAATGAAACCAAAAAAAAATGTAAAAGAAAATAAAAACATAAGAAATAAGAGGAGAAAAAGCAGGCAACACAACTTGTGTCAGAAGCGTGTGTGGGGAATGTAAATCTAGTTGGAATCGTATGACTGTGATGAGTGTGGCAACTAGGCGTGTTAAAGAACAACACCCATGGGGCCTCTCTGTCCGTGTGTTTATCTGTCATCGTCACGCTTGCCCTGCTTGCAAGCACTACAGCACCACACACACAACACACACACACACACACACACACACACACGACACCACACATGAACACACACACACACACACACACACACACACACACACACACACACACACACACCACACACCCACACACACACACACACACACACACACCTCTCACAACACACACACACACATCCACACACTGACCCCACATTAGACACACACACACACACACACACACACACACACACACACACACACACACACACACACACACACACACACACACACACACACACAGATCTACATACACTCCAGATCCTTACGCACCGGTTCACCTGTCATATGAGTTGTACTCACACCCATCTAACCGTTCTCTGACACCTCTTGGTGCCTCTTGTACCCGACAATTCCCCCACAGTACCCCTATGTGCCTGACAATACCCCCACAGTACCCCTCAAACCCAACATACCTCACAGTACCCCTAGTACCCCACCGATTCCAACCTCCTGTTTTTCACACGCCTAAACGCCCACACACAGAGATAATACAGCACGCAATACCGTAACATTTTGTCTTACTTTTGTGCTGACACTGAAGAAATACCAGCCAGACTGTTATCTGAGAATTATCTCAGATTCAGGAATGTTCAAAGGTATCTGTGGCGTTTGTGTTCGTGGAATTTATTCTAAGCAGGCAGCTACCATCTTGAGAAACTGAAACTGAAACTGCAACTGACATTCAAACAGACGCCACCAAACGAAAACGCACGAGAAATCTTACACGTATTACAAGGAAGATGAAACGCAATGTGGCTGAAGCCTTCACATTGTTCACCGTCTAGCAAAATGGGTGAAGAGTCATTCCAAAACTTTTCTTCCCCGTGCCATGTTTTTGTTTAACAGGTCGGTATCCCTGTGCAGACACTCAACATACCATATGTTGGACTGGCTGCTCGTGGTGTTGACAGGTGAAGAGGATTGTTTGATCACCCCTGTTAGATGTCAGGAGCAAGTTAAATTTGTCTGTTTGTTTATGGGGTTGAAATATTCTGTGTACCATGAACTCTTAGCGTGTATCTGTATATGTGTGTGTGTGTGTTTGTGTGTGTGTGGGGTGTGTGTGTTTGTGTGTGTGTGTGAGTGTGTGTCTGTGTGTGTGTGTTGCTGTCTCTGTGTGTGTGTATGTGGGCATCTCTCCCCTTCTCTCTTTCTCTCTCTCTCTTCTCTCTCTCTCTCTCTCTCTCTCTCTCTCTCTCTCTCTCTCTCTCTCTGTTTGATACGACAGACAAACCAAGTGTATTGTGCAGCGCCAATATTTGTCATGGAATTGCAGGGAGATAAAGTGGAGCATATATCAGGATCAAACCAAAGTCCATACAAAAGATATCTGGCGATCACGTTTTTATCATGTGCATACTGCTTATTCACCAAATTAGTCACCAGCCTCTATTCACAGGTCTTGCCACAAATATAGCTGCAATGTGGTGACTGAAGACTTAACATAGTCTATTAATTTGATACCATGACTGAAAGCACGTATATGTTAGTTTTCTTAGATCAAAAACAGTGAATTAGGGGTTTGTTCATGAGGGATATATTGTGCTCGGATAATTCCATATGTGCTCCAAACAAATCTACTAATATTATTTGGCAGGCATGCTGAGCAAGCATTAACAAAAGCTTTACACTAGACCTAGCAACACTTAATAACAATAATACCTCATACTAACAACAATAGCAACAACAACAACTCTAACTACTACTACTGCATACTACTACTACTATCTACTACTACTCTACTACTACTACTACTACTACTACTGCTGCTGCTGCTACTACTACTACATACTACATACAATAATAAATAATCATAACAATGATGATGATCATGATGGTGATGATGATGATGATGATGATGATGTCAGTGTTAATAATAATAACAATGGCTGTAATATTGAAATGATTTTGAAAATAAATGTGATGATGATGAAGAAGAAAATGATGTGAAGGTACTACTACTACTATACTACTACAACAACTACACACTACTACACTACACTACTATTTACTACTGCTACTGCTAGCTTCTACTGCTACTGCTACTACTACTATGCTACTAATGACAATATGTAATATGATAAAAGCGATGATCATGATGATGAATGATATGATAGAATATGTAATTTACTCTTTTGTCCTGTATTAATTTTCAGCTTTTATGCACCAGAGTAGGAAATAACTAATTTGGGTTTGTAACAGAGAAGGTTCAGACAATATTAACGTTTATTTCCATGCGTCTATGCCAACCTGGCAAATTTCTCTGGAGTCCATTTTCGTTGCTTGCTGAGGGTGCTGATAACATAACATGGCCGCCTGTTATCGTCTGCTTCTGTCCTGAATGGCCCAGCTCGAGTGATCTTCATGGTCTTCAAGTTCCACTTTCCCCCATAATACCATCTGTTCTGCTGACGGCTTTAGTGCGCATACATTTTTTTGCCTGTTGTTTTAGGTTGCCCTGTAGGTTTATCTTTCTCCTCTCACCACTATTTCGCACGCAAAAAACACCTCTGGTCGCCTGCTCTCTCTCTCTCTCTCCTCTCCTCTCTCTCTCTCTCTCTCTCTCTCCTACCTCTTTCTCTCTCTCTCTCTCTCTCTCTCTCTCTCTCTCCCTCTACCTCTCTCCTCCCTTTTTCTCTCTGTCTCTGTCTCTGTCTGTCTGTCTGTCTGTCTGTCTCTCTCTCTCTCTCTCTCTCTCCTCTCTCTCTCTCTCTCTCTCTTATCTCAGAATTAAATGAGCCGGAATAGGAACGATCCTAGTTGTTTCATTTTAGACAAAATACCATTTACAAAGTACTTCAATAAATCGAGGCAAAGAGTGTAGAGTCATTGAAAAAGGTACAGATGGCGTCCTCCCGAATATAATCCAGACGTTTGCCTTACTAAAAAGAACGTCTTGCTAACAGCTGATAAGAGGGATGGCGTGCGTGATTTCATAAAAAGATGAAGAAGAAGAAAAAGGAAGATGAGATGAGAAGAGAGATGAAGAGATGAAGAAGAAGAAGAAGAAGAAAGAAGAAGAAGAAGAAGAAGAAGAAGAAAAAAAAAAGAAGAAGAAGAAGCAGAAGAAGAAGAAGAAGAAGAAAAAGGTAAACATTATTTTATTATTATTATTATTATAATTATCATCATCATCATCATCATCATCATCATCTCATCATTCATCATCTCATTATTATATTGTTAGTTATTATTATTTTATCGTTATTATTATTACTATTATCATTATTATTATTGCTGTTGTTTTTATTGCTTTATTATCATTGTTGGTAGTAGTAGTGGTGGTGATGGTGGTAGTAGTAGTAATAGTAGTAGTAGAATTGGGGTAGGAGGAGTAGTAGTATTAGTGGTAGGAGTAGGAGTAGAAAGAATGTTATTCTATCCATGTATGTTAATATCATATGTGCTATTGTCGAGGTGCTGCAAATTGATTTTGTTTTTTTTATTTATTTATTTATTTATTTGATTTTATTTATTTATTTATTTATTTATTCATTCGTTTATTTATTATTTGTTTATTTATTATCTATTATTTTTATTTATTCATTTATTTATTCATTTATGTATTTATTGGATTGACCAAATCTTCAAGTATTTTAAAACTCTAAATACCTAAATAAAATGCCTTGCAACACCTGTTCTTGCTTTCAACTTAAAAAACACATGAACATTTGATTCTGTTATATACTACAGTCGTTGTTTCTTCATGTATTGTGTGTCAGATTTGTCTTTTTGTCATATTGGATCAATCAAATGATGAAACCTGTCCGTTATCATTCTGCGAGTCGTCCCTGTCCTCATTTCTGGTCTATTTGTTTGTCTCTTTCTTTCGCTTGTTATTAACCAACATAACATCTCCTCGTATATCTATTTCTTCGTCGCTCAAGCTACTATTACTACATATTCTGAGCCTTTTAAGAAAATATCCATTTGTCATATTCGATAACTATAAGATCATTCGACTTGGTAATTACAAGAATCACATCTGTCTTATTTCCGCCTCACGCTATTATCTACAATATTCGTTACCCCTTCTTAAGAAAAAGGTATCCCCTTGTCAGATATTCAACTTGAGGATCATTGATCTTGGAATGTAGAAGGTAGTTTAATTGCAAAACAGTGTCGGACAATACCAGCAGCAATTAGATCACACGTTTTCTGATCATCTGTCTCTTTATCCCAAGCATCATGCTGAGTTTATACCACGCGTGGTGGATACAACATAATGTTGGATACTCTCTTTTTCTCTCTGTCTCTGTCTCTGTCTCTTCTCTCTGTCTCGTCTTGCTCTCGTCTGTCTGTTCTCTCTCTCTCTCTCTCTCTCTCTTCTCTCTCTCTCTCTCTCTCTTGTGTGTGTGTGTGTGTGTGTGTGTGTGTGTGTGTGTGTGTGTGTGTGTTCGTTCGTTATTTCTTTTAACGTCTATTCACGTATATGCTTTTAAACGGGGAAAAAGTAAACAATTAATAAATGAATAACTAGACAAGATAAAATCTAAAGAGGTGACTAAACAAGATAAAATCTAAAGAGGTGACTAAACAAGATAAAATCTAAAGAGGTGTCTATGGGGTGGAAGGAAGTATCTACGAAATCATAAAGACAGTTTAACATATTAATAAACATTAAAAAAAATTGTGGGACAAGAGAAAAGCAATCAGAACATTAGAACGATCAGGCTTTAACAGATTGCTCAGGGCTATATGTGTGTATGTAAGCGCACGCGCGTGTGCGTGCGTGCGTGCGTGCGTGCGTGTGAGTGTGTATGTGTGTGCATGTACACACGCGCGCGCAACGAGCGTGTCCTGTGCTGGGTTATGACAAACCATCTGTGATTATCTGGTGGGGAAGATGGGCAGAAGAGGGTAATCTTACCGAATAAAAGCATTGTAACAGTCAAGGAGTAATGATAAAAATAACACTCAAACAAACAGGTAGGTGGGAGTTACAGGTATAAAACAGTCGGTCTTAATCAAAGAAAACGACCTACGGGACTGTGCAGTAAATTCCTAGCAAAGTGTAAAATACAAAGTGAAATCAGTGTGTTTCTGTTTTTAATTTTGAAAATGATGCAGGGAAATAAGGTCGCATTCGCTGACAACACAAAAGGTGATTAATTGTTATAGACTCACACACACACACATACACATGCCACACACACACACACACACACACGCGCACACACACACACACACACACACACACACACACACAACACACACACACATACACACACACACACACACACACACACACACGCACACACACACACACACACACACACACACACACACACTCACTTACATATATAATTATGTATACATATATCACTCACCCCTTCTCTGTCTCTGTCTGTCTGTCTGTCTGTCCTTAACTGCTGTCTACCTATCTGTTTGTTTATCAATCTATACTATCTGTCTATCTATCTATTTATCTGTCTGTCTATGTGTCTCTCACTCTGTCTATCTTTCTATCTAGCTAGCTAGCTAGCTATGTGTCTGTATGTATGTCTGTTTATCTATTTATCTGTCTATCTATCTATCAATCTGTCTATCTATCTATCTATCTATCTGTCTGTCTATATATCTATTTATCTATCTATCTATCTATCTATCATCTCTCTAAATCTATCTATCTATCTATCTATGTGTCTGTCTGTCTATCTATCTATCTATCTATCTATCATCTATCTATCTATCTATCTTTCAAAGAATCATTCTGCTGAAACATGTATAGCGCGTACGGAATTTCCCACTCTCTTGAGCGAATTGATAAACCGGCGTGGGTCCTGACAACTGCCAGGGGCAATCACCCGCCCTCTTTACCTGTCAACGTTACAAACTGGCCAACAGATGGCGTCGTGATCGTCTAGACAGGGTTATGGACTCGCTAATGAGCGAAATGGCGCGAGGAAAGTTCAGGAAGCGCTTTCACTCGCTGAGATGAACGCGGAGCATATATCATCGCCGGGACAAGAATTTGCCACACTCTGTCTCAGCTTTGCCGTAATGAGTGTGAAGTTTTTTTTTCCCGGTTTTTTGTTGTTGTTTTTTTTTTGCCATTTTTTTTTTCTGACGTTGTGTTAAAATTCGGCGGAACTTAAGAGGCTACAAGACAGAAGGCTGGATTGTTTTGGTTTTAGCAACAGCTAAAAAAGAGACTGTGATGGCTGTAGATTATGCCCCGTGCATCATATGAGTTAAGAATAGTGATGAGGGGAGGGCGTGGGTGCACTAGGTTTCTGACAAAAAAGAGAGAACGAGAAAAAATAAAAGAGAGAGAGAGAGACAGCCAGACAGACAGACAGAGACAGATAGACAGACAGATATACAGTCAGAGAGAAACAGACAAACATGCATACAGACAGACAGACAGACAGAGAGAGAGAGAGAGAGGAAGAGAGAGAGACAGGAGAGACAGACAGCAGACAAAAGACAGATAGACAGAGATGGATATACATAGAGAAACATACTTACATATATACATACATAAGAGAAGACACAGACAGACAGACAGACAGACAGACAGTCAGACAGACAAACAAACAAGCAGACAGACAGAGGGCATATGGATTTGAACATAAAAACTACTGCCGAATACGCACCCCTCTTCCATCAGACTAAAAACCTACATCCATCAGACTGAGGTCAGATGCCGAACATGTCACACAATGTCTCAGGTTTAAGACTGTAACCGAGCTAGAACACAAGCAAAACTTTAAAAAAAAAAGTCAAGCTTTCTTATCGCTCAGAAATAAAATATCAGTCTTTAAGAAGAAGAGACATCAGCACGTACATCAAGATCAGAATATTCAAGAACGACCAGCATCTTACGTGCATTGTATTTTTAGAAAACATAATGAATAATTTAGTAAATAGCGATAGTAGTAGCGGTATCATTACCATTAGTGTTGTATAGTAGTAGTAGTAGTATATCATTATTGGTATTGACATTCAGTATGATTTAGTCATTAAACTAGTACTAGTACTATACTAGTAATGGTTATCATTTTCATCATCATCACCATATCATCATAATCATATACTACTACATACGACCTATCTATTACTACTGCTACCACTACTACTACTATTACTACTACTACGACTACTACTCTAGCTGCTGCTGCTGCTGCTGCTGCTGCTTCTCATAATAGTGATAATCGTGATAATAATAGCTAATTTCACGTTCTTCCCCTGCATTAACTGTCTTTGTGGACTTGACTCAGAAATGAATAATTACAATAAGAATTGATGTTCATGGCAATGATGTTTTTTGTCTCTGGATTTTGTCAGAAGGAAGGTCAATGGCAGTCATAGGGTTTAGTTCCATGCCTGGGAAATTCGTATCATCAATTGTTCACAGTTAACTGAGTCTGCTGAACAAGATGGTAATGGCCATCTGTTATCATCTGCTTCTGTCCGAAGTGAGGAAGCCGGTGCATCATTCATGATCTTCAATTCTGCTGTCCCCCATAACATCAATAGACTTCTGTCAGCTGTATACTGCGCTATATATTCGTGTCTCTGCACCCTTTTGTTTTGTTTTCTGTCTTTTGTTGTTGTTGTTGTTGTTGTTGTTGCTCTGTTCATCTGTCTCCGTTTCCATTTACTCTCTGTGTCTCTCTCTGCCTCTGTCTCTCTCTCCCTCCCCCTATCTCTCTCGCTGTCTCTCTCTCTCTCTCTCTCTCTCTCTCTCTCTAATATATATATATATATATATATATATATATATATATATGTGTGTGTGTGTGTGTGTGTGTGTGTGTGTGTATAGTAATTATGTATATATATATGTATATATATATAATATATTATATATATATTTATATTATATATATATGTATATATATATTATATAATAAAATATATATATATATATATATGATTATATATATATATTTATATATATATATATATATATATATATATATATATATATTATTTCTATTCATTTCTTTTTCTCTCCTTCATTGCTCTTCTCTTTCTCTTTGTCTTTCTCTTTCAGTCTGATGTACTGTTTGTTTGTTGTTGTTGTTTGTTTGTTTGTTTGTTGTTGTTCGTTCGTTCGTTTTGTTTGTTTGTGTCCTGTTTTGTCCATTTCTTCTTGAGTCTTCACCACCTATAGCTCTGATGCCCCCCCCCCCCCCCCCCAGGCCCGCCCTCTCTCTCTCTCTCTCTCTCTCTCTCTTCTCTCTCTCCTCTCTCTCTATCTATCTATCTATCTATCTCTCTATCTATCTTCTATATCTATCTATCTACTCTACTATCTATCTATCCATCAATCTATCTATGTCTCTCTCTCTCTCTCTCTCTCTCTCTCTCTGTCACCCCTCTCTCTCCCCATCCCTCTCTCCCTATTATGTTTCTGTCTTTTTTGAGTCTCTGTATGCCAGCCATTCTATATCTGCTTGTTTGCTTGTCTATCCATCGAACTGTCTTTCTCTCACTTTGTTATCTTACCGGTTGTTGTTTGTTTTCCTTCCTTTGCCTTCTTCCTCCTTTATATATCTCCCTGGGGGGTGCCAACCACTTTTGATGTATGTCTTCATCTAAAAGCTTTTATACTTGTTGTTGAGCATAGCTCATGGTTTGGCGTATCACAATAGCCACGTATGCCTTTAGCCATGCCACCCAAAATTGTGAATGGGAACATTAAATAATTTTTTTTTAAAAAGGTGCGCTTCTTCTCGTTTTTTTTAAATCATTGAATAAAAAAACAGATGGGTGGCTGAAACAAAATACAAATATGTCTCTGCATCCATGGGTTATGTGTTTGTTTACACTGCACGAAAGCTGGGAACTCTGTATCACGAAGACTGGCGGTTGGACATGAAAATAAATAAATAAAAGCAAAAATAAATAAATACATCAATAAATAAAATAGATAATAGATTGACTAAATGAATAAATGAATGAATGAATAAATAAATAAAAAAAGAAAAGACAAGAAAAATACAAAGCAAAATTCATCTTGCATATAGTGTGGACACTTCCCTTCTCACACGATTTGGGGATAAGGGTATTGACCTACCTAACACATGTTAATAAAAGCTTGATATAAATGCAGAATACATTATTGCTATTGTCAATTGAACTACATTTGCACAATAATGGACTTTATCACCTATGTTGCTATTGTTCAAAGTCATATTGTCGAAAGAAAAATATGTTTTTGCCAATAATGTTAAACTAAATGAATAATAAAAGCTCTATTTACGGGTCTTTCGCAAGGGATTTCGAAAAAAAAAAAAAAAAAAAGATGCTCGGGCATAGCCCAATAAGCTGACCACTTTAGCCAAGTGTGGTGTGTGTGTGTGTGTGTGTGTGTGTGTGTGTGTGTGTGTGTGTGTGTGTGTATGTGTGTGTGTGTGGTGCGTGCGCGCGCGCGCGCGTACATGTGTGTATATGCGTATGTCTGTGTGTGTGTATATGTGTGTATGTGCATGTGTGTATGTGTGTGTGTGTGTTGTGTGTGTGTGTGTGTGTGTGTGTGTGTGTGTGTGTGTGTGTGTGTGTGTGTGTGTGTGTGTGTGGTGTGTGTGTGTGTGTTATGGATTAGAAATCCTTGCCCGCACACACACACACACTATACACACACACACACGCGCGCGCGCGCGCGCGCGGCAGCCCGAACACACACATTCAGAACACACAAACTCCAGAACACACAGGCACACGGGCGCACGATCACATACACAGGCAGAATCCGCCCCTGTTGATGAAGTAGATTAACGCCCTGAGTTGAGAAGATGGATTGAATGGTCTGAAGAAAAAAGAAATGCCGCAAAACATACAACATTTGATCAGGCTTAACCCTGTTATAGATTTTACAATTTAATCCTATTGATCTTCTGTTGTTGTTGTTGTTGTTGTTGTTGTTTGTTTTTTTTGGGGGGGTTGTTGTTGTTGTTGTTTTGTTTGTTTTGTTTTGTTTATTTGTGTTGTTGTTTTGTTTTGTTGTTTTTTTTTTACGGAAATCTCTTGCAAATTGGTCTTTTTGCCGTGATCTTATCGAGTAATTTTTAATGCTTGCTTTGCTATTTGGGGAATTTCTCTCCTCTCTCTCTCTCTCTCTCTCTCTCTCTCTCCTCTCTCTCTCTCTCTCTCTCTCTCTCTCTCTCTCTCTTCCTCTCTACTTCTGTCTCGGTCTTTCTCTCTCTTTCTCTGTCTCAGTCTCTCTCTCTCTCGTTCTTTCTTTTTCTTTTCTTTTCTCTCTCCCTCTGTCTCTTTTTACTTCGTTGTCTCTCTTTCTCTCTGTCTGTCTATCTGTTTGTCTGTCTGTCTGTCTGTCTCTGTCTGTCTCTGTCTCTGTCTGTCTGTCTACTCTCTCTCTCTCTCTCTCTCTCTCTCTCTCTCTCTCTCTCTCTCTCTTCTCTTCTCTTCTCTTTTCTTTTCGTGCTCTTTTTTTTATCTCTTACCCTCTTATCTTCATTCTCCTTTTCCCCCATTCTAATTTCAGTCTGTTGTTGTTGTTTTTATTGCACTGTTTCGTTTAGTTGGAGATTTGGCAGGTTTCATCTCCATGGTGTGTTTCTGTGCCTGTGGTGATGTTTTCTCATCCTCTTCTCTTTTAGTCTTTCACGCGTACACTCGCAGAATTCCCCCCCCCCCTTTTTTTTTTTTTTAATTGATTGGAGTTTTTTTCATCCCTCCCTCACATTCCTTCTTAATTTCACTTTGTCGTCCTGTCTTGTTTGGCTCTTTTTTCCCCCTTTTCTTTCTGTTCCCCATGCTCTGTCTCCTATGGGCACGTACAATCAGATGTGCCTTTTTTCTGTCTTGTTTATATGTGAAAATGAACTCTACTGCTATCCTTGCAAAAAAAAGTTCGATAAAAGACTCAGTAAAATCCACTCTAGTTTGCCTGCTTGAAAAGTAAGCAAACAGAACATGTTGTCCCTACTCTCCCTCACAACCTGTCCAACTATAATGAACATCCTGAAAAGCCAAATTCATTTTACATGATAGTGTTGTTCATAGATTTTCCTCCACCTTTAAGACAATTCAGTCTCATCACATGTTTGAAAAGTTCTTGAGCTTGTCTGCCAATCCCGTGCTCATCTACCGGACATTTAGCTTCGTAACAGAGACCACAAACGTGGTGTCTGAGAAGAATGTTGACAGTTCCATGGACAGCAAAGAAAACGAAGGAGACAGTCTTGGAGGAGGCAGGAACAAGAAGATCATTCATAAAGAAAATTAGGGAAAGACAAGCGACTTTTATAGGACATTGCACGAAGAAAGACAAATTTGAGCATCTGGTCACAGCATGAAAGTTGGAGGGAAAGAGAACACCAGCTAGACCCGGGGAAAAAATATTGGACGGACTTGCATGGTGGCTGGGGACAGAGAGGGTGGCAGATGAATTAGCAGCCGCAAGGGATAGATTCGTATGAAGGGCCATTATCGCCAACGCCATGCGGCAGGGCACATGGTGATGATGAATGATGATGATGATGATGATTGATGATGATGATGATGATGATAATTATGATGATGATGATGATGATAAACAGAGACCACAACAAATTCAGACGGGACAGTTTGTGTCCAGTATGCTGACAACCAACACAAGAGCTCCACAGGGATGGGCCCTTTCTGTCTTATTGTTCATTTTGTACACATGTTACTATCAATGCGAAGATAAAGAAACATTGGCGGTCACGTTTACTGCTTTCGTGTCACTGTCTGATCTCATCAGCGTGGATGAGTTTTCAGACAGACAATAACAGCACGTGTTGAATGGTGTGACAATAACTTTCTTGATCACCAAATAAAAGTGGTTCATTATAATGTATCTATCCACATGTGCAAGACTGACGTTCTGCATCACCATCATCAGGTGCCCTACTGCATGGCGTTGGCGACCATGGACTTCCAACCATCTCTATCTCTCGTTGTTCCTAGCATCTCCCCCACCCTCCTCATCCCCAGCTACTCTGCAAGTCCGTCCAGCATTCTCTCCCTGGGTCTACCTGGTGCTCTCTTTCCCTCCAGCTTTCCCGTTGTGACCAGGTGCTCCAAATCCCCCTTCCTCATAAAATGGCCTATACATGTTGCCTGTCTTTTCCTAATCTTCCTTATGGATGAGCTATTTGACGTTCTGCATATTCTCATGAAAGAACAGCCAGTAAACATTGCAGAGTCCTTATCTATCTTGGGACCATCATCGAGAACTAATTGATGTGTTCATTTCTGTAAACCATGTTATGGACTTCTGTCGCATGTAAGTACACGGATCATCCTTTCATTTTTCTTTTCTTCTTCTTTTCCTCTTTTAGGGTGCGACACGCGTCTCTTCAGCAACAGTAGTATTTGGTATTTCAGTATGGTGCTTAGTCTTGATGTTTACATCCAATCAAGGCGTACATCCGTTCTTTGTTTGTCTGTCTGTTTGCCTGTCTGCCTCCACCACCCTATCTCTCTCTCTCTCTCTCTCTCTCTCTCTCTCTCTCTTCTCTCTCTCTCTCTCTCTCTCTCCTGATGCCTTAACATCTCACTATCTCTCTTCTTCACACGACCGGGTGCGTTATTTCAGCACTGCAGAGAAAGCTGACATCATCCACACTGATAGCTTAGTGAAGACTGCAAACAGGATACGTGTGTGACACGATCGACCATTGTGGTGCTACTTACAAAGTGACCATCAAGAAAGTGAGCCAGATAATGTTAGACTGGACAAGTGTTCTGTCTCCCTGTGTGTTCACATCTGGCATTTCCAAAGGATAGGAACGTCTGAAAACCAAGACTTACAGAATGAGAGATTCCTTCCTCCCCACCTCTGTCAGTTGAGACTCTACAATGTGTCTCTTTTATTCTACACATTTGTCCTGTTATTGTTTTATACGCCAAATGTATTAGACAAATATATCTCCTCCCTTGCTGACTTAAAATAATGGAACGGATAGGTTGTATTCATTACTTGTAAAGTTTGTAATTTTTTTTTTGTAGACTGTACTTTAGAATTTGCTCAGCGGGTATTCCTGGCACTCAGACCATTCCATACGTGCTCTGCCAGCAATTTTCTGGCACATTCTGCACTGGCAAGGTCTTGAAATGGATAGTGGGTTGATGAACTTATGAAACACTATGCTGACACCACCACAATGATGGAAACATGACTGTGGGCAGCAAACAGGCCAGTGTTAATGTCGCGGGCTGGGATTGACCCCATAGATATCAGGTCGTGTGTCCATGTCCACAAAATACCAACTCGTTCGTATTCTAATACTGTGGCCTGGGAGACGATTGAAGCCACAACCACTCATCGTCATCATGCGCCCGGCTGTATGGCGTTCGCGATCATGGCCCTCCATTAATGTATCCTTTGTCGCTGAAAGCACATCTTCCACCCTCTCTGTCCTCAGCCACTCTGCTAGTCCGTCTAGAATTTTCTCTCTGGGTCTACCTGGTGTCCAGTTTCCCTCCAGCTTTCCTGTTGCGACCAAGTAC
Organism: Monoplex corrugatus; assembly: GCA_030674185.1. Taxonomy (NCBI): domain Eukaryota; kingdom Metazoa; phylum Mollusca; class Gastropoda; order Littorinimorpha; family Ranellidae; genus Monoplex; species Monoplex corrugatus. The sequence continues at coordinate 33,271,084 of CM060314.1, read as the reverse complement.
TTTAACTTCTCTTGCCTCTTGCAATGTCCTAGACATGTTGCTTTCTTTTCCTAATCTTCTTTGTAAATAATCTTGTTTTTGCCTCCTTCAAGACTGTCTCGTTTGTTTTCGTTGCTGTCCCTGGAAATCTCAACATTCCTCTTAGAAACCACATTTCAGTTGCCTCAATTTTGTTCTGACTTTGCGTGTTGACCACTGCATTATCTGACCAGTGAACTAACGGACATCAGTCATTACTGAAAAGGTTAACAGCAGTCATAATGTTTGGTGCTCTGCCTGCATGATAGCCCAGCCAATTCTTCTTGGTTCACTTTTTAGGGTTACTGACCGTGCTGTCAACATAGCAATGGCTGCCTGTTATCGTCACCTTCTGTCCCTAGAGGCCCAGCTTGTGCATAATTCATGATCTTCAATTTCACTTTCCTCCATGGCAACATTTGAGGGCTTTAGTGTGCTGTTCAGTAACTCGGGCTGAGTGGTTCTTTTGTTAAAACTGTGAATTCAAGTTGTGGTGTTTCGAGTTCAATCCCAGCAGTCATGATGAAAACTGACTTGTTGGCTGCCCACCTCAACGTTTTAATCATTCTTGTGGTGTCAGCGTTGTGTTTCATAGGAACTGTTCCTAGTTACTTCCCTTGTTGTCGGCCATCATGCTGTGTGGATATGATAGTGTGTGTGTGTGTGTGTGTGTGTGTGTGTGTGTGTGTGTGTGTGTGTGTGTGTGTGTGTGTGTGTGTGTGTGTCTGTGTCTGTACGTGCGTGCGCGCGTGTGTGTATGTGTTCGTTCGTTCTTTGATTTAACGTATTTTCACTATAAGTGATATTAGACGAAGGGGGAGGGGGGGGGGATAAACAAGGAATAAATAAAAGAAAATGTAGAACGATAGTTGGGCGGGTTGGATTGGGACAGAGGGGAGATGGAGTAAAAAGACATAAATAGGTGGGAGAACAGGAAAATGGAACGAAAACTTAACTCTAACAATTAACTTCAACAATATGAAGGGAAATTGTAACACTAATATACAAACTGCATAAAGTTAAAGTAATACGTTAACAGGACTGTGAACTAATGATTCTGAAATTTTAACTAATAAAGATTGATCTGATGTAACTTTTTTTGGAAATGAGCTTCAGAATACTTTTCTTGAGTAAACATTTTTGGTAAAAAGGAACGTAGCATTTTGCAGTAGAATAAGCAGTGAAACAGTGTGAACTGTTCGCCGCAAATACACTTGACATTTTTACAATATTTTGTTTTCAACGCATTTAGCTGAATACGAAAACGAACAGCAATAATCGATCTCAAATGATACATGGAAGAATACTGCAATTTTTTACATTCGTTTTGAACGGTAAGTTTTATCATTAATTGTTGTTGTTGTTGTTGTTGTTGTTGTTGTTGTTGTTGTTGTTGTTGTTGTTGTTGTTGTGTGTGTGTGTGTGTGTGTGTGTGTGTGTGTGTGTGTGTGTGTGTGTGTGTGTGTGTGTGTGTGTGTGTGTGTGTTTACTGTTCTTTGTTTTGTCTCATCTATTACACGTTCATTTATCCCCCTATTCCTTTATTTATTTATTTATTTATTTATTTATTTATTTATCTATTTATTTTCCTTTCTTCGGAAGTGGACAGACTGGAGCGGCTATGATTAAGAAAATATTGTTGATAGGCAGCGGAGTGTTCGCATATTGACGGGGAGGGGGGGGGGAGCTCTGTCTGTGATATGAGACAAGTTTATACTTGTTGGCTAGTTGCGTTTTGATTCAGTCCCATAATTATTTGCTTATTTTATTTATTTATTCCTTTATTTATGAACATATTCTTTTATGTTATTTGAAAAAAAAAGATACATAGATGCACACGTCATTACAATGTAAGCAAGACTGTTCCACTGATACATTACTAGTATAAGATTACGAAACCCGTAAGTTATCCCCTGTGGGGATGCCGGGGGCTCTTTCAGTATAAGTAGTATTCCCACCTTCTGGAAATTCTATGCTAGAAATATCCTCTTTTCTGTCACTCTCTTTGTTTCTGCCCTGTTGCTTTGCTTTTCTGTCATTTCTACCTATCATTTTCTGCCTTGCTGGTCCATTCACCTGTATGTGTTCAATAGAGTCTTATGTACTTTTTTTTTCTTAGGATTGATAATTGGGTACACGTATTACGTTTGGCTCTAGGGAGGTGAGATATGCGGAAGCACTTTTGCTTAATGTATACCTGTTTTTACATATGTTTTGGTGTCCTTATGTAGGCTTATATTTGTATTCAGGTGTGCTTTTTAAATCTCCCTTGTGCGATGGTTGGACGGACTGGTCAACGCCAGGGGCATGTCCTTGGATTGTGTGAGCGAGTGCATTGATATGTGTGCTTAATTTTCTTCTTTTTTTTTTTTTTCTTTTTTTTTGCCCTGTTCAAGTTTTGTATGTTTTGAAGCGGCCATATCCCTGGTATGGCTCTACGAAGTCGACTGGGCTTTAAACAACAATAACAATAACCCATAAGTCAGGTACAGCCTCAGTACCTGGCCAGCTTATGGAGTTTATGTGCAGGCTTAAGGCGTTTGCCATGATCACTCTGCATCTTCCCCATCAATGGCACTTGTGACGTTAATGCATACAGGGTTTATTGCAAGCGCAGAGACGTCATTTTGAGCAACTGAAACTGAAACTGTTCTCTCCACCCTGATTGCTCTCACTTTTTGTTTTAAGACCTTGTTACCGTGAGTTTCTGCGCATTATATGCATGCAATATGTTTATTCCAAAACACACTGTTGCCGTGTATAATATTTAATGTTCTTCTCACGCACGCACACACACACACACACACACACACACACACACACACACACACACACACACACACACACACACACACACACACACATATATATATATATATATGTATTGATATATGTAGAGATCATATATATATATATATATATATATATATATATATATTGTGTGTGTGTGTTGTGTGTGTGTGTGTGTGTGTGTGTGTGTGTGTGTGTGTTGTGTGTGTGTGTGTATAAAGTAAAGAATGAAGAGTTCACTTGAACTGTCAGAAATGAAGTGGAATTTTATTTGCAATAATCTAAAAAAAAAAATAATAATCGTCCATGTGTGTTTTATGTCTGTGTGTGTACGTGTGAATCCATGTGCGTGTTTACAAGAAAATTGCATGTATAATACTGTAATGTTAACAATATCACTAATCTTGGTAATGATAAGTGTATGATACAGAAATGAATTCCAAATGCCTTTCTTTCAGTAGTT
>CM060314.1:33245313-33262813 GCA_030674185.1 Monoplex corrugatus | reverse complement strand
ACCTATCAAATTCATGTGTGTGTAGTGTAGTTATGTCAAAGAGTGTGTATGTGTCTGCGTGCCTCGTGTGTGTGTGTGTGTGGTGTGTGTGTGTGTGTGTGTGTGTGTGTGTGTGTGTGTGTGTGTGTGTGTGTGTGTGTCGCGAGCGTGCGCGTGCGGTGGTGCTCATCATTCAATGCATTTTTTGTTTGTTCCTGTTACATGTGCTGTGCTCTGGTTATGGTTTTTCCCTGTCTTAGGTAAGCCACTCATGTTTCTCTGGGGTTTTGCTCGTTGTTCTGTTTGGGGTGTGTGTGTTGTGTGTGTGTGTGTGTGTGTGTGTGTGTGTGTGTGTGTGTGTGTGTGTGTGTGTGTGTGTGTGTGTGTGTGTGTGTGTGTGTGTTTGTGGTTGTTCTTTACATGTTTTTGTTTGTTTTGCTGGTTTGTCTGTCTTTTTGTTTTGTGAGGAGACTTCAAAAAGTCGTTTCTTTTTCCATTATCCTTTCACCTTATCGTAACTGGTTTATTTTTCCATCATGTTTCTGTCTTATTGTATGTAGTGGCTTCATTCCATTTTGTTTGTTTCTTTCTTTCTTCCTTTGTTTTGGTTAATTGGTTGGTTGTTTGGTTGGTTGGTTTGGTTGATTGGTTGTTGTTTGGTTTGGTTGGTTTGTTTGGTTTATTTCTTTGTTTGCTAGCTTTTGTTTTGTTTAGTGCTTTTTTTCTTTTTGTTTCGTTTGTTTGCTTATTTATTTTGTTTGTTTATCTGTTTTTGTTTGTTTGTTTGTCTCTTGTTTAATGTTCTTTCATCTAATTTTTTTTTCTTTCGTTTGTTTGTCTTATGTTTATATGCTTTTCTCTCTTTTTTTTTTTCTTTCGTTGGTTTTTTTATGTTTGTTTGTTTTTTCTCAGTCAGCTCAGCCAAGTTATAAAAGTAATCAGAGAATATATGAATGGCTACATGAAAAAAACAAAAGATATCAGTTGTCCCTTAAGCCTGAAATCGTTGGGTGTGAGGTTGTAGAGTGCTCAACTTTTCTGACAGCGAGGACGACAAGAGCAGTGCCTGTCTCCTGACACTAACTGCTGTACCTTCCGCTTTACTGGGGAAAAAAAAGCCACGTACTCATTCAAAGTCTATGAACTGTGACCGTCCGTTTTAAAGTGCTGGTCGAGCATGCATACGTAGGTATACTTTTATTGTTTTGTGTTGATTTGTATTCATAGATATATACATTTTGACATTAACAAGTTTTTTGCTTTGTTTTGTTTTGTTTTGTTTTTTTTGTTTTTTGTTTTTTTGTTTTTGCTTTTTGTTTGTTTGTTTGTTGTTGTTGTTGTTATTGTTTGAGAGAGACAGATTTCTTATCTTACTGTGTGTGAATGCCCGTTATTCGTGTGTTAATGCGTGTGTTTAAGTGTGTTTTTGTGAATATGTGTGTGTGTGTGTGTCTCTGTCTGTCTGTTCTGTCTCTGTCTGTCTGTCTGTTGTCTGTTGTGTGTGTGTGTGTGTGTGTGTGTGTGTGTGTGTGTGTGTGTGTGTGTGTGTGTGTGTGTGTGTGTGTGTGTGTGTGTGTGTGAAAATCTCCGTTTTGTCTGTCTGTCTGAACGTCTGTGTAGAAGCTACTGTAAACGCTGGAGGCTATCATACATTTGCCCAGGTGGTACATTTACATCTGATACAAGTTCAGGTGTTCAACAAATTCTGACTGGGTGGACAGGAGATGGCATGGACAAGAGGTGGCAATCACTGTTCTGTTTCTCTATGTCTCACGTTCTTTATTTTATTTCTTTTTTTTCTTCTGCATGACACTCAAAGACTGCGTCATGACTGTTTCTCAGGACTTCGATTAATTCAGCTTCGTCTGTCTGTCTGTATGTCTGGCTGCCTGCCTGTCTGCCTAGTTGTTTGTCTGCCTCTCTCTCTCCTCTCTCCTCTCTCTCTCTCTCTCTCTCCCTCCCTCTCTCTGTTCTCCCCCTCTCAACGACACGAGGCAGAAACAGTTTCCTAAAACGGACCTCTTCAATTCTATGGGTTTTCACACTCTAGAGTACCTCTTTTCAATCCATTCGCAGCATCTTGCCAACCAAGTGCTACTTCTCCCACCGCCAAGCGTCAGTATTTCTTTTCTTTCTCAATCTAAACTGTTCTGAGCAATCCAAAACAAGTGCAACTACTGGCGGTCGATCGAACAGGAACCAGGAAAAACGGGAACGTAGAAATCATATTTATATTTGTATTCATTTCTTTTGTCACAGTTGGTTTACCATGTGAAACTCAGCCTCCTGTCCCTTTTGAGAGCACGTCGCCGCAGTTCAGCGCCACCTATTTTTTTACCAAGATTTTAGAAAGGCAAGAAGGCTAGATCTAATTGGTCTTCAAGGGGAGGGACCTGGGAATTGAACCTATCTCTCCGGTGTTTTATACCATTGCAGCCGGGCGAAAGCCCTGCTTTTCATGATTTTCAACTGCCGTGGAATCTTCAGTGTGCGAAGGTTGGATGGCTCTCTTGTCCGACTCGTTTATCGTCCCGTTCCGAAATACTAGACGTTCAGTTGGATTTTCTAGTCAAATGGAGGAGAACATTTGAGGCCTCAACGGGAAACGAACCATGGAGTTTAGTTATTGGCAGGCGTACGTCTGAACCATTCTCCCACTCTTCTTCTTAGAACGGGTACTTAATGTAACACCACAAGACTAGCGCAATTTTCGGCCGACTAGCCTTTGTCAAGCATGAACGTAAGACAACAAATGATAAGTAATAAGAAAAAAAAATGCTAGACAAACAAAACAACAGTTCTGTCTTTTCGTCTTTTTTTTTCTCCTAATGCTCCAGGAAACAACAAGAAAATGTTTGTTTTTTCCCCCAATAATTCTAGATTTGTTGTATATTATTTATGACTTGTTGTCTTACGCTTATTCTTGATAAAAGAATGTTGGCCGAAAATGTGTGCCGTCTTCTGGTGTAAAATTATATACCCGTTCTGATTCTGTTCTGAGTAGTTCACATATAGTATTATGGTTAAATCTGTCGGCCTGTCTGTCTGTCTGTCTGTCTGTCTCTCTCTGCTCTCTCTCCCTGTCTCTGTCTCTCTGTTTTTCTCTGTCTCTCTCTATAATTTCTCTCTCTCTCCCCCCCCCTCTCTCTCTCTCCTCTCAGTCTCTGTCTCTGTCTCTGTCTCTGTCTCTCTCTCTCTCTCTCTCTCTCTCTCTCTCATTCTCTCCAAGCATACATACACAGACACATGCACACATACGCGGGCGGGAACGTTCACACACACACACACACACACACACACACACACACACACACACACACACACACACATCACCACACACACACACACACACACACACACACACACACACACACACACTCACAAACTTGACTCACACACAGTAAAGAAAAAAGAAAGGCAGCAGCGACAGTAGGTTTGCATCAGAATTGCATGAGGAGACTGTCTGGGAGCTGTCACAACAGTGGAGACATGTAGGAAACGTGGGTAACTCCTTGCTGTTAATCATCAATCATGTTCTCAATATCAGTTCCATATTCTGCGTGGAAGGGAGTATTAATTAAACTTACAGATTTCAAAGAGAGATCTTTTTGTGCGGACCTTCTGCTAGACGTCTTGGAACTTGTCACACGCTTTTTGACATACAATATTAATCTTGTGGGAATTTGCGTGTTGTATTTCCCGTTCTTGTATGTGGAGTTGTTCATATAACCACCACACGTATATATATATTATATTTAAATTAAACCACCGTATTATAGGACACTCCCCATCCACCTCCTCCCTCTCTCAGTTACGGTTCATTTTCTTTTTGTAGGGTGTGTGTGTGTGTGTGTGTGTGTGTGTGTGTGTGTGTGTGTGTGTGTGTGTGTGTGTGTGTGTGTGTGATTGTGTGTGTGTGGTTTGTTTGCGTGTGTGTGTGTGTGTTGTGTGTGTGTGTGTGTGTGTGTGTTGTTGTGTGTCTGTTTGTATGTGTGTGTGCGTGTGTCTGTGTGGTTGTGCGCGCGCGCGCGCGTGTGTGTGTGTGGTGTGTGTGTGTGTGTGTGTGTGTGTGGTGTTCGTTAGTCTGTGTGTGTGTGCGAGTGTGTGTGTGCGGGCGTGTGTGTGTGTGTGTGTGTGAGTGTGTGTGTGCGAGTGTGTGTGTGTGCTATGCTGTGTGGTGTGTGCGGCGCAGCGCGCCGTTGGTGTAGTGTGTGTGTGTGTGCTGTCTGTCTATCTGTGTAGAGTAGCAAAACTTAGCTCTAGGCAGGTCCCCTGAAACCTTTTGCTATATCTTGGTACATAAGTTTCTGAAGTAGTTTTAACTCTCGTCCCCTGTCTCTCTGTCTGTCTCTCTCTTTGTCTGTCTGTCTCTCTCCCTGTCTCTCTGTCTCTGTCTGTCTGTCTGTCTGTTTCTCTCTCTATCTCTCTGTCGTCTGTCTGTCTCTGTCTCTCTCTCTCTCTCTCTTCTCTCTCTCTCTCTCTCTCTCTCTCTTCTCTCTCTCTCTCCTCTCTCTCTCTCTCTTTGTGAATGAACGATTATATTGTGTATGTTGAATATCAAGATCAGCAATAAAATGAACCCAACAGAACCTCATGTTTCTATTCTTGAGTAATAAAGCATTTTCAGGTTCCAAGTAACAAGCATCTCTTTGGGAAGATCTCTGAGTCTAAGGGAAAGGAGAGTTATAAAAAAAGATCTGTAGTTATAAAAACATCAATAATTTTAAACACATTCATAGCTACAACACATCAATAGTTATAAAGACACCAACAGTTATGAGGACATCAACAGTTATAAAGACATCAACAGTTATAAAGACATCAACAGTTATAAAGGCATCAACAGTTATAAAGACATCAATAGTTGTAAAGACATCAACAGTTATGAACACATCAACAGTTATAAAGACATAACAGTTAATAAGACGTCAACATTTATATAGACATCAATCATTGTAAAGACATCATCAATAGTTGTAAACACATCAACAGTTATTAAAACATCAACAGTTGTAAACACATCAACAGTTATTAAAACATCAACAGTTGTAAACACATCAACAGTTATTAAAACATCAACAGTTGTAAACACATCAACAGTTATTAAAACATCAACAGTTGTAAACACATCAACAGTTATTAAGACATCAACAGTTGTAAAGACATAAAGTTGTAAAAACATCAACAATTATAGAAACATCTATAGTTACAAGTTGTAAAGGCGTCTAGACTTATAATACGCCTAGAGTTATCAGGACGTCTAGAGTCATAACGACGTCTAGAGCTATAAGGACGCCTAGAGTTATACCGACATCTAGAGTTACAAGGACTCTAGAGTTAAAGGGACATCTAGAGTTATAAAGACGGCTAGAGTTATAAAGACGTCTAGAGTTATAGGGATATCTACATGTAGAGTTATAAAGACGTCTAGAATTATAAGGACGTCTAGAGTTATAAGGACGTGTAGAGTTATAAGGACGTGTAGAGTTATAAGACGTCTAGAGGTATAAGGACGTCTAGAGTTATAATGACGTCAAGAATTACAAGGACGTCTAGAGTTATAAGGACGTGTAGAGTTATAAGGACGTCAAGAATTATAAGGACGTCTAGAGTTATAAGGACGTGTAGAGTTATAAGGACGTCTAGAGTTATAAGGACGCCTAGAGTTATAAGGACGTCTAGAGGTATAAGGACGCCTAGAGTTATAAGGACGTCTAGAGTTATAAGGACGTCTAGAGTTATAAGGACGTCCAGAGTTATAAAGACGTCTAGAGTTATAAGGTCGTCTAGAGTTATAAGTATATCTAGAGTTATAAGGACGTCTAGAGTATAAGGACATCTAGAATTATAAGGACATCTAGAGTTATAAGGACGTCTAGAGTTATAAGGTCGTCTGGAGCTATAAGGTCGTATAGAGTTATAAGGACGTCTTGAGTTATAAGGATGCCTAGAGTTATAAGGACGTCTAGAGTTATAAGGTGTCTAGAGTTATAAGGACGTGCAGAGTTATAAGGACGTGTAGAGTTATAAGACGTCTAGAGGTATAAGGACGTGTAGAGGTATAAGGACGTCTAGAGTTATAAGGTCATCTAGAGTTATAAGGACGTCTAGAGTTATAAGGACGTCTAGAGTTATAAGGACGTCTAGAGTTATAAAGACGTCTAGAGTTATAAGGTCGTCTAGAGTTATAAGGAAGTCTAGAGTTATAAGGACATCTATAGTTATTAGGACATATAGAGTTATAAGGACGTCTAGAGTTATAATGATGTCTAGAGTTACAAGGACATCTAGAGTTATAAAGACGTCTAGAGTTATAAGGACGTCTGACTTATAAGGACGTCTAGAGTTATAAGGACGTCTAGAGTTATAAGGACGTCTAGAGTCATAAGGACATGAGGTGCAGACCAGGGCAGTGCAGGTCCAGCTGGCACTGTTTCCCTTTGGCCCCAATTTCCCGGCATCCATAAAACTGTTTCTTGTCGTCTGTTGCCCTAACAACCAGACCTGCTGCTGAACGAACGGTAGGGTAGCAGGAATATGGAGAAAAAGGAGATGGGAGGTTCATGAGTGAAAACGACACGAGAAGAGAAAGAAGGAGTATTGAGTTAGGCAGAGAGAGGAGAGAGAGAGAGAGAGAGAGAGAGAGAAAGAAAGAGAGAGAGAGAGAAAGAGATATAGACAGAAACAGACAGAGACAGAGCCAGTGAAAGAGAGAGAGACAGACAGAGAGAGACAGAGACAGAGAGACAGACAGAAACAGAAAGAGGGAAATAGAAAGAGAGGGAGAAAGAGAGACAGAGAGAGACATAGACAGAGAGACAGAGGCAGGGAGACAGAGACAGACAGAGACAGAGGTAGAGACATAGACAGATAGAGACAGAACCAGAAACAAAGAGAGTGAAAGAAAGAGAGACAAACAGACAGAAAGTCAGACAGACAGACAGAAACAGAAAGAGGGAAATAAAAAGAGAGGAAGAAAGAGAGACAGAGACAGACAGAGACAGAGAGAGAAAGAGACACAGAGAGAGAGAAATAGAGAGACAGACAGACAGAGAGAGAGAGGCAAATGATATAATGGTATTGTCAAAAAACTATAATGCAGTAAGCATAGTTTGCACAAAATATATAATAACGAGGAGAGTGCTTGGAAGGCAATAAAAAAAAAAAAACGAAAAAAAAACTGAAACAAATAAACGAACTCACCCCCCTCTCCAGTAACAAATTGTCTCTTGGAAAGAAAACGAGAGAGAGAGAGAGAGAGAGAGAGAGAGAGAGAGAGGCAGACAGAGACAGACAGACAGACAGACAAACAGAGAGAGAGAGAGAGACAGAGAGAGAGACAGAGAAAGAGAGAGAGAGAGACTACAGAGAAACACACTGAGAGACAGAGAGAGACACACAGCCAGAGAATTCGACAGGAATAGACAGGCAAAGTCAGACGGAGAGAAAATCGACAAAACGTGAGCATAACTGGCCACAGTAGCTTAGAGAGGATGTCCCACCAGGCACTAATGGGAAGAAGAGCCCTAGAATGGACCTGGACCATAGCTCCACCATAGCGCCACTTAAGCATGACAGTGGTGGCTGTACACTAGCTTTATCCCTTTCACGCCCTCATCCCCTCCACCTGCTTCCTGCTGAGTGCATTTTAATCCTTTCACTCTTTCACCATGTCCACCAGCTTAAAATGCTCCCCAGCAGTGCACAGAGGGTGTTCGAAATTTTCAAGGGCCAGTTCGACTAGCAAGATGTCCTTTGCTTTAGAAACTGTCAAGGAAATGTTTACCATTGTCTGGACTCTGACTTGTGCGGGAGTCAGAATTGGTCAGACATCAGACTTCCAACCCGGAAAGTGTGAGGTTCGATCATGTCTGGGTATCTCCCGCCAAGTGGATGAAGGATGGAGACTTTGTCGATCCCCCTCCCCCAACATGTGTGCAGACCTGTTAGAGTCCTAACCCCCGTTCTTGAATGTGCGCTTGCAGAACATTCATGTATACATGTTGAAGATTTTGCACGTCATGCCAGTGTCCGGAAGGCTACACGAACATGAAAACAGCGTGCACTCCGACAGAAACTGGAGATTACAGATTGTGTAGCAATATGCCACCTACTCATCCGAAAAAAAACCTAATAAAAACAACAAAACAGCAACACCCAAATGATAACGAGTCTGATAATTTAACAGTATACATGCAGGATAATTCCCGGAATATTTGGGCGCAGCGCATATGTTCTTGTCCAAGTGCGGTGAATCGTTCTTAAACACGCTCCCAATTCCAAGTATCCAGTCATCTCCTCCCACTCACACAAACATCTTTATTCTTCCTTTGGCCTTTGCTAAATTACCTCCCTCTGCATACTCTTAGCCCTTTGGCCTTTAATGAGCTGTGGGGTTTGGTATTCTTGACTTAGTCATGGAATGACCTGGCTTACACAATTAATTGAAATACCTTTCTTGTCCCGTTCCTGCAAAACTACCACTACCACCATCACTCTATAATTCTCCTTTATTGGTCTGTCTGTTCATCGTCGTCTATCTGTCCGGCTGGCTGGCTCTGACAATTGATTTTGTTTGTTTTCTGTTGTTGTTGTTGTTGTTTTCAATGTTCATGTTCTGCAATGTGATAAGTTCAAATCATTTGTAGTCTTTCTACGACTATTTTCCTAGGAAACTTTCAGAATGTGTGTATAGATTGTGCAGTATCCTCAATGTGTTGTTTTGCTGTTGATTTTGTTTATACATACATACGTACATACGTACATACATACATACATACATCATACATACATACATACATATATACATACATACATACATGCATACATACATACATCCATCCATACCCATCACATCCATACATACATCATACATACATACATACATACTACATACATACATCACATACATACATACATACATACATCACACATACATACATACATACAACATAGTCTATATACACACACACACTACATAACATACATACATACATACATACATACATACATATATACATATACACACACACATACATACATACATACATACATACATACATACATACTACATACATACATACATACATACATACATACATACATACATACATACATACATACATACATACACATATAGATTTGTCATTCATTTATATTCTTCAGCTTATAGAATGTTGGATATACATTTTCTAGTTCACTTAGTGTTTTATATTTCTATACTTTTCGATCTCTTGTTCTTTTCTACTCTCCTATCACTGTAGTTACTTTTCTATTCGTCCGCTATGTAATTTTGTCCCTAATTCTCTGCTTCTGTCTCACTGTTCTTACCCCCACCCTCATATTCTCTGTCTCTTTTTTCTGTTTATTTCTCTCATTGTCTGTATGTTTGTCTGTCTGCCTGCTTGCTTGTCTGTACTGTCTATCTGTCTCTGTCTCTCTCTCTCTCTCTCTCTCTTCTCTCCTCTCTCTTCTTTCTCTCTGTCTTTATGTCTTATCTGTCTATCTGTTTTCTTCTCCCCATGTCTTTCTATCCTGTCTGTCCGTCTCTCTCTCTTTTTTTTCTCTTCTTTCTCTCTGTCTTTCTATCCTGTCTGTCTGTCTGTCTTTTTTCTCTATGTCTTTCTGTCGTGTCTGTCTGTGTGTCTGTCTGTTTCTCTTCTCTCTCTCTCTCTCATCTTCTTCTCTCTCTCTCTCTCTCTCTCACTCGTTCACTCACTCGCTTTCTCTCTGATTTCTGCTCTATGTCCAGTCGTATACCTCTTTCGTCCACTGCCCAGAAGGTTCTCAAATAATGACCATATCCCCAGGCTGGACACAGAAATGTAAAAACTTCGGGGCATTTCGGACACCTTTAATTATGGGTAGTATTTTCCTTTGACGTGGACACCAGCTCTCACGTGTTAAACACATTAGCAGGAAGGTTAATTTGCGTGCGGATTGGGCAGATTAGCTGGACAGTGGTCCACTGGTCAGTGGTATTAATTTGATACTCTCGCCCCTGAGGCTTCAGACAGCGTTGGTCAGTGGGCTGGTCAGTCCAGTGTCCGGAGATGTTGCCTTCCAGGCAAGGGATGATTCATTATGGCTGTGCTGAACACAGTGAAAGGCTGACCAAGTATGTCGAATTTATGGATACATGTGTTAGGGCAAATGCTTATCGATAAATACTTCCTGTGTATGTTTTACAACTCTTCTGATCTTTTTTGACTGACTACTATTTCCATCCGGGTCTTCCAGCTACTCTACTACAACACCCCACGCCACTCACTCCTAAGACAGACAGACAGGCAGACAGACACACAAAGAAAGAGTGTGTGTGTATGTTTGTGTGTGTGTGTGAGAGAGAGAGAGGGGAGAGAGAGAGAGAGAGAGAGACTCAGAGACAGGGACAGCGAGAAAGAGACAGACAAACAGACAGATGTACTACATACATACTACATACATACATACAGACAGGCAATGACACAGAGAGAGAGAGAGAGAGAGAGAAGAGAGATAGAGAGAGAGAGAGAGAGAGAGAGAGAGAGAGAGAGAGAGAGAGACGCGGGTATACACGCAGACACAAAACCTACACAGACACTCACGTTGACGAATGGACATCAGCTAATACAGGCTCGCAAACAAATGGTCGCACACACACACACACACACACACACACAACACACACACACACACACACACACACACACACACACACACACACACACACACACAACACATACGCACACATATATATATAAAAAAAAAATATATATATATATATATGTGTTGTGTGTGTGTGTGTGTGTTGTATTATATATATATATAGATATATATATATATATTTATATATATATATACATATATAGATATTTATTATAGTTTTAGATATATATAATATATAAACAAAAACTGTAGAAATTTTTAATGCTTTATTTTGGTTTTCTTTATTCAATTTTCTGAGAATGCATTGGAACGAAAAGTATTACCATATGTAATCAAAAGACATAACAACGTTATATCACTGGTTAGATGTTGTGTCTACTTGATGCATATGGACAGAACCATTCGTCCTTTTAGTTCTGATCCAGTAATGGATGAGCAAGCACTGCCGACTGGTTACAAGCTAGTTTGGAAATAGAACTGGTTTGGCAAACAACAGAAAGACATTGGAAGTTGTGGCAGCAGTTAATTTAAAAACTAACTGTTGGTTTAAGGGGCAGAATGGTAGTTGGTGAAGGGATCCCATACAGTTGTTTTGAAAACACGAGTCGGTTTACAGAACACGTATTACAGCAAAGCAGTGAGTGGGAATAGCAGTTGGTTTCACAGTCCACAGATAACAGGATTTAATGTCTTATCTCCCGCTACATGTGTCCACCATTTGTTGGACGTGGTAGTCAGGGACTGTCATCTGTCTTCTCATTTTACCGCCGAGCGCATCAGTCCCATGCCCACTGCATTGCGGGCAGACTCAGGAGTCAGGGGCCCTAATTCCTATCATTAAACAGACCCCGAGAGTTACGGCGCTTGTAAACAACCACTTCCTGTGTGACCTTGCCTTAATGGCGGTTTTATTCCCGCCTTTCAAAGGGAGGTCAGTCTCGCAGGGAAAATTGACCAGTCACCGGAAATGGTGGCGGCTTGGTGCCAATGACTAGGCGAGGACTGGGGAGAAGACAGATCAGCTTTTCTCACCAGGGAGACCGGCACTCGTCTACAGCCTTCACAGAGAGTATGGCTTCTATCGTGTCTGTGATGTCTGTCTGTGTTTCTCTCTGTTTTTGCTTAAAATGCCTTAATCTATGTGCTAGGTGCTTGATTTATATATATAATATATATATATATATATATATATATATATATATATATATATATATTTTTTTTTTTTAAATATCCTTCGGTTTTTTTGTTTGTTTGTTTTTTTTACTGTTACATTATATTTTATTTTAGCGTAGTAAAGAAGGTTCTAATAAAGGCAGAGTTGTGTCATTGTCTTCACTATTTGAATAGAAATATGATTCAACCAATCTCTCTGTACGTCTCTCTGTTTGTTTCTCGGCAGTCTGTTTGTCTGTGTTTGCATTTCTCTCTCTATTGTTAATACATCGATATCTTGAGATCAATACCGTTGATATGCTCTTCTTTCTGTCTCTCTGTCTCTTTCTCTGTCTATGTACCTGTATTGTATTTGTCGTAGTGCGTGCGCGCGCGCGCGTGTGTGTGCGTGCGTGCGTGTGTGTATGTGCTTACGTGCGTGCATGTGCGCACGCACTTATATACGTGTATGTTTCTGTCTAATTGTGTATATATATATATATATATGTGTGTGTGTGTGTGTGTGTGTGTGTGTGTGTGTGTGTGTGTGTGTGTGTGTGTGTGCGTGTTGTGTGTGTGTGTGTGTGTGTGTGTGTGTGTTTGTATGTCTTGTGTGTCTGTGTGTGTGTCTGTATGTGTATGTTTCTTTCTTAATATGACTACACATAACATATTCTACATACAATTCCAGTGCATAGAGCTTATGCGCATGCTTTACGGCATATGCCGTGATATGTCGGATCTTATCCATCATATGGCGCATGTGTCGTCAATGCATGGAATTTCTTCCGAGAGTGTGAACACTGTTTCGTGAAACTGAAACTATGCATGTCTTATGGCGTGATAAAGGTTTCCGGAGGACAAGAAAAGATAAGGGTTTGTCTTAAATGTGTCTTTGTGTTGTAAATTAATCGCTCGCTCTCTCTCCTTCTCTCTCTCTTGTCTCTCTCTCTTTCTCTCTGTGTCTTTCTCTGTCTCTCTCTCTCTCTCTGTCTGTCTGTCTGTCTGTCCCGTCTGTTCTCGTCTCTCTGTCTCTCTCTCTCTCCCTCTCTCTCTCTCCCCCTTTGTCTGTCTGTCTGTCTTCTCTTTCTCTCTCTGGCTCTCTGTCTTACTCCATCTGTTCTGTTTGTTTTTCTGTCTGTCTCGCTGTCTCTCTCTCTATCTTCTCTCTCTCTCTCTCTCTCTCTCTCTCTCATCAGACAGACAGAGACAGAAACAGACAGAGAGAGACAGATATAGACAGACAGACAAAGAGGAGTCCAGTCTCTGTTCCAATCATACTTACAAATTATATTCCTGGCCAATTATGTAATAGTAAACGACGGGAGGGGGAGGAGAAAACACAGACAGGAAGTGGCTGAATGATAGAGGAAGCGAAAAAAGAGTGAAGAGGAGTGAGAGAACAACAAAGACAGGAACACAGGAAAAGAGTGACAGTCAGAGAAACAGAGAAAGACACACAGACAGTAGACAGACAGATAGAATAAGAGAGAGAGAGAGTGACAGATAGACAGACATACGGAGACAGACACACAAACAGTAGACAAACATAGAGTAAGGGGGAGAGTGACAATCAGACAAACAGAGAAAGACATACAGACAATACAGACAAATATAATAAGAGAGAGAGTGACAGTCAGACAGACAAACAGAGAAAGACGCACAGACAGTAGTCAGACAGATAGAGTAAAGGAGAGAGTGACAGTCAAACAAACAGAGAAAGACACACAGACAGACAAATATCGTAAGAGAGAATGTGACAGTCAGACAGACAAACAGAGAAAGACACACAGACAGTACAGACAAATACAATAAGAGAGAGAGTGACAGTCAGACAGACAAACAGAGAAAGACACATAGACGGTGGACAGACAGATAGAGTAAGGGAGAGGTGACAATCAGTCATACAGAGAAAGACACATAGACGGACAGACAAATATCTTAAGAGAGAGAGAGAGAGTGACAGTCAGACAGACAGAGAAAGACACATAGACAGTACACACAAATATAATAAGAGAGAAGAGAGAGTGACAGTCGGACAGACAGAGGAAGATACATGGACAGACAGACAAATACAATAAGAGAGAGAGTGACAGTCAGACACACAAACAGAGAAAGACACACGGACAGACAGACATATATAGTAAGAGAGAGAGTGACAGTCAGACAGACAAAGACAGACAGACAGACAGACATATGTAGTAAGAGAGAGAGTGACAGTCAGACAGACAGAGAAAGACACACAGACAGACAGACATATATATAGTAAGAGAGAGAGAGAGTGACAGTCAGACAGACACACAGAGAAACACACTCAGACAGTAGACAGACTAGTAAGAGAGAGTGACAGTCAGACAGACAAACAGAGAAAGACACATGGACAGACAGACAAATACAATAAGAGAGAGAGAGTGACAGTCAGACAGACAAACAGAGAAAGACACACGGACAGACAGACAACTATCGTAAGAGAGAGAGTGACAGTTAGACAAACAGAGAAAGACACACAGACAGTGGACAGACATATAGCGTAAGAGAGAGAGTGACAGACAGACAAACAAGCAGAGAAAGACACACATACAATAAACAGACTGACAGAGTAAGGAAGAGAGTGTCAGTCAGACAGACAGTAGACAGACAGTAGACAGACAATAGACAGACAGTAACAGACAAATGGAGTAAGGGAGAGAGTCAGTCAGACAAACAGAGAAAGACACACAGATAGTAGATAGAGGGAGAGAATGACAGACAGACAGACAAACAGAGAAAGACACACATATAGTAGACAGACAGATAGAGTTAGTTAGAGATTGACAGACAGACAAACAGAGAAAGACACACATATAGTAGATAGAGAGAGGGAGAGAATGACAGACAGACACACAGACAAACAGAGAAAGACACACATACAGTAGACAGACATATAGAGTTAGAGATTGACAAACAGAGAAAGAAGACACACAGACAGCTAGTATGGGAGAGAGTGGCAGACAGACAGACAAACATAGAAAAACATACAGACGGTAGAGTAAGGGAGAGTGACAGTCAGACAGACAAGAGAAAGACACAAGACGTAGACAGACAGACAGAGTTGGAGACATGACAGTAGACAGAAGAAAGACACACAGACAGAGACAGAAGATAGAGTATGGAGACACGACAGTCAGACCGACAAACAGAGAAAGACACACTGACAGTAGACAGACAGATAGAATAGTGGAGACACGACAGTCAGACCGACAAACAGGGAAAGACACACTGACAGTAGACAGACAGATAGATAGTGGAGACACGACAGTCAGACCGACAAACAGGGAAAGACACACAGACACAGAAGATGTGGAGTCACATCTAAAGTGGGTGTTTTGATGTCAGAGTAGAAGGGAAAAGAAAAGAAAAAGACCTTTGCAGGAACGGATGGAAATGGCTGCGAGAAGAAGATTAACCTGCCGAGAAGAATTGCCCTGGAAAAAAAAAATGCGCGCTCTGTCTCTGTGTTCCTGACTGCCGTCTCTGTCTGTCTGTCTCTCTGTCTCTGTCTGTGTGCGTGTGCCTCTCTCTCTCTCTCTCTCTCTCTCTCTCTCTCTCTCTCTCTCTCTCTCTCTCTCTCTCTCTCTCTGCATCTCTATGTCTGTCTGTTTGTCCTTCTGTCTGTCTGTCTCTCTCTCTCCCTCTCTCTCTCTCTCTCTCCATCTCTCTTAGTCAGTGTGCATCTTTCTGTCTGTCTGTCTGTCTGTCTCTCTGTCTTCTGTATTCTGTCTCTCTCTGTTTTCTTGTCTCTCTATCTCGTGTTCTCTTGTCTCTCTCTCTCTCGCTTCTCTCTCTCTCTCTCTCTCTCTCTCTCTCTCTCTCTCTCTCTCTCTCTCTCTCTCTCTCTCTCTCGCTCTGTTTGCGATTTTTCTTATCTCTCAGTAATTTTTGTTTGTGGCTGGTATATAATTAGCAACAGAAGTCTGAAAAAATAGCCGGTAGTTAAAATCTTCCTGCTCTGGAAAATAAATGTCAAAAGTGTTTGCAGCTAAAGCCTTCTAGCGTTAGAAAATAAAGTATTGTTTTATTTGTCCTTTTCGTCATTCTCCTTACCACTTTTTTTTGTCTACATCTCCCTCACACACACACACACACACACACACACACACACACACACACACACACAACACACGTACACGTACACCCACACACACACACACACACACACGTACACACACACACACACACGCGCACGCACGCACGCACGCACACATACACAACCACGCACGCACGACGCACGCACACAACCGCACCTCCCTTCTCTTGTCACTCTCCCTTTCTCTTTCTCTCTCTCTCTCTCTCTCTCTCTCTCTCTCACAGCACACACATGCGTGCGCACGCTACACGCACACACACACACACACACACACACACACACACACACACAACACACCCCACACACACACACACACACACATATCTAAGAACTACATTCTTCGTCGCCCTCTCTCAGAACCACTTCACATGCATCTTTTTCTTCAACCTGTCTCAGTTTCACCGCACATCCACTGTTCTTGTTTAAATCCACCTCCAATAATAAGCATATGCAAATGTAAAACACAATCATTACACAATTTCGTTGCTTTCTGTACTAAAAAAAAAAAAAAAGGGGGGGGGGGGAGGGGAAGCAGGCTGTCGTGCAGCGCCAATTCAAACAGATACCATGGAAACAAAACATCATACAGGGTATTAGTTACATGACAGACTTCAGTCCTCAGTCTTCAGCACAGGTACTACATGGGCACTACTAGCATTAGTTCTCATTAAACCTGCCTTACAATATTAGTCCTTGCTACTCTTCACACGCAATGTAGGCATTGAAATGTAAAACTACAACACCTGCAAGATGAAACACGTTACTAAAATGAATTCTTACAAGAATGTGTTTGTGAGAGTGACAGCAAAACAGACAAAATATGGCTGCACGTTTTTTGTGTGTGTGTGTGTGTTTTTTTTTTGTGTTGTTGTTTTGTTTTTTTTTTTTTTGTGTGTTTTTTTTTAAAGAAATGTGATGCGATATGTTTGGTGTCTAGCAAAACAGAGTGTGAGGATGTATGTTTCATGAACGTTCCTCGCGCAGTTCGTTTTGCTTATTAACCGAGTCCATAACCCTGTCTAATTTTCACGACGCCATCTGCTGGGATGCTTGCGGTGTTGACAGGAAAAGAGGGCTGGGTAATTGCCCCTGACAGCTGTAGAAGCCATGCTTGGTTTGTCGGCTTGCTGAAGGAGTTGACAGGTTCTGTATGCACGGCAACAGATCAACAAAGTGATTGTCAGGAAGGACGGTAAGGGGCTGGAAAGGAGGAAAGCGACGTTACAGACAAACCTAAGGTGCTGTGCAGTGCTGACGTGTTTACTGCTGTGTTGGAGGAAGATAAGATGCCTTCAGGTTTTAGGGATGGTATATTTCCAGGATGAAAGAGAGAGAGAAAAAGGGAGGGAGACAGCGACAGAGAAAGACAGAGAGAAAGAGAGAGAGAGAGGGAGACAGACAGACAGACAAACACAGAGAGACAGACAGAAAGACACAGGGTCAGAGAGAGAAAGAGAAAGACAGAGAAAGCAGAAGAGAGAGAGAAAAAACAGAGAGAAAGAGACAGAGAGAAGAGCAAACAGAGAACAACAGACAGAGAGAGAGACAGACAGACAGACATAGACAGAGAAAGACGGAGAGACAGAGAGAGACGAA
>CM060314.1:33217813-33222813 GCA_030674185.1 Monoplex corrugatus | reverse complement strand
GTGTGTGTGTGTGTGTGTTTAATGGAAATTCTATTTTACAATACTGTCAGAATTACAATAAATAATGAAAACAGTGCAGGAAGAGCTGACCATTGCTTAGACCTACTTGGTCTGGAAAAGTCGCTGTGCTTTTATAGATTTCTGCCAGGCTATATACTCAGTGATCCCCCCCCCCCCCCCATCCCTTGCTATACCTTTTCAAGAGCAAGAAATTTAGGTTTTTCCGAACCTTTTTGCCCACGATTGTTCTCCTTCATCCATGTCTCCTCCTTCCGGATCCCTTTGGTCTCTGGTCGATTAGGGGAACAGATTAACACTGGGAAGAGCGTTTACCTTTAAATCCTGGATTACTGAGATCTGTGGAAACTGGAGAAGAGGATTGCTGAATGTTCACATTCAGTGTGTAAAAGAAAGAAACGACCTAAAAAGAGCTTGACAGTGGCTGTAAATGGCACCATCTCTCCTTCCACTCTTTCAGTATGGGGTTTTTTAAATGAAAACTAACTCTCTGTCTCTGTCTCTCTCTGTCTCTGCTCTCTCTGTCTCTGTCTGTCTCTGTCTCTGTCTCTGTCTCTCTCTCTCTCATCAAAACCAAGACAACACAAAATTGAAAATCTGCGAATTTGCAGTGTGTGTGTGCGTGAGGGTGGGTGGGTAAGGGGTTGCTGAGTAAGTGCGACACATCGATACATGATCAAGAGATGTGTGGTATCAATAGAATATTGCTATATATGGCAATAAGTGTACACATGTCAACTTTGTAAAAGCAATGTTCCCTGTGTATTGAGACTGGTTTGAAAACATTCATTCTCTATAGTTCAGGGAGTTTTGAAAACATTGTTTTGCCATGGTTCCTGGTACGAAAACATCTTTTGTGAATAACAACATGAAATTATGATTCTCTCTCTTCATCTGTATCGATTTTCTCTGGTCTCCGAAGAAAGGAAAGCATTCTATTTTCAAAGACAATTCCCTTGACACTAAGATCAACAATATCATTCCATACCAAATGATCACTCTGCAATGGATGTCTTGGACTGGCTTTTAAAAAAGTAATCTGAATGATATTTTGTGTCTTGATATCTAAGAAGAAAAAAAAGACTTTTTTTCTTCCGCTTTTGAGGAAAGAGAGATGGGTCACAAAGGGGCAAGTGAAACGGTTTTGTAGAGTTAGTATGCATTAAGATACAGATACGAAATATAGAAAGATATAGATATAAAGATGCAGATATTGATATAGATATTTTCAGTATCCAAAGTACAACATTAATTTAAATCTACTAGACTATCATATAACAATATGAGCCTTCTCGGGGTTTTTTCTGTTTTTTCTTTCTTTTTTTTTTGTAACCAAAGTACAAATTTAATTTAATCTACTATCATATAACCATGTGAAAATTTGTGCTTTCCTGTTTGTTTATTTGTTTTTGTTTGTTTGTTTGTTTGTTTTTGTTTTTGTTTGTTTTTTACGTATATTGTTTTACAATAGCATTTTACTGCTTGAAGCAATTATCTGCTCATGTTCATAAAGCCACGCACCCCTCGCACACATGTATATATTTATATATACTCTTTTGCATTAACAAAGTTTCCTTTGTTTCCTTTTACAAGTTGAAGGGATGGTCAACTGGCAGACAGTAATAGATAATCATTTATGTATTGTGCGTTTATCACTGCTTTAAAACTTTATTTTTTTTCTACTTTGTTGCATGTGCTGTGTTGCTGCTACGATTGTTCTACCCACAGGTAAGACAACTTTGTTATATTTCTTCCAAAGTTATATTTTGACGGGTATTTCATCTCTCTCTCTCTCTCTCTCTCTCTCTCTCTCTCTCTCTCTCTCTCTCTCTCTCTCTCTCTCTCTCTCTCTCTCCCAAAAAAAAACAACAACTTCTGCACTGGCACATTTATAAACAAATAGTCCCTAAAAAGATTTAGCAAAGTAAGCTCATCACAAACAAAGCTTCCACATTTTCACTACACACACACACACACACACACACACACACACATATATATATATATATATATATATATTATATATTATATATATATACACGCGAGCGCAAGAAAAAGTCCATTTGAAACCAAAGGAATCA
This sequence comes from Monoplex corrugatus, assembly GCA_030674185.1. Lineage (NCBI taxonomy): Eukaryota > Metazoa > Mollusca > Gastropoda > Littorinimorpha > Ranellidae > Monoplex > Monoplex corrugatus. The sequence continues at coordinate 33,220,714 of CM060314.1, read as the reverse complement.
ATAATATTATGACTTCAAAAAAAGAACTAAAAGTTTCTCATTATTGAAAGTTGCCAGTGTTCTACCTGAGACAGGCAGACAGACAGACAGAGACAGAGACAAGAGACAGAGACACACAGACAGACAAAGTGTTTCCTGAACAAGATCGACCGCAGAACGCAACAACATTGCCAACGATTAAAACAATAAGCAGTGAAGACGGGGCAGGAAAAGCTGACCATTGTCTGAACTCACTCGGCCTTGGACACATCGCTGCTGTCCATAGATTTCTGCCAGGTTATGTACCCAGCGGAACAACCTCTCCAGCAAATTCGTTGTTGTTCTTTCACCTTGCTGTGCTTTTTGAAGAGGACATAATGTCGATATCTTTGCTATATAGGCTTTTGCCTGTGAGGGCTGTGGGTTCTCTCCCCTCGTCCTTCCCTCCCCTGATAATGCCTGTGGTTGGGGTGGAGGTGGGAACCGAGGGTGCCTTGATGATCAAGATAATTAGATATTGAATAGAATTGTTGAAGGATGCAATGGTAGCTGGGGTTTTGTTTGTTTGTTTGTTTTTGTTTTTTGTTTTTGTTTGTTTGTTTTATTTTGTTTGTGTTTTTTTCAACAAGAAGAAATATATCTGTCTGTCTGTCTCTGTCTGCCTGTCTCTCTTTGTCTGTCTCTGTCTGCCTGCCTGTCTGTCTGTCTCTGTCTGTCTGTTGTCTGTCTCTTCTCTTTCTCTCTCTCTCTCTTGTCATCCACTAAGCTTGTGCAAACGTGATTAAGCATTTTGCTGAAAAGAAGCAAATAAAACGAACCAGTATGTTTGTGCTTTTGAACATCGCTATCCTGTTTTTGATCCAAGAAAGTATAATGGACAATAACAATGATTCATAATATAATGGCTTCGAAATGATAAACAAAATCCTTCTTAATCGAATATATGTGTAGCTTTTCTATCAATACCACCGCGATAATTGTCTTTCAATAATAATTTCATTATTCTATTATTATCAATATTTCAATTCAGTCTAAACCCTTTATCTAACTGATATGGCATGACTAATATCGATCCACATTTTCAGCTTCTATGAGAGAGAGAGAGAGAGAGAGAGAGAGAGAGAGAGAGAGAGAGAGAGAGAGAGAGAGAGAGTCAGTCATCTGTCTGTCTGTCTATGCTCATGGTTGTAAGTGAAATGTATGCGCCTTTGCTGGTATGCTTGTACGTGTGCTAGTGTGCGTGCTTAAGCAAATGACACTAATAATAAATAAACTGTGACATTTAAGTTCAGTAATGGATTATTGCATTCTGTCTTTTCTGTCGTGAACACCCTAAGTGTAAACAAGGTTAATGCTGTTTGAGCCAAACATTGTATGATTACTAGGCTTCTGTGAACGACTGCGTTAAGGGTAACATTGTGATAGGGGAAGAGGAAGAGAGAGAGAGAGAGAGAGAGAAAAGAGAGAGAGAGACAGACAGCAGACGACAGACAGACAGAGACAGAGAAGGGGGGAGAGGGATTATATTCCAAGATGCTATGGATTTCCATTCATGGTCGACACTGTGGACGGGTTGTGCTTTACACTAACCATCGTAATGTATCCTTCATCAACCTATGCGTTGGTCGGATATTTGTGCAACACTTTTACCTGTCATGCAACTGACACATTCTCTGTCCTCTTGCCCACAGTGTTACTACTCGTAATCCAAATAACAAGCATTTTCTAAATCAGCTCACGGAAGAAAATGTCAGTACAGATTCCGAATTGAAGTCTCTTGACTGTCTAGATTTCTCAGGTATGTATAAACATTACCAGGATGTAACGAAACCCAGTAGTATTGGAACACAACTTGGATCTTTTGAAATCCCCAACGAAGACCGATAGGAGATAAGGAATCTTTAACACAAAGTAACAGATTTCTCACACAATCTTTCCTGGCTATTTTATCAGAACAGTGATGAGAATTTGGCAAGAGAAAAACTGTAAGGATACCAACGGACACATTAAGAATCAGCATACAGTTAGTTTTGTGATGCATAACGGCTGGCCCAGCACAGACAGTGGTGTTTTACATCAGTAGCATGAAGACATTTTCACAGTTTATACCCATGCTGAAACACAACGTGTCACTGCTGCAGCAATGGTTTGTTGGTTGGATGTAGCAGTTGCAGGGGTCGATTCTTCTTCTTCTCTCTCTCTCTCTCTTGATATACAGCTGCAAGACAGGTCCAATGGGACAAAATTACTATATTTGGGTCATAAAGCATTCTGGTGTGTGTGTTTCAAAATACGAGTAGAAAAGAAAGCAAAACCGACCAAATAACCAAACCAAAAAAAAAACACACACAAGAAGAAGATCAAGAACAAGAACATTTTTTTTCAAATAATAAAAAAAAAAGAACATCGCACAAGAGACAGAAACTACATAGAATAAACACCTACTGAAAAAATGAAATAAAATAAAACAAAAGGATTCTAAAGTTCCGAAGAAATGAAAACAGCCTGCACGCGGTCACGCGAAGCGGCGCGTACTGCTAACATGTTTGCACGTTGTTTGATGCTGGTGTTCCCATTGTGTGGCGCGAGACGCTCGAGGCGCTATCGTGGACACATCCATCGATTGTCTCCCCTGTGCCCTGCGTCTCGCCCGGGCCGTTGCTTTGTGTGACTGTATTCTTAAACTGGTTTTGAAGTGTCAGATCCTTTGTTGGGTCACCACAAAGTGTGTGCGTGTCACAATATGAGAAGGAGGGGGGGGGGGGGGGGAGGGAGGGGGACTTGTAGCGATTCTCGAGAGTAACTGATGAACTTTGTGAACATCCTTTTTATGGTGTGCGATTTGTTTTGTTTAATTTTAAGTTTTAATCTAGTTCCTATCCTGAGAGAGAGAGAGAGAAGAAGGGGAACAGAGAGAGACTG
>CM060314.1:33210313-33215313 GCA_030674185.1 Monoplex corrugatus | reverse complement strand
GCGCGGGATGGTATTCGTGTAGACAGCAGCATGGCCATGTTATGATTAAAGGGGAATTGGAACACCTGGTCACAACAGGAAAGCTGGAAGGAAAGAAAGCACCAGGTAGACCCAGGGAAAAAAATGTTGGACAGACTTGCAGAGAGGGTTGAAGATGTGCTTACGGCAACAAGGGATAGATACATATGGCGGGCCATGATTGTCAACGCCATGTGGCAAGGCACTTGATGATGATGATGATGATGAGCAGCATGGCATGATATTCGTGTAAATGTGAACTGATCGTGTAAATGTGAACTGATTGATTGTGTAAATGTGAACTGATCGTGTAAATGTGAACTGATTGATTGTGTAAATCTGAACTGATCGTGTAAATGTGAACTGTCGTGTAAATGTGAACTGATTGTGTAAATGTGAACTGTCGTGTAAATGTGAACTGATTGCTGTTCATTGTAAAATGTGAACTTATCGTGTAAATGTGAAGTGATTGCTGTTCATTGTAACATGTATGTAAGTGTCAGTTGAGAATCAGACAGTATGTTCCAGTAAAGACGTAGAAGCATTGCTCTGTCTTCTGAGGCATAAAGGGCACATGCAGAGCTACATATGCACAGATGTACATAGAAGCACAGGAAAAGTAAATGTGAATGACAGTACAAAAGGGCACACACACACACACAATATATATATATATATATATATATATATATATATATATATATTATATATATATATATATATATAACAGAACAAAAAGAACGCACGCATGTAGTGACACTGCTAATACAGGCAAACTGTACGAGGATAATGACAACGCAATACGCACAAACTGCACGTGCATAGTAGACCAGAGGCTGCAGATATATTGCACGTTGATAATGGAACATAAACGCACGTGCATTTCAGATCATAGCAGCACGCTCACTCTGTTCGTACACATAATCATACACAGCCCGCACGTGCAGAACGAACATGGACGCACGGACATAATGCACGTGTATGTAGTCAAAACACGATAAACATGTTTCTGGTCTTGTGTAATTTGGCTTTTTTTTGATATCACTAGAATAAGGTCAAAGCATTAGTCACACAAGAAATTTGCATTATCCGTTTGATGACGTCTTGATGGTTGCAACCAAGATTTGTACCCTTTTAACCCTTTCACTGCCACACGTTTTTTTTTAGCTGCGTGACAACTATTTGCCAAGCCATTTTACATCACGGAGGGTAACAATTAATTGATTATTACTAACTGAACATAATTTTGATTACCTTTTTAAACATGTGCCAGCCACAAAGTCCAAATGAATATAAATCTTGGAAGTTTGAAACAAATTTGGAATGTTTTCAAGAAAGATTCATTGCAGGCAGTCCCGTGTGGTCTCCATCCAAATATCTCAGTTATTATTATCTGACAGATTCCGTAAACCTGCACAAAACCCAGTGCGCTGGCCAGGCTTTGAAATAGGAAACAGGGAAATGGAGCCCTACAATATTGACACTGCCAGAATGATTGGGGTTTTGTACTGTTTAAGTCTAGCATTGAACTCAAGATATCAGTGGTCCAAGGGTTCATCAGCTGAGCCAGGCGCACCACAGAAACATCATATTCCAATCATTTCTACCCCTCCTCCACTCACCCCCACCCCCACCCACCCCCACCCACACACACACAAAACACTTACACACACCCTTATCGCCCGCCATTCGCATCACACAACAAAGCTCTACTGCAACCTGTTGTTTCCTCTTGTTTTTCACCCATCTACTCAGTTCCATTTCCACAAGTCACCACTAGTCAGACTAACTCATTTTCAAAGAAAGTGATCTGTAACACGCACAATCAACAATACCACGCACAATCAAACAATTAACCATGCACAATCAAACAGCCACGAGTACGTAAAAAAAAAAGTACGTAAGTTTTTCCCGCCCCACCAGAAATAAGACACCATCTCGCAAAGTGTGAATTGATATTAATCTCCCATTTCACCAAAGCTAGCCATTTTTTTTCAAAAGGAATAGTCAGAAAATAAGAATTCAAGACTGCGAATTTTAAACAAGGAAAAGGCTCATTTCAGCAAGCACTTGGGGGAAATGTTAAAACGATCAGAACGTTTCTTTCCAAGAATCGTTAAAAGGAAAATGAATTTTAGAACAAAGGAAACATTTTACTTCGCCGATACAGTTCTACGCTGGGCGTAGCAGCCAAAAGGAACTACACAAACAACTCACTAAAATCCCTCATGTTATAAACTCCTGTCCATAAACACCCCCAGAATTATTGTTGAGACACAATTCGTGATAAGATCATTGTATGCGGGTCGTATTCATAAGAACAGACAAAAAAGAGGCACGTATTTATTTCAGCCTTACAAAAGCAGTAAGCATGCATTTAATCTACTCTGGTCTTAAAAAGAAACGGAGAGAAACAACAGTACGTTGAAATGTCTGGAGCACACAGAACAAATAAGGCAGACGCTGCAGCCAAAGAACTCTATGGACAAGATCAGATAATAACAGATCCTGAGAATCTCTCAAAGTGTTATGGAGAGAGGATAACTATTCTAGTGGGAGACCTCGATCAATGCAAGAAAGGATGGGTTAAGTGTTCGTCATTTTTAATGGAACTGGGTGCGATGTCTTCTTCTTGAACAGCATCACACATTTCAAGTTGTCGAGTGCAACAATAATTTGGTTAAAAGCAGAAGGTTACAATCATCTAAGAAAAAAGAGTTAGAAACTAGGACCTTTTCGGAATAGCTAGTGCAGTATTCATTTTCCTTCTTTGTTCATATAGTATTTAACAAGGAAAACTCCTGGAAAAGAAAGTTGCGACACAAACTTGGGTGAACTTGTTGAAAGATAATGTCACAATCATGTTGCAATACAGCACACTGAACAGGAGATTGTTACTATGGTGGGATTTTTATGATAGTTTTTTTTTTTAATTGTTTAACTTTTATTCTTGTTCTTTTCTCTATCAAAGGAAAATGTAAAAGTTTGTTGCGTGTTGGGCTCGTTGGCTGTCCTCGGTGTTTGTGAAGGCCCCGGGGAACTGTGTGCTCTCTGTGTCGTCAACGTTTGGACACGAATCAACCCCGTCATTACCATGATTATTGGCACGGAACTTCTATTGTTACCCCCTCTCCCCTTTGTCTCTCTCTTTGTCTTTTACTCTCTCTTTCTCTCTCTCTCTCTTTCTTTCTTTCTTTCTCTCTCTCTCTCTCTCTCTCTCTCTCTCTCTCTCTCTCTCTCTCTTTCTCACACACACGTATACAAATGCACACTCAAACACACGCCGCATACACATGTAGACACACATACACACGCACGCACGCACGAACTTTAACTTACTAACCCCCCGCCACACACACACACACACTCGCACACACACACACACACACACACACACCACGCACGCACGCACGCACGCACACACACACACACACACACACACATACACACTCCAACCACCATGACATTGTGATTCGCTCAGCAGAATTGCTGGGTCAATGTGCCTTTGAATCCTAACAAATAGTTTAAATCACCGTGGACTTTTTTGATATCAAACCTAACCAGTTATAGTGTCAATAGTACCAGGATGGGATATATATGTTTAGATGCAAAGACTAATTATCCTTCTTTGATTCTCGTTCATTTTTGGCATGTTTTAGTAAGGGTGTTGCCAACTTTCCCTGACCAACATTGTATGCAGGTATCTGTATTGCTCGGGACAAGATGTAATCATTTAAGCATAGAGTGCAGTCCTGTCAAGCATCTTTAACCAAAAAACAAACAAAAAAACAAAAACAAAAAAACAAACAAAAACTAAAAAGAAAGAAAACAAAAAAACAAAACAAAAAAGAGAAGAACCGAACAGAATCATAGAACTTGACACCATTACATGTACAATTTCACCATCCACATCTTCACGTACTTTTCATGTTTTGGTCTCAAAGTGATCTCGGTTTGGATTTTACTACTGTTTTCTTTTCTACCGCTTTATTGCCTGGGGCAAACCGTTCTTTTTTGTGTTTTTTTTCTTTTTCTTTTGTATAGGTGGTTGGTAGGGTAATATTACAAGATTGTGGTAGTGGTTTCCTTTTCAGGCTGAAGCTCACTGATGCTTACATCTCTACTGAACGATTATTTTAGCAACTAGAGGGCGTCGTGTGTGGTGATTTATGTACCTTCAGCAGTTAAAATAGTTCCGTCAAAGACGTCTACCAAGATAGGCAACATAACGTGACATGATGGAGTTCCAGAATCCAGATTGTGAACATGTGTGGCTTGCCTAGTACAGATTCGTGTTCAGTTGTTTCATCTAGTCCAGTTTGTGTCAATAGTCTGTTTACGAATCCGATGAATTTTCTTTACTTTTTTTTTTCTTTCTAAAATTTTTTTAAAGATGTTTGTGATCACTCTGTTGTATGAAACAATCAAGTAGAGCTTCTCCTTTCCCATGGTTTGTTCTTAATATGGTTCCGTTTGAGTTCGTTATATCAGGTTTCGTGGTGTTTGTGGTTTTCTTTTCCTTTTTGTTAATAGGACTGCCAGAATTGGGTTTGTGTTATATCAGCACTGAGTCTTTCACAGAACTGTATAATTTATTGTAGTTTGCTTCCTGAACTATTATGGACAACCGCTCTGTCCTTTTTTTTTTTCTTCTTCTTCTTCTTCTTTTTTCGTCTATATTTCTTTTATACTCGTACGTTTTTCTGGTACCGTCTTGGTCTGAACGATGTCTTCTTCTGTGGTTTTGCCAGGGCTTTTACACCAGCTCGTTTCTCTTTCCAGGCAGTCTCTCTGTCATGGCGTTATCAAACAGGTTGTTTTCTAGATGTTTGATCATTTCTTGTTTTCCGTTTTGATTAAATAGTTCTGAGTTTAAAAACGATATCAATTCTAGATTGTCTCATATTGGAATGGTTTGATTTACCGAGTTTCTTGATGATATATATTGTATTATGCTAAATACCACTGTCACTGTCACTGCC
>CM060314.1:33185313-33200313 GCA_030674185.1 Monoplex corrugatus | reverse complement strand
ATAAATAAAGAACTAGCAAGACAAACAAATACAAATAACAGACATAATCCAGTACATGTACACAGATGAAGAGCTATAATCAGGTACATATATAAAGAATGATAATAAGATACAGATAGAAAGAGTTGTAATTTAGTATAGAGATAAACAGTCATAACCAGGTACAGAGATAAAGAGTCATACTCAGGTACATATATAAATGATTATAATCAGATACAGATTTATTGAGTTATAATCAGGTACAGAGATAAAGAGCCATAATCAGATACAGAGATAAAAAGTCATAACCAGGAACAGAGATAAAGAGTCATACTCAGATACAGGGATAAATAGTCATAATCAGGTGCATATGTGAAGAGATATAATCAGATACATAGATAAATAGTCAAAATCAGATAAGAGTAAAGAGTTCACAATCCAGCAAACAAACTCAAGGAACTGCAATCAAACAAAACAACTATAGCTTAAAGAAACAGAGAGAAGACGCCAAAAGCCAAAGTCCGCAGGAACAAGAGAAACAAAGACAAACCAATGGCCAAACAACACACAGTTGACATGTCACATTATTCATCTATTCCATATTCATACATTTTGTATTGCTTATATAGTATTATTGGTTTTTTTTTTACACTTTTCAACCTAGTTTCAACAACAGAGTCCTCATCGATCTTTTCTATGACATCTGTGAACGCATGTAGAGTTCAAGGGGTTTGGGGGGTTGTGTAGTGCAGGACTGGGGTAAGGAGCAGCATTTTTATGTAAAGAAACAGACCAATTCCACTAGTGGAAGAACTTGGGAATAAACACAACTTAGAGAGAGAGAGAGAGAGTCAACAACAATAAACACACACACTCACACACACACACACACACACACACACACACACACACACACACACACACACACACACACACACACACACACAAACTCACACACACACACACAAAAACACACACATCCATCCATCCCCTGCTCTCAGCATATCCCCGCCCCCACTTTAACAGGGCTACCAAATGCCACCTCACCAACGCACTAAAGCTTCCCACTCAAACAGGCCACCGCCACAGACGATGATGATAATAATCCAGAGAAGACACTGGTGCCGAAAAAATAAAAGACCAGGAGAAGCGACACGACCCTGGCAAATATGTCTCTTTGTACGGGTTCCCTGTCAAATTTCCTGACTGAAAATGTCTGCAGCTGCCTGCCAAAATTCCCTCCCTTCTTACCCACCATATTGCGTTCCCATTACACCCCCCCCCCCCAAGTTCCTTCCGTCTTTCCCAAACTGTCATCCTTTAACGTGTTCCTTTAAATTTGGTGCAGAGGGCACAGGAAGTGGGATAGGTGACGGTGGGAAAAGAAAAAAAAAAAGGGGGGGGGGGGGCAAAAAGAACGTGGCCTTTTGAAGCATAGCCAGCACACTCAATTGGTGCACAGGATATTACGCAAGAAAGGAAGTCATCAAGCCATTAAAACTAAACGTTCTATTTCTGTTCGTTTATATTTCTTGTTGTTTGTATATTTATTTATTTATTAATTTTATTTATCTATTTATTTATTTATTCATATGTTTATTAGCTTAGTTCTGTATTCATTCATTCGTTCGTTCGTTTTTTAAGTTCATTTATAAATCGTTTGTTTATTCGTTTATTTATCCATTTGTTTCTTCATTTGTTATTGCATTTGTTCATTCTGTTGTATATGCATTTTTTTCGGTATTCATTTGTGTATTTGTTCGTTTATTTTGTAAAAGAGAATTATCAATACTTTAAGTAATGGCAGTACTCACTGAAATATCTTTTTATGACATCAGACTGGGCCTGAGCCAGTCAGATCCAAAATCATTGGGGCGTGTTCGGATTTGTCATTTTCACATTAGAATTCGCAACACACGTGCACACACACACATGCGCACACACACACACACACACACACACACACACAACACACACACACACACACACACACACACACACACACAGACACACACACACACACAGACGCACACACAGACACACACACACACACACACACACATAGACACACACACTTATATACACATACAAGCGCGCACGCGCAAATACACACACTTACAGTTATCAACCAACATGCATACAGAAAACAGAAACAGATAGATAGCAAGCAAGCAAGCAAGGAAAGAAATAAAGAAACAAACGAATGAACAAACAAACAAACAAACAAACAAGCAAACAATAGCAAAAATAACAAAAACACAATCACCATCTCCAGATTTATCAATCATTTTTGTTACCGTTGATATTTATATCAGTCTTTTTTTTATCCAAGAAAGATCAAAATCACAAAATCGAAACAAGAAAATACAAAGAACAGACATAATCCAGTACACAGATACAGAGTCATAATCAGGCAGAGATATAAAGAGGTACATAGAAAATGAGTCGTAATTAGATACAGAAATAACGAGTCATGATCAGATACAGAATAAAGAGTCATAATCAGATACAGAGATAATAGTCATTATCAGATAAAGAGATAAGAGTTATAATGAGGTACATAGAAAATGAGTCATAATTAGATACAGAGATAACGAGTTATAATCAATACAGAGATAAAGAGTCATGATCAGATACAGAGATAGTCATTATCAGGTAAAGAGATAAAGAGTTATAATCAGGTTCATAGAAAATAAGTCATAATTAGAGACAGAGATAACGAGTCATAATTAGATACGGAGATAGTCATAATCAGGTACAGAGATAAATAGTCATTACCAGGTAAAGAGATAAAGAGTCTCAATCAGATACAAAGATAAAGAGCCATAATGAGATACAATATAAAGAGTTCGTAATTGAGTAAACAAACTCAAGAAACCACAATCAAAGAAAACAACAGTATCTTAATTAAAGAAAGAGAGAAAACGCTAAAAGCCAAAGCCTGAAGGGACGAAAGCAGCAATTACAAACAAAAAGCCAAACAACACGGCCGACATGCCACCCTATTCATCTATTTCATATTCATACATTTTTTTATTGCTTATTTAGTTGTTTTTTTTTGTTTTTGTTTTTGTTTTCTTTTTTTTTAGCCTAGTTTCAACAACAGCGTCCTCATCGATCTTCTCTATGTGACGTCACATTTGGTTTTCCCCTTTCTTTCATGTCACCTTATCCCCACCTCAACCCTCTCCCAGGTGCTCTTCCTTCTCCATCTGTCCTCCCTTTCCCTCTCTCCTATCACGTTCGTTTTCTCATTTCTCTATGTTGCCATCACCACACGTCGATTCCCCCTCTATCTCCTTTATTTCCCCTTTCTCCCTCTGTCTGTCTCTGTCTGGCTGTCTGTCTCTCTGATCTGTCTCTCTATCTGATCTGCCTGTCTGCCTGCCTGTCTGTCTGTATGTCTGTCTGTCTGTCTGTCTCCCTCCCTCTGCCTGCCTGCTTGCTTGTCTGCCTGTCTGTCTGATCTGTCTATCTGGCTGTCTCTTTGTCTCTAACTCTGCATCTCTCTCTTTGTTTCTTTCTCTGTCCACCTCTCCATTTCTGTCTCTTTCTCTCTCTGTCTCTGTCTCTCTCTTTCTCTGTGCCTTCTCTCTCTCTCTCGTCTATCTGTCTGTCTGTGTCTTTGTCTCTCTGTGTCTCTCTTTCTCTGTCTATCTGTCTCTCTCCCTCTCTCTCTCTCTCTCTTTCTCTATCTGCCTCTCTTTCCGTGTCTCTTTTTCTTTCTCTCTCTTTCCATCTCTCTCCATGTCTCTCTATCTCGGTCTCTCTTTGCCTCTCTCTGTTTCTGTCTCTTTCGTCTGTCTGTCCTCTCTGTCTGTCTATCTCTGTCTCTGATTCTCTCTGTCTGTCTGTCTGTCTCTCTCTTATTTATCTATCTATCTATCTATCTTCTCTCTTCTCTCTCTCTCTCTCTCTCTCTCTCTCTCTCTCTCTCTCTCTCCACCCCTTTTTTGTGAGAGAAATCCACATTGAAACTGAAATGACGAAACGAAAAACAAGACTGCCCATTTGGTGCTCAAAACATCCCGTCCAATCGAAAAGAGACGCTTTCGTGCTGTGCTCGTGCGTGTGATGAAATAGCGTTGGGCCAAGAAGGGAATGCAGGGCTTTTGAGTCAGGGATGAGTCTGGAGCCGTAAGACGATGTAACAAAAGGAAGAAGATTGAATAAAGGGGAGGGAGAAGGAGGGATAGAAGATGGTGGGGAATTGGGCGTTAGAGAGAAAACAACAACAACAACAACAAAATACGTGCACATGCATGTTTCTGTGTGTTGGGAAGGCAGCAGTAATAACAAACGAAATTAATATTAACACTAATATTAAAACTGATAATGATAATGATGATGATGCTACTGCAACTAGTACTACAATTACTAATGATGATGATAATGATTGATAATAATAATAATAATTATGATAATGATAATAAAATGATAATAACAACAACAGTAAAAATAGTGATAATAATAATAGTGATAATAATAGTGATAAGAACAGTACTACTACCGTTATTACTACTGATGATGATGATGATAGTTGTAATAATAATAATATAATAATAATAATAATAATAATAATAATAATAATAATAATATAGGGAGAGACAGACAGAGAGACAGAGGCAGAGACAGAGAGAAAGAGAGAGACAGAGAGAGAGAGGCAGACAGAGAGAGAGAGAGAGAGAGACAGACAGGCAGAGAGACAGAGAAAGACAGACAGAAAGACAGAGAGAGAGAGAGAGAGAAAGAAAGAAAGAAAGAAAGAGAGAGAGAGAGACAGAGAGAGAGAGAGACAGAGAGCGTCCACAAATAATACATTCCGAGGGAGAGTACCTAATGTAACACCGTCATTTTGTTCAGATTTTATATTATATCAGATTTTTAAAAAAAAACACAACTATTTTCACATTGCTAGAGGAATGTACCTTGAATAACACAAAATAACACAGAACGAAATAAGAACGACAAGAAAACGACAGAAAATAAATGTCGTCATTGCTCAATACACCAATAATAAAAACAAAGAAAAGCAAGGAAAACGAAGGAAAAGCCAAAGTCCAGCACGTATTTAGTGCACCCTGGACTGTTGGAGCGAAATGCTATCTCTATCGCGTGGTGAGTCACGACAGCATGGCAAAAAAGGAGTTATGAATATTCTGGTAACAACATTTACATTTCTTCTTCTGTTCCCTTATTGTCCATACTTTTTTTCTTTTTACATCTCTGTCTCTTTCTCTCTCACTTTCTCTTTGTCTCTGTCTCTCTCTCTATCTGTCTCTGTCTCTCTCTGTCTCTGTCTCAACCTCTGTGTATGTCTCATGCACCCACACAACGTAAGCATGCACGCATATACGCATACACGCACGCACTGACGCACACACACACACAGACATACTCACACACACACACACACACACACACACACACACACACACACACACACACACACACACACACACACACACACTATTTACTTAACAACGGACACGTTACCCGGATCCCCGATATACCAACCCACAGACCCACAGCTATCGACCTCACTTTAATCTCACCATCCCTAGCCCCAAACGCCACATGGCAAACAGAGGATGACTTGTTGGGATCAGATCACATCCCCATACGTCTTACCCTAAACCATACTACAGAAATAGACGCCATACCACAAGATAGTTTACCCAAGTTTAATTATAAAAACGCTGACTGGATCAGTTTTAAGGCAATCCTTGAAAAGACAAGAACAGATCTATCTGAAGCAATGAACATAAACGAAACGTACGAAGTTTTCTGTAACTCACTCTTAAGGGCTGCTAACATTTCAATTCCAAATCTTACAGTGTCAAAAATAGGAAAACATCATGGAAATATCTGGTGGAATGAGGACTGTCAAAAGGCAGTGAACGAAAAGAAAGAAAAATACAAAATTTATTTAGCAAACAGGTCACCTGAAAATCATACAGCGATGAAAAGTGCCAACATTAAGTGTAACAGAATCATAGAGCAAGCCAAAGAACAACACTGGACATCTTTTTGTAAATGTGAAGTAAATAACCACAAAGACACGATAAAGATTTGGGAAAAACTAAAATTAATGAAAAACGGGATTAAGTTGCCATCAATTCCAGTAAAGCTAGAAAATAACCCTATTCCTAGCTCATTGGAAAAAGCAGAAGCTTTTGCAGACGTGTTTGCTGAGGCCTGTCGTGTAGAAGGACTTCCTGTCTCTGATAGAAATTATAGGGAACGAGATGAAAAGAAAGATGTATATAAGGACCCTGCCTCTGACAATACTCACTACATAAATGCATCACTCACACTTCAAGAATTAAAAGATGCCATTCAGTCCCTTCCAAGTAAAAAAACGTCAGTTGGACTAGATGCAATTTCCAATGAGATGCTGAAAAATTTACCAGAAAATTTTATAATCTTGCTACATGACATATTTCAAAAATGCTGGAATAGTGGGATAATGCCTAACAACTGGAAAGAAACAATAGTGGTTCCTGTACTAAAACCAGGTAAATGTAATACCGATTTGAAAAACTACAGGCCAATTGCATTAACATCACATGTATGTAAACTAATGGAGAAAATAATCTTAAAGAGACTGATGCACTATTGTGAAAAGAATAAAATAATACCAGTAAATCAGGCAGGATTTCGAAAAGGCAGGTCACCAGTAGAGATCCTAACAAAGCTAACTACTAATATAAAACAACAATTTGCAAGACGTCAATGTGTTTTAGCTACATTTTTTTGATATAACGAAAGCATACGATCAAGTGTGGCACTCCCGATTGTTATTCAAATTTAAAAGTATTGGGCTGACAGGTCACATTTTTGGCTATGTTAAGTGTTTCTTAGAAAACAGAGTATTTCAAACGAGGATTGAAAATGTATATTCCACGAAACGAATTCTTCAAATGGGTATCCCTCAGGGATCCGTTATAGCTCCCCTTCTTTTCATGATATTAATGCATGACTTACCCAGTAAAGTATCTAAGCATGTAGTTTTAGCTCAATATGCTGACGATTTATGCATGTGGATGCAGGTAAATATGAAAAAGAAAACTCCTTTGCGCTGTATCAATTATACACGCAAATGCTACCAATTAGAACTTGATAAAATAGCGCGATACATGGTAGAAAATGGGTTACATCTATCCCTGGAAAAAACAAAAATAGTTTTATTTAATAATGGAGCTAACCCAGTAAATATTCCCACTTTCAAACTGGGAGATACTCTTCTTCAGTTTAACGAGTCGATTAAATTCTTAGGAGTTTTCCTTACAGCAAAATTATCTTGGAATCAGCATATTGAATACTTATTAACCAAAGCTCAAAAAAGTTTAAATTTCATAAAAATAGTTCGCAAACAGACATGGGGTCAAGATTCATCAACACTTGTTCATCTTTGTAAATCGCTTGTTAGATCTAAATTAACCTATGCTCAAGAAATCTTCTTCAGTGCACCGAAACACTTACTAAAAAAACTGCAGAGCATAGATTGTAAAGGTTTCAAACTTGCACTGGGTCTTCCAATGCATGCTTCCTGTCTTCGGACATATAATGAAATCAAACTGTTGCCACTTGATGAGCAAAGGAAAGTCGCTTCTACTAAATTTTTGTTAAGAAACACTACCGTGGAAAACATCTCAGAAACAGAAATTAAACTGAGATCAGATACCGACTTTCCAAAACGAGCTAAATCAATATCTTCACAGGTCACACTTGCAACATACACATCTGACGTCATGAAAGGCTCAGGAATTGATCTAGACGTAGATCCTGTATCTATACGACCTTCCTTTTCGCCAGTACCCAGTTGGGAACTCCAAAGAGCACGATTTGACGTACACCACACTAATTTAAAAAAAGGAGACAATATAAACTTACTGGCAAGTCAGGTTAAATGTCATATAAACGACGTATATTCTGATCATTTGAAAATTTACACTGATGGGTCAGTAATTGAAAGAAAAGCAGGCTCAGCGTTTTTAATACCTGCTCTCAAAATTGAAAAATCTTTCTACATAGGACTTGATAAATCTATCTTTACAGCTGAACTCTTTGCAATATTAATGGCTTTAAACTTTCTGATAAGTCTTCCTAGGACAATTTTTCAGATACTTCTTTGCGTTGATTCAAAATCAGTACTTCAGGCTCTTGAATTATCAAAATTACAAACAAGATCAGAAATGATTCTGGAAATAAGTCACTTGATTCATAATTTATCTTTAAGAGGCACTGATATTACTTTCTGCTGGATACCTTCTCATAGTTCTTTTAGTTATAATAATAAAGTTGACAGGGCTGCCAAACGGGGAGCTAATAACTCACCAGATTCAAACAATATCCAGCTTTCTCTGTCGTTGCACGAGAATTACACTTTAGTGGACAACTACGTCTGGAAGCAGTTCCAATTAAAACAGAAAAAGTATGATAAATGTCACATGAACTTTGAAGTTAGCAAAATACTTAAGCAGCTTCATGCCAGCAGAACTATACAGTCCCTTATGTACAGATGGAAACTTGATGCATTCAAAACAAAATATACCAATAACATAGTGTGTCTGTGTGGAAAGAAGATAACACATAGTCATATTCTTTCTTGCGTTAGGGTAAAACGACATATTCCAACACTATCTGTGAGTACAGTTTCTGACATATTTGCCTCATCATCATTACTGTATGAATTTTTTGTTAGCCTGTCAAAAAGTCCTATAGCGAATTACCTTTAAAATGTTATTTGACTTGTTCATTGTTGTGGTTAGTCAATTATTAGTTTTACTTTTTATTCATTTCTTCCGGATATTTACTAATTTTGTTTGTCAGTTTGTTTGTTTAAATCGATAATTATGGTAACATTATTTGTTAGTTTTACCTTCCCCTCTTCAAAACAGTTGTTTTCTGGATCATCTTTTCTCAAATTCAAAATTGACAATTTTCAAATATCTTCTTCACTCCTCCTCTATCACTCCCCCCCCCCTTTTTTTTTTTGTTTTTTTTTGTGTCTAAAATCACTTTAGTGAATAGACATTAAATCAAAGACCACCACCACACACACACACACACACGCACCAATAACGACAACAACAACAACAACAACACAGTCCTCACACACAAACACACACACATACCCTCTCTCTCACATACTCACAAACACACACACACACACACACACACACACACACACACACACACACACACACACACATACCCGCTCTCTCACACACTCACAAACACACACACATGCACACACATTAACACACACACACACATACACACACACTCACACACACACACACACACACACACACACACACACACACACACACACACACACACACACACACACACACACACATAAACACACGGCTTTCTGCTCAAAAACCACTACCACCACAACGATACTGATGATGTAATCAAACAACTCGATGGAGCCTGGGTTAAGAAAAGAGAAGAGATGCAACCTTGACAAATATGCTGTTTTGTACGGCCTCCTTGTCAACTTTCGTAGTTTAAAATGTCTTCAGCTGCTTTTATAGGCACCCTTCTCCCTACTGCAAACTGTGGGTCTTCTTCACTTTCACATCTTCACGACCCCTCATCGGATTTGCTTGTTGGAAATACCGAGAAGGCCACAGGAAGTGAGATGGCTGATGGGAAAAGAAAGCCTCGGTCTTCTTACTGCAACCAATTCGGTCCACAGGAATTGCACAAGAAAGAAAATAATCAAGCCATTAACTTGGCATTTCTTTCTGTTCATTTGTAGTCGAACAATCTTTGGTCATTTTTCTTTATTAACGTATTTCTTTACTTATATGTCTGTTTGTTTGTTAGTTAGTTTATGTGTTAGTTAGTTTGATTGATTGTTTGTTTGTTTGCAGTAACCTAGAAGAATGTCTTTGTTCACGTCAACTGAACCATTATGATAGACAGTGATCATTGTACTTAGAACATCTTCTGTGCGTGATAAATGTATAACAAGTAAGAAATGAAATGGTTCCTCCCATAAAAAAACGTCTTCAGACAAATAATTAAACAAACAAACAAACAAACAACAAGCAATCAAACAAACAAATAAACAAACAAACAAAGAAACAAACAATCAAACAAACAAACAAACAAACAAACATACAAACAAAAACAAAAAACAAACACACAAACAAACAAAATATCCAGAGACTTTCGTGACATGCAAACGGCTATTGTGCGATTTTCGGTAGCCATTGTTAACAAAGAAGTTAGTTGATTTCGTTTATTGTTATAATTTCGTTGTTGTTGTTGTTGTTTTGTCTTTTTGTGTGTTTATTTTGTCATAAAACGGATATGTTGTTCACAAACAACTTCTGCAGTGCCAAGTCACTGAATTAGTTTCTAAGAGTAATCAGCATGTAACTGTGACGATAACAACGAGACAGAACCAACCAACCAACCAACCAACCAACCAATCAACCAACCAACCAACCAACCAACCAACCACACCAACCCAACCAACCAACAACCAAACAAACAAAAAACGAACAAAAGAAAGCAAACAAAACAAAAAACAAAAAAACGATATACATTCAAACAACAAACAAACAAACAAACAAACAAAAACAAACAAACAAACAGACAGACAGACAGACAGACATACAAACAAACAAACGAACAAGGACAAAAGAAAACAAAAGAGGCTTGAAGAAACAACATGATATTTGTGTAATATCCGATAATCACTGAGTATTTGTGAAAACAGAGGTAAAGAAATGAAAGACAAGGTGGTGTGTGTGTGTGTGTGTGTGTGTGTGTGTGTGTGTGTGTGTGTGTGTGTGTGTGTGTGTGGTGTGGTGTGTGTGTGTGTGTGTGTGTGTGTGTGTGTGTGTGTGTGTGTGTGTGTGTGTGAGTGTGTATGTGTGTGTGTGTGTGTGTGTGTGTATGGGGTGTGTGTGTGTGTGTGTGTGTGTGTGTGTGTGTGTGTGCGTGTGTGAGGGTGGGGGGTGGGGGAATTAGCAACGAAGCGACGCACAAGAAACCAATAAAGAGGCAATCACATAAGCAAATAAGATAACATCTCAGAAGCAGTTAAAGAAAACAACAGTCATAATAAAGAAAATGAAAGGCACAAACACAAAGGAAACAAGCTGGTCAAGCCATTCTAAAAATCCCCCTTTAATACAAAAACCATTATGAAAAAAGTCCACCATTGTAGGGTTTTTTGTATTTTTTTTTCTCTCAGTATAACTGTGACCTTGAATAAGATTCACGATGAATTGGAACTTTACGTGACGCGAGGTCAGTGACAGATTGTCACAACGATAAGAACAGAACAAGAGCATAGTGTCATATGTTCTGTAGGATATGCTGTTCACAACCTTTCCTCTAACAGTACTGGTCTTGGATACGTCTCTGATCCCTGTGACTTTGGTCTTATTGCACTGACTGTCAAATGAATGTGTTGTCGACTCCTTAACGAATTGATACCTTTGAATCAACTTTGGTAAAAACATATTCATATAACAGCTGAGAAAATCTTACAAACACATTTGTCTCAAAGATATACACAGACACACAGACTCAGTCAGACGGTCAGGCAGATCTCATCCCCACCCCCGCACGCACGCACGCCACACACACACACACACACACACACACACACACACACACACACCACACACGCACACCACACACACACACACACAGAGTCTCTCTCTCACACACACACACACACACACACAAACACACACACACACACACACACACACACACACACACACTCACACACACACACACATACCCCGGTAGAGGTGAAACATTACCACCTTTATTTTGCAAAATGATATAAGCTCTTTCCGAAATATCAAAAGAGGGGTCAGGCAAGGTTGTGTTCTGTCACCAGATTTGTTTTCACTTTACAGCGAAAACATCATCAGAAACCTAGAAGAATGCCCTGAGATAAAGGTTGGAGGAAAAATGATAAATTACATTCGTTACGCAGATGACACCGTGCTAATTGCAGAAAATGAAAACCTTGTGAATATAATATAAATAGAAAGCAAAATCTAGGGTTGGAGCCAAATAGCAAGAAGACTGAAGTCATGGTAATCAGTAAAAAAAAACACATGAAATCCCCTCATGTAAAGTAACAGCTTTGGGACTGGTTGATAAGCTTAGATTTGATTTTATCAAGATTTTGCGCTATATAAATATTGTAATTATTATTATTAATTATTATTATTATTATTAAATATCTGGAAACGGTCATCTTACCAGACTGCAGATGCACATCAGAAATAGCCAACAGAATCGGCCAAGCCAAAACAGCATTCAAGAAGATGAAAAGCATTCTTACCAACAAATGCCTATCAGTTAACATCAGGAAGAGATTTCTTGAATGTTATCTAGAACCGATAATGTTATACGGTTGTGCGGCGTGGACAGTCAACACGCAAAGCCAGAACAAGATTGAGGCAGCCGAGATGTGGTTTCTAAAAAGAATGTTGAGAGTTCCATGGACAGCAAAGAAAACAAACGAGACAGTCTTGATGGAGGCAGGCACAAGAAGATCATTGATGAGGAAGATAAGAATAAAACAAGCAACATTTATAGGCCATTTTATGAGGAAAGGAGATTAGAACACCTGGTCACAACAGGAAAGCTGGAGGGAAAGAGAATACCAGGTAGACCCAGAGGCAGAATATTGGACGGACTTGCAGGGTGGCTGAGATGATGGAAGATGTGCTTGCGGCGACAAGGGATAAATGCTTATGTAGGGCCATGATCGCCAATGCCATGCAGCAGGGCACATGATGATGATACTTTGATAGTGAGGTTGGAAAATGGGTTTAGAAACAAACAAACAAACAAGCAAACAAATGAAGAGCTAACGAGCCAATCAACTTAAAAGCCAATTATGCCACATACAAATAAACCCGAGTAAACAGACATGAGATCTAAAGTCAAGCAACTTATAATATTATTTTATCCTATCCTTTTCATAACACTAAATATCAAGATTGCGAAAACAAAAGCAAGCAAACAGACAAACAAACAAATTTGTAATCTGCTAAAGGAAGCAGGAAGAGAAATAAACAAATCTTTAAACAAATGTTTAAGACATAATTAGAAAATGAAACAATCAAACAAACAAACAGACAGAACAAACAGATATGTAAACTGCGAAGGGAATCAAAAAAAAAATACACAAGCCTTTGGACAACTCTTCAAGGAGATAATCAGAAGATAAACAGATAAGTAAACACAAGAAACCCCAATCAAACTGTGATGTGAAGACGTAGAGAGAACAATGTAACAGGCAATATGCAAGCAAGCAAATGTCTGAGGGGGGGGGGGGGGGGGGGGGTTTGAAAGAAACACGAAAAATTCAAAATCAAACAAACAAACAAACAAACAAACGAAAACAACAACAACATACAAACACAAACAAGGGGCACAACTACAGGCGACATACAGCATCCTTGGCCACATCATTATTTTTACACCGATCGTGTTTCAACAACGACGACGTCTGCTTCGATTTTCTCTCCCAATATGACGTCCCATTTTGTTTTCCCCTTCGTCTCATGTTTTCTTCACCTTCACCCCCACCCCCACCCCACCCCCACAACCCTCTACCTTCACCCTACCTTTCCCCTCTTTTATGTTTCTCTCCAAATGCTAGAAATTTGCGTTGAAACACAACTAAAGCAAATAGATGAATTCCCGTTTTGTGTTGGAAGACATTTTGTGCTGTAATGAAGAAGGCTCCCGAGTGGTGTGAGTGTGTACGGTGAGTGAGGGTGGGGGTTGGAGTAAGAGGAGGTGGGTGGGCATCGGAGCCAGGGATGAGCTGTGAGTAGAAAAGAGGAAGGAAGAAAAGAAAGCGATCAGGAAAAAGACAGAGGGGGGGAATAGGCAGGCAGATAAAGCATTATTATAAATCAGAACTCCTTTATTTTGTATAGCGCTTTTCTCTGAACCATTTGGACTGTGTGCATGACACATAATCATGTATTTCTTTTCGTTATCTTTTTATGTATTTATTTATTTACTTATTTATTTATTCATTTATTTATTTATCGGTGTTTGTTTGTTTGTTTGTTTCTTTCTTTCTTTCTTACTTTCTTTATTCATAGTTTATTTATTTATTATTTGTTTATTCATTTATTTGTTTATGTATCTATATATTATTATTTATTCATTTTTGTGTAGAGCACGGAAAACCTCAAGCTTTTAGGCGAGCTGACCACACTCCGGAATGTTGTTGTACAGTCTGCATCTTTGGTGGGAATGTTCGTGTTTCTAGTTTAGATTTATAAAAAATCAGTCTTGGTATGGTTATGGCATACAAGAAATGAAATTTACGGTAAACAGAAACAAAAATTCGAGGTGAGAGGAAGAAATTGAGAGAGAGAGAGAGAGAGAGAGAGAGAGAGAGAGAGAGAGAGAGAGAGGAGAGAGAGAGAGAGAGAGAGAGAGAGAGAGAGAGAACAACAATGTACATTTAATTTTGCAGGTAGTGGCATGAGCATATGATTGCTTTTTTGTTTTTATCCCTAACCCTTGCTAATGGACTATGTACACAAATGCAAGTATAGTCTACATCTCGAAGTGTTTATGCAAAACGATAATGCCAGAACAAACATCAAAATGATACAAACTAGAAATGTCGGTATGCAGTAGTATTGAGAGAGAAATAGACAGGAAGAAGAGAGAGAGAGAGAGGAGAGAGAGAGAGAGAGAGAGAGAGAGAGAAGAGACAGACAGACAGACAGACAGACAGACAGACAGACTGACAGACAGACCTGACAGACGGACAGACAGGGGATAAAAAGGACACGTACATGTATATGTGTCTGTTTGTTTGAAAACTATCATATTAAAATAAAAAGATTACAGCGAGAACAAAACACATACTAGAATAAAAAGAAAAAGTATGTAACTCGTTCAAAACAAGTGTGACTACCCGCGTTCAAGCAAACAGGAACCAGAAAAAAAAAAAAAAAAAAAAAAAAACACGAAAAAAGAATAAGAACG
>CM060314.1:33160313-33165313 GCA_030674185.1 Monoplex corrugatus | reverse complement strand
ATATATGTCTTCATAGAAAGATACTTTAGACTTGAAGATACGTCTTCATAGAAAGATAGTACAGACTTAAATATGTGTTTTTGAGAGGGATACTGCAGACTCGAAGACATCGTTATATAAGGATACTACAGAATCGAAGATATATTTTTATAGAAGGATATTACAGACTTGAAGATATGTCTTTATAGAAGGATATTACAGACTTGAAGACATGTCTTTATAAAAGAATATTACATAACTGAAGATAATGTCTTTATAGAAGGATACTACAGACTCAGAGATATGTCTTTATAGAATGATATTACAGATTTAAAGATATGTTTTTAGAGAAGGATACTGCAGACTTGAAGATATCTCTTTATTGAAGGATACTACAGACATTGGAAATATGTCTTCACAGAAATATACTACAGACTTGAAAATCTGTCTTTAGAGAAGCATACTGTAGACTTGAAAACCTGTTTCTGTAGAGGGATACTGCAGGCTTGAAGATGTTTTTTTTTATATTTTGATGATGTTTGTTTGCTTCATGATATCTGCTCATAGCCTCTTCATTCGTTGACTACGTGACCAAAGGTGGATCGGGACCAGCAACTTGAAATGTCTCCTGCAAGGTGGTCCATATCTTGCGTCCATACAGAAGACGTTGACATAACGACAGCCCTATACACAGCGTGTTTGTTTTCTTTGCCAAGCCATTCTCCTTTGATTCAGCCTGATAGACTGTGGTCTTCGTTTTCTTTGTCAAGTCATTCTCTTTTGATTCAGCTCTGTAAACACTGGTCTTTTGCTTTCTTTGTCACGCCATTCTCCTTTGATTCAGCTCTGTAAACAATGGTCTTTGTTTTCTTTGTCATGCCATTCTCCTTTGATTCAGCTCTGTAAACAGTGGTCTTTGTTTTCTTTGTCATGCCATTCTCTTTTGATTCAGCTCTGTAAACAGTGGTCTTTGTTCTCTTTGTCACGCCATTCTCCTTTGATTCAGTTCTGTAGACAGTGGTCTTTGTTCTCTCTGTCACGCCATTCTCCTTTTATTCAGCTCTGTAAACAGTGGTCTTTGTTTTCTTTGTCACGCCATTCTCCTTTGATTCAGCTCTGTAAACAGTGGTCTTTGTTTTCTTTGTCACACCATTCTCCTTTGATTCAGCTCTGTAAACAGTGGTCTTTGTTTTCTTTGTTTGTCACATCATTTCTCCTTTGATTCAGCTCTGTAAACAGTGTTCTTTGTTTTCTTTGTCACACCATTCTCCTTTGATTCAGTTCTGTAAACAGTGTTCTTTGTTTTCTTTGTCACACCATTCTCCTTTGATTCAGTTCTGTAAACAGTGTTCTTTGTTTTCTTTGTCACGCCATTCTCCTTTGATTCAGCTCTGTAAACAGTGGTGTTTGTTTTCTTTGTCACACCATTCTCCTTTGATTCAGTTCTGTAAACAGTGGTGTTTGTTTTCTTTGTCACACCATTCTCCTTTGATTCAGTTCTGTAAACAGTGGTGTTTGTTTTCTTTGTCACACCTTTCTCTCCTTTGATTCAGTTCTGTAAACAGTAGTGTTTGTTTTCTTTGTCACACCATTCTCCTTTGATTCAGCTCTGTAAACAGTGTTCTTTGTTTTCTTTGTCACACCATTCTCCTTTGATTCAGCTCTGTAAACAGTGTTCTTTGTTTTCTTTGTCACACCATTCTCATTCATTTCTTCTATCTGTAGTCCTCTGGAGGGACGTCGTTGGACGGACAGGCAGCCACACTAGTTTTTCTCTAGCAGTCTGTGGAGGAAATGCAAGTTGCTGTAAATGAAGCTTTCTAAACAACTTTGTCTTTTTGGTGATATTTGATTTAGTTATGAGATGATCATGTTAAGGAACGAAGTAATGCTTGAGAATTAGGACTACAACAACTAACAGCTCTGCTACTTTGAGTACCGTCTCGTCACATTTGGTTTGATTCCAGTCTTCGTCGTTGTCATCGTTGTGGTGGTATACGTTTATCATCATTAAAGTCAATTAACATCATGAAAATGTTTCCTTTCTTTGATGTCTGTTCCATCACAGAGAGGGACGTTCAAAGGATGAAGACCTGAACAGACCTTTTGTACTGTTTTCTGGGAGCTGAGACTGGAGGTGATCAAAGCAAATTTCCCCGATCCCATTTTAAAACGTTCTTTGATGTAGCCGACAGACACACGTAGGGGGTAGAGTTTAACCCTTTTATTCCCACACCTATGGTTGAGGTGCTGGAGTGAAAGAGTTATTGGACACACACACACACACACACACACACAAATCCCAGAAAGGGACTGCCAATGCTGTTTGGTGTTTCCCTTATTAAGCGTGACGTTTGTGACATTGTTTGGTTTGCTTCGTTTTGCTTTTGTTTGTTGTAGTTGTCATTGTTGTTGCTGTTGCATTTGTTTATTTAGTGAAATAAAGATATTCTTTCGAAGCGGCGTTAAAGATGCCAAGAACATGGTGTAGTAAAATGCAACAATGGGACACAAATGGCTGCGACTGAAATCAGGTTATGAAATAACTGTGGATGATTTTGTTTGGCGAAATCCATCACTATGGCAGAGTTGCTGCAGTAGAGTTATTAACCTCATGGCTGTAGTCTTCACTTTTGTTAACAGAAGACGCCAAGCAGGTGATGCGATGACAGGAATAAATCCTTTGGCTGGGTTTCTGTGACCCCCCTCCCCCACACCTATAACACACAAGCATTTTGGCTTAATTAGGAGAGACAGAGATGTCTCTTGTCTGAACGTAACGACAATGAAGCTGTCTCTCTACCTGTCCATCTCCCTCTGTCTCTGTATCTCTGTTTGAGTATTTCTCTTTCTGTTTCTGACTCTATCTCTCTTTATTCTCATCTTCTTCCTTTGTCTCTGTCTCTTTTTTATATATTTTTTTAATCTTTCTCTAACTCTTTATCTGTCTCTGTCTCTGCCTCTCTGTCTGTCTGTCTGTCTGTCTGTCTGTCTCTGTCTGTCTCTCTGTCTCTCTCTCTCTCTTAATCACTCTTTTACGTTTGAATATAGCAGAAGTTTCACAAGGTCACAATAGTAACCTTGAGCTGAGCAAAATCGGGATTTTATGTAAACATTCTTTTTGTTTTATTTTGTTCGGTTGGTTGGTTGATTGATTGGTTGATTGACTGCTCACTATTTTTTTTATAGAAATATTTGGTTGTTGTGGTTAATTGTTTGTGTACTTTTTATTGAAACCGTTGGTTGTTTGGTTGTTGTTGTTTTTTTGGTTGGTTGGCTGGTTGCTTGTTTGGTTGGTTGGTTCTTTATTTAATTTTTATTGTAGAAACAGAGATTTGACACGCACACATCTTCGTGGGTTTTCTTTTTCTATTGTTCCCAACTGCACCCCCGGTTACCCAGGAGAAAAACAAAACGAGTGCGAGTTAATCACCGTACGTGTTTAAACGTGATGATGGCTGAAAATAACTGTTATTCCCATAAAATTATGCATATTATAACCTATTGGCAGGGTCATGAACTGTGAACAGCGCAAGTACTTTAAGTTCTGTGTAACTTTCAAGTACTGTGCTACAGAACAACTTGTCTGTCCTTATCCCTCACCTCTCAGAGGAACTAAGTATGAGTCTACCAACATTTCACCCTAGACGTCCCACTTAGAGTTCAGGTCTCGGCTGTCTCCGCCTGCTAAGTGCCACTAGCTCCATCATTATGGCAAATTTCTCACAGCCAGCTAACAAATGGGTCTGCGTACTTCTGGAAGACTTAAGAACTACTTTACGATACTTTTCAAGAAGTATTTTGTCTTGTAAGTACCTCCCACGTCCTTTTTTTTCTTGTAAGTACCTCCCACCTCCTTTTTTTTTTTTCAATCTCCTAAGCGTCCACCCTCAGTTTCTTCTGTCCTCAATATTTCTTTTGAGTAAACGCTGTATTCCTCCCTTCCTCCTTCCCCTTCCTCCTCCTTCCTCCCATCCCTCCCTCTCCCTCTCCCCTCTCCTCTCTCTGCCCTCTTTTGTCTGCCCGCCTGACTGTATGCCTGACTGTTAATTTGTCTGTATGTCTGTCTGTCCGTCTCTCTGTCTCTCTGTCTGTCTCTGTCTCTCTGTCTCTCTGTCTGTCTCTGTCTCTGTGTCTCTCTGTCTTCCTGTTTCTCTGTCTATGTCTCTGTCTGTCTCTATCTGTCTCTGTCTGTCTCTCTGTCTCTGTCTCTCTCTCTTCATGTGCATGTGTGTATGTGTGTGTGTGTGTGTGTGTGTGTGTGTGTGTGTGATTCCTGCGTGCGTCCGTGCACGCTATATGCCGTGCAATTTAAGGCTGCTGGCAGATCAAAGTGAGCAATCATCGAAGACGTGAGGAAATGCAACGTTCGACTAGGACAATCATGTCACCAAACGAAACAGCAAGACAGGCGTGGAACAGACAGGGAATAAAAGAAGTGTGACTGAATGGTTCAGACGTTTGCCAGCCAATAACCAAACTCGAGGTTAAGTTCCAAAGTTCGTTTTCCGTTGAGGCCTCCACTTTTTCTCCTCGGCTTGACCGGAAAATCGAACTGAACGTCTAGTTCTTCGGAAGGGGATACAAAACGAGTCGGACCCGTGTGCCTTCTGGCCTGCGCACGCTAAAGATCCACGGCAGTTAAAAATCGTGAGGAGCAGGGTATTTGCCCGTTGCCCTTGTATAAAACATTGGAGAGTAGATTGATTTCCCAAGTCTTTCCCCCTTGAAGTCTAATTAGCCTTCTTGCTTTTCTGAAGTGTCTTGGCAAAACAAAACAAAAAAACAAAATGAAATTTAAAAAAAAAGAAAGAAATGAGTGACGCATTCTTTAAGGTGAGAGCAGCATCAGTTTCGCACGGTAAATCCACTTTGACGAGGAGAAATGGATATGAAAAAACATAAACGGTGTCTTAAAAACTGTGAATCGCAATGACAACTATGGCTTCAACTGAAACACTGCAGGTGTAACACGACTGTCAAGCCATTCTAAACTATTTCTGTTCAAAAAAAAAGAAAAC
>CM060314.1:33152813-33155313 GCA_030674185.1 Monoplex corrugatus | reverse complement strand
AGAATGATCTATGATAAAGACCAGAACGATGGAAACATGAACATGGATAACGAAACAGCACAGTTTTCTGTTTGTTTGTTTGTCTTTTAATATTGCGGGCTGGAAATTAACTCAAGACATCAGATCCTGAGTCCTCAGCTCTATTTAAGAAACCCACTTGCCCAATAGAACAGAAAGGTCTTTGCTGACCTTCTCTCCTAGAATGCTTTGTCAAGTGTTCAGTCCCTTGTCAGGAACATTCTCTCTCTCTCTCACTCTTCGCTTCTCTCTCTCTTCTCTTGCATCTCTCTCTATCTCTCGCAGTCTCTTTCTCTCTCTCTCTCTCTCTCTCTCTCTCTCTCTCTCTTATTATTAAAATAAT
This sequence comes from Monoplex corrugatus, assembly GCA_030674185.1. Lineage (NCBI taxonomy): Eukaryota > Metazoa > Mollusca > Gastropoda > Littorinimorpha > Ranellidae > Monoplex > Monoplex corrugatus. Next base: position 33,154,952 of record CM060314.1, on the reverse strand, counting down.
ATATACTCTCCCCTCTCTCCCGCAGTCTCTATCTCTCTCCTCTCCCCATGTTTATCTATTTCTGTCTCTTTCTCTCTCCTCTATCTCTGTGTCTCTGTCCCACTCACTCTGTCTGTCTGTCTGTATGTCTGTCTGTCTCTCTCTCTCTCTGTCTTGCTCTCGTTTTCTGTCATGTTCATTTTGCGATTTCAATATAAATAGATGAATTACATGTGTGGACCACCACATTCATTGGCAAGGAAAGGGAGGCTGTGACAGGATGTAGTTGATTCTTCTGGATTGGTTTGTATATCAGCTGAGGCATGAAGCAGGGATTTTTCTGTCTAAATGAATTTTAGTTTTAAGTGAATTAATTACATAAAAAAACAACAAACAAAGATGTAATCTCTATGTCTTTCTTTCTGTCTCTCTTGTCTCTCTCTTTCTCTGTTTGTTTGTCTGTCTGTCTCTCTCTTTTCTCTGTCTGTCTGTCTCACTCTCTTTCTGTCTGCCTGTATGTGTCTGTCTTTCTCTCTCTCTCCCTCTCTCTTTCTCTCTGCCTATATGTCTGTCTGTTTCCTCTCTCTCTCTCTCTCTCTCTCTCTCTCTCTCTCTCTCAGTATCCCTTTGTCTGTCTGCCCGTCCATCTGCCTGTCCGTCCATCTGCCTGTCCGTTCGTCCGTCCGTCTGTCTGTGTGTTTGCGTGCATGCGTACGTGCGTGCGTGTCTGCCTGTCTGTCTGTTTGTCTCTCCCTCTCTCTCTCTCTCTCCTCTCATCGTTCGTTATTCGTTACAAGGGCAGAGGCGTGAGAAGAAGGAATTACTCCCCTTCACCAGTCTCAAAGGGACATAATTGTATTACAAGCTTGTAAAAGCACGGCCAGCAAAGACGTCTTGGTCCTCACGTGGAAACATGACGATAAAGACAAACCTTTCGTTGGAGCCTGAAACATGTTTATCTTTTTTTTTTCACGTGACAAGAGGCGCGTGCTTGTCATGCGCTTACTGGGATGTCATGATACGTACCGTAAAACTTTCAGTGTGTTCCCATGTGAGATTTGTTCTTGTCTTCTTCGATGATGCCACGTTCATTCCTTCAATGGGTTAAAATTTCACATGGAATCCCCCTTTCAGTCTCTCTCATTTATTTCTTTTGGCCTAGTGTGTTCGTGCATGCCCTTGTTCATTTGTTCCAGCGTGTGTGCGTGTGTATGTGTGTGTGTGTATGTGTGTGTGTGTGTGTGTATATGTGTGTGTGTGTGCGTTTGTGTGAGCGTGTGTGAGTGTGTGTGTGTGTGCGTTTGTGTGAGCGTGTGTGTGTGTGTGTGTGTGTTTGTGTGTGTGTTTGTGTGTGTGGAGTTTGTATGTGTGTGTGTGTGTGGGTTTGTGTGTGTGTGTGTGTGTGTGTGTGTGTGTGTGTGTGAATGAGTGTGTCTGTGTACGTCTGTGTCTGTGTATGTGTGTGTGTGTGTGTGTGTATTACGTATGTGTGTGTATGCATGTGTGCGTGTATGTATGTGTGTGTGTTTGTGTATGTGTTTGTATTGTGTGTGTGCGCGTACGCACGCGCGTGCGTGTATGCGTGTGTGTGTCTGTGTGCATAGAGTGGTATCTAATGTTGCATGCTGCGGTTTGGGGAGCAAAGTTTGTGAAAGAAAGAAAACTATGAATAGAGTGAATAACAGCTGTATTTTTAGTAAACAAACCAGCAAGTCGAGAGTGAAAAGTAATGAGAACTGTTTTTGAGTAAGCAAAAATAAATGAGAAATGTTATAAAAAAACAAAAACAAACGTACTAGCAATGTCTTAAAAAAGTTATAAATAAAAACAAAACGTAATAACAATGTCTTCAAAAAGAAAAAAAAAGTGATGAACAAAAGAAAGACATGATAACAATGTCTTCAAAAGAAGTTATGAATAACAGCGAAAGGTAATAACAATGTCTTCAAAATGAAAAAAAAAAAATGAATAAAAGCAAAATATAATAACAATGTCTTCAAAATAAAACAAAGTATAAATAAAAGCAAAACGTAATATTAATGTCTTCAAAAAGAAAAAAAAAGTTATCAATTAAAACAAAACGCAATAACAATGTCTTCAAAAAAAAAAAAAAAAAAAACAAACTGTTACGAATAAAAGTAAAACGTTATAACAATATCT
>CM060314.1:33137813-33140313 GCA_030674185.1 Monoplex corrugatus | reverse complement strand
AATTGCCTACAAATGTTGCCTGTTGTTTCCTAATCTTCCTTATGAATGAGATTCTTGTGTCTGCCTCCATCAAGACTGTCTCGATTATTGTCTTTGCTGTCCATGGAACTCTCAACATTCTTCTTGGAAACCACATCTCGGCTGCCTCAATCTTGCTCTGGCTTTGCTTGTTGACTGTCCACGCCCCACAACCGTATAACGGTATTGGTTCTATACAACATTCAAGAACTCCCTTCCTGGTGTTAATTGACAGGCATTTGTTGGTAAGAATGCTTGTCATCTTCTTGAATGCTGTTTTAGCTTGGCCGATTCTGCTGGCTATTTATGATGTGCATCTGCCGTCTGGTGAAATGATCGTTCCCAGGTATTTAAACTTATCAACCTGTCTCAAGGTTGTGCCGTTTTCTGTTATTTTGCATGAGGGGATTTCATGTTTTTACTGATCATCATGACTTCAGTCTTCCTGCTGTTTAGTTCCAACCTTTTACCTTTGCTTTCTATTTTTAGTATATTCACATATTTTGTAGGTCCCTTTCATTTTCTGCAACCAGCACGGTGTCATCTGCGTATCGAATGTTGTTTACATCCTTTTCCTCCAACCTTTAATCCAGGGTCTTCCTCTAGCTTTCTCATGATAGTGAAAACAGATCTGGAGACAAAACACACACCCTGTCTGACTCCTCTTTTGACGTTTTGGAAAGAGCTTATATCATTTTCTATTCTCATTGCAGCTGTTTGTTCCCAATAAATATGTCTGATTATCCTAAATCTTTTCCATCTAGTGTCCTATAGGCTCATGGAAAGGACTGGGACTATACGGTCGAGTCTCATACACTTCACGGATGCATCTTTGAGGGTATTCCATACATTTCCTGATCAACGCTGCAGGCATTTCTATCTCTCGGACTTAGTGAATGCCAGGATACATTATACGTAATCGTAAATACAGCAATGTCGCGTACTCTCAACGCAGAATGGAATTCCACAGATCCATGGGTATCGTCTCCATCGTCTTGCATCATCATAGCAGTGTTGGGAATCATCCCTGACACTGGGGCTGCTAGCATGGAGTACAATATAGGACAGGGGAAATATATGCTACTCATCACTATTACTAGTATCTGGGAAAGTTGTTAATTGCTTTGGACACTACATGTACATAGTGTCTTACGGGAGAAAGAGATTCAGTTTCAGTTTCAGTTTCAGTTTCTCAGGATGATGTTTCCACACTCGGGATGTATTCCATATACATTAATGTCACGGGTACCATGTGATGGAGAAGATCTCGAATGATCACAGCGATAGCCTTAAAGCCTGCACATAAATCCATAAACTGGCCAGGTGTTCAGGTCTACCTAGCCGATGGGTTTTGTATCTTATATTAGTATTTTATCAGATTATCGTCGGAACAGTTTTGGTTACTTTGTGATAACATGCATAGAGAAATACAAAGAGAGAGAGAGAGAGAGAGAGAGAGAGAGAGAGAGAGAGAGAGGAGAGAGAGAGAGACAGTGAGAGAGAAGGAAGAGAAAGAGAGAAAGAGAGAGAGAGAGAGACGGACCGACAGAATGAGAGAGTGAGAGAGAGAAAGAGAGTGAGAGAGAGAGTGAGAGAGAGAAAGAGAGAAAGACAGAGACATACAGAGACAAACAGAGAGACAGAGAGAGACGGACAGACAGAATGAGAGAGTGAGAGAGAGAGAGAGAGAGAGAGAGAGAGAGAGAGAGAGAGAAAGACAGAGAAAGACGGACAGACAGAATGAGAGAGTGAGAGAGCGAGAGAGAGCGTGAGAGAGAGAGAGAGAAAGAGAGACAGAAAGAGATAGAGAAAGAGATATTGAGATAGAAAGAGAGAGAGAGAAAGAGAGAGAGAGAGAGAGTCAGACAAACAGATAAATAAAGATAGATAATGATCATGATAATGATAAAGGTAATAATAATACATCTATTTTCCATGTAGAACATTTTTTTTATCTAAAAGGCTCTTTTCAGACTTCCTGCATGGTTGCTTGCATACTAGGTTTTTTGTTTTTTTTTATGTTTTCACAAGCCAAGGAGTGACATGATTTGCAGGACTGTCAACGTGTTTACTTCAGGTCAACACACACGTTGACCAGGGAGATGTTAAACATCTCCATCCTCTACCCACCAGGCAGTGGTGTCTTGGCGGATTCAACTTAAAACCTTTCGATTGGAAGCTTACCTACCTGCTTGACTACTATACTCGTATTGAAGAGAGAGAGAGAGAGAGAGAGAGAGAGAGAGAGAGAGAGAGAGAGAGAGAGAGAGAGAGAGAGAGAGAGAGGGGGGGGATGGGGAAGACAGTGAGACACACTTTGTACGTGTGTGGGGATAATAAAACTAAGATGAATAATAAACGGAATGCCAGCTTTAGTGTACTGCATTTTTGATGCTGTTTTTTTTTCCCTCCATTTTACAGGAGTGTTCCCTCCTCAAACGGACCCAGTACATACACAGGGCAGACAGCCTGATTCCTGAAG
>CM060314.1:33127813-33132813 GCA_030674185.1 Monoplex corrugatus | reverse complement strand
ACTTTCCTATTTATTGAATTGGTTTCCGAGCTTCCAAACCACACCGTTTTGATCAGTGGTTCAGGTCACACGGTTCTGGCACTGAAAATCATATTTTCGTTATGATGCTTTCTGTTTTTCCCCGTTTTTTATTTCTTCCCATGGGAATGAAACAGCTGTGATCAAAAGAACGAGGTCATATGTCATAACCTTATGTTATTTTTAACCTCCATGCCAAATGATTGATTACACTCTTTTTTAGCCAGACTGTCGGTTTTAGTGCTAACACGGACGTGAGATTTCTGTTGTGCCCTCTGGAGCGATCAGTTATTGGAAAGGCTTTTTCTTTGTTTTGTTTTTGTTTTGTTCGCTGAGCATATTTGATGTCTAACCCACACCCTCACGATCCCCATTTAACCGTTGTTCAGAGCAGTCAAGCGTTCTTGTTGTTTTTGTTGTTGGTGTTTTGCTGCTATTGTTACTGTTGTTGTTGATGATGATGATGATGATGATGCTGTTGTTGTTATTGTTGTTGTTGCTTTTTCGTTGTTGCTGTTGTTGTTGTTGTTGTTGTCCTTCTTGCCGTCATTGTTGTTCCTTTTATGGTTGTTGTTGTTGCTGTTATTGCTGTTGATTTTTTTTGTGCTGCTGTTGCTGCTGCTGTTTTTGTTGTTGTTGCAGTTATTGTCAGCGTTGTTGTTGTTGCTGCTTCTGTTGTTGTTGTTCTTGCTACTGCTGCTGATGTTGTTGTTTTGCTTCTATTGATGTTGTTGCTGCTGCTGCTGCTGTGTTCCATATTCTATTGCTGTTCTTGTTGCCATTGCTGCTGTTTTTATTGCTATTATTGTATTGTTATTGTTGTTATCGTTACTGTTGTCGTTACTGTTATTGTTGTTATTGCTGTTGTTGTTTTGTTGTCACACAAAGTCTACTGTGTGAATGGTAGGGTAATGTCCCTGGGGAGACTGTGTTGCCACCGCACAGCCATGAGCATTTATGGGCATGCTGCAATACTCACTGCGAAAATGTATCAATGATTGTGTTTCCTCAAAAAGGCAGACATTGAGTTAACAGTCCCCACATTGCATTTGTCCGCCAAATCCGCAGTTTTACATTCAGAAAATGAAAGAATCGAGTTACGTGTTGCCAATTTGTCAATTTGTCTTTCTCTTCTGATACTAACAGTGATAATAATACCGACATTTAGGATAATAGTAATGGTGAAAAAATGTTATAATAATGATGATGATAATGATAATGATGATGATGATGAGATGACGATACTACTACTACTACTTCTACTACTACAATTACTACTTCTACTACTATTAATGATGTTGATGATGATAGTGATTATTATGATACTACTACTACTACTGCTACTATTGAAACTGCTACTACTACGATTACTCCTACTGATGATGATGATAGTGATTATCATGATATCACTACTACTATTGATACTACTATTACTACTGCTGCTACTTTTACTACTACTACTAGTTGTTGTAGTAGTAGTGGTGGTAGTAGTAGTAGTAGTAGTAGTAGTAGTAGTAGTAGCAGATAGTAGTAGTAGTAGCCAGTAGTAGTAGTAAGTGTAGTAGTGTAGTAGTAGTAGTAGTAGTAGCAGCAGCAGCAGTAGTAGTAGTAATAGTAGCAGTAGTAGTAGTAGTAGTAGTAGCAGTAGTAGTAGTAGAAGTAATTGTATAGCGCAAACAATCCATGTTAGAGTATGCTCGCTGCGTTTTGCATCGGAAAAAAAAAATCTTCTGTTTTTCCAGTTGTTCGAACAATGCAGAAAGATTTGTTTTATATTGTAAGCCCTTCCATGCTTTCACATAATCGTACCATCGGCTACAAGAGAGGTAAGGGATGGGTGAGAGGGAACAGACAGACAGACAGACAGACAGAGAGGAGACGGAGGGAGGGGAGAGAGAGAGAGGAGACAGAGAGAGTTTAGAGAAAGAGAGAGAGAGACAGACAGATAAAGAGAAAGAGGGAGAGAAGAGAGAGAGGAGAGAGAGAGAGGAGAGAGAAGACAGACAGAGACAGACAGACAGACAGACAGAGACAGAGAGAGGGCATTAGCCATATAGCCATTGTCGCGAAAACACCACTTAGGAATATGATTTTTCTTTCATATTTTCCAGTGTTCGTGATATTTGTTTCTTTTTCTTTTTCTTTTCTTTTCTATCGGAAACATTCAGGGATTATATTGTCATGTTATGAAGAGGACGTGAGTTGCTGTTCTACCCGAAGTGAAACCCGTATTACGGTGAAAGCACACGAGAACACCGAGTTGAAATGTAACCATCGAGTATGTCATGTAATAACATTGTACTAACCTTCCCTCCCTACCTACAAACACACACCCTTCTTTTATACATTCCCTGTGAATCATTGCTGTGAACTACATCTTGGGGTGGGGGGGGGGGGGGGGTTACAAACACACAACCGAAAAAAAAAAGAAGGAAAAGAAAAGAAAGTCAACAGAACAAATCAAACCAAATAGTTAGCAGAACGACAAAATCTTCACCTGCTTTGGGAGTTTAACCCTTTTGACTTCCGCATCCTGTCCACCACCATCCTGCATTATCAAATTTGTCAACTATGTTATCATCATTATCATGTGCCCTGCCGCATGGCGTTGGCGATCATGGACCTCCATACGCATCTATCCCTTGTCTCCGCAAGCACTTCTTCCACCCTCTCTATCCTCAGCCACCCCGCAAGTCCGTCCAATATTTTCTCCGTGTTAGCAGGACAAAATCTTGACACTTTGATTCCCTCACCCTATCTACCAGCTTCCTACGGGAAGCTGGTGGATAGGGTGAGGGAATCAAAGGGTTAAGTTACAGGAAGCTGGTGGATAAGGTGAGGGAATCAAAGGGTTAAGTTTTGCAGTTGGTAGATAGGGTGCGAGGGTCAAAGGGTTATTAAGGAACTTCCCGTCGTAGGACCTTGATTTCTGACAAAGCATACTCTGGAAAAGGTTACACAAGCCTACATGACCATCCCCCAACATTTTTGTTGTCTTGTCTCACAACAGTGTCTTTCTCAAAGGTTTCTATTTCGTTTGTATTTCAGAGCAGACAGTTGAATTCTGTCGAAGGAAAGGTCTGTTTGACTCTCTGCTTTTCTGTGTGTTTTTTTCTGTTTTTTTTTTTTTAACACTGCAAGGCAGAGAACCCTACTTTCCTTTTTTTTTTTAAAGGACTGTGAAAATGCAAAACGGAAGCCAACTATTGTGATTTCCTTGGGGAAAAACGGTGAAATATTGCCACTAGCTAGGTGCTTAGCAAAGTGAATACAACCAAAAGCGAAATGAGGAGATACATGCTTTACTTTTATCTGCAAACACAAACCAACAATGGTGACATGCACCAGCTGTCTTGTGGCAGCAATTAGTGTAACGGACTACTACAGACTGGAAGGTTGTGGGTTCGAATCCCATTAATATCTGTCAAAATATTTGAGGCGTGATTTTTTTGGCTCAACAACAGACAGACAGACAGACAGACAGACAGACAGACAGATAGACAGAGAAACAGACAGAAACAAAAAAGACAGAACGGGAGACACAGGAACAGGCAGACAGACAGAGAGAGAGAGAGACACACACACACACACACACACACACACACACACACACCACACACACACACACACACACACACACACACACACACACACACAGACGGACAGAAGGACAGAGAATAAATGTCCAGAACACCAACGAGCGGTAGAAACGGACTTGGCAAGACCGATTTTATCCAGTAAGTGTTGTTATTACTGATAAAAGACATCACATATGTTTCATACCAACTCGAATGCGAAAGGGAATTGTCTGTTGTGTGGGTAAAAAGCCTTTAGTGGCAAGCAAATCGTTCACACATGTTTCGGCTCCACCCCGTTACAATCATTCCCCAGCCCTGGTGGTTAAGTAGTTGACAGCAAGCAGACGACCACTGACACGGCCTCAGGTTGCCCACCTCTTATCCCCAACGCACACGTCCCATCCTACTGCCCCGGAGGTCGCTGAGTCCTGTTCTCCCCTGTCTCTGTTGGTCTGGTCCATCGTCGGGAAACAAGCTTCATGTCTCTCCTTAATGTCCTCCCTTGTCTTCTAGAGAGTCTGGTTCTATCCTTTTGACGATCCTCCTCTCTGAGGAAAAAAACATTAAACGAGGGAAATGTTTTCAATGTTCAGACTCGTTCATGTCTGTGTCGATTGGGAGAGAGAGAGAGAGAGAGAGAGAGAGAGAGAGAGAGAGAGGAGAAGAGAGAGAGAGAGAACACACACACACACGCAAACACACACACACACACACACACACACACGTACACACACACACACACACAAGACAGAGACAGGGAGGGAAACAGAGAGACAGAGAGAGACGCAGACAGACAAACAGGCAGACAGACAAGCAGACAGACAGACAGAGAGAGAGGAAAGAGTTGTCCATTCCAGAGACTGTAAACAATAGTGTACAAGTGATCATGTTGTAAACTATATGTTACAAAACTGGAATGCTGACTATGTTCTGGAATAATGCGACAAAAAACACGAAAAGAAAAAATGAAGAAACACATGGTACATGCACAGCATTAAAAAAAAAAGTACAAGAAAAGCAACAAAAAGGAAAACCGAAACGAAACGCCATGTAGCAGCAAGCAACTTTGGTCTTTAAGAAACAAAGCCAAGCAAAAAAAAAAAAACCACCCCAAAAAAACCAAACACAAACAAAAAAAATCCGTGCACAGATACAGACTTGCATATCAATTACAGGTAAACATATACGCATTTGCACAAATGAGAGCAAACAAACATGAAAATGTGAAAAAAAAAAGTTCTTAGAATTTTCCAGGTGGTAAAACAGGAAGAAAGGGACAGGGGTACGGGTAATAAGAGAGACAAGGGTAGAGAGGAACAGACTGAAGGGAAAACAGTAAGCTACTGTTGCACGCGCGCGTTGTGTGTGTGTGTGTGTGTGTGTGTGTGTGTGTGTGTGTGTGTG
>CM060314.1:33102813-33107813 GCA_030674185.1 Monoplex corrugatus | reverse complement strand
CATGTATCACAGAATCAACAAAAATATGATATTGATAAACAAATCAAGGATTGGATGTGGTTCAAATGTCCATTTCATTTATTCAGTAAGCGAGTTTGATTTGATATGACAGAAAATTTAATTTCGTGTATGCAATAAATGTGTCTGTTGTAGTAAAAACTAGTTCCTATACAACATTTTGATTTCTATATCCAAAAATGAATCACAAACATTATCCATGGCTGCCTTGGTGAACTGTATAGTCTTCGTATTCCCTTGGTTAATGAGGGAGCGTTGTAGATGAACTTGCCATCAGACTTGAAACCATTTCCTTGAACTTATCCAGTGACTAAACCGTGACCATGGGGTGGATGGGTGGGTAGGTCTTGACTCTATTGACATTTTTGACATGTTATAGTGAAAACGCTGAAACGTGAGCTGATAATAGTAAACGGGGTGAGATACCAGTGGAGGCTGTCAACTGTTGTCTGAGTGTTAGCCATGGTCTCTCTTTCTCTGTGCGTGTGACTAGTCTATAGGGAAATATCAAGCCGGGCTGGAGCCTCAAGCGAGGAACAAACCAGTTAGCTGGACTGAAATGTAGAGCAGATTTTCTACAATGATGGAGCATGTATTGCTACCGAATGTCGAAAGATGGGAGGAGACATGAAGGGAGAATTGAGGGAGAGTTGGGGAAGGTGGGAAGGAGAAAAATAGTGGATTGTAAGGATATTAAAAGAGAGAGAGAGAGAGAGAGAGAGAGAGAGAGAGAGAGAGAGAGAGAGAGAGAGAGAGAGAGAGAGAGGATTATAGTTATATGCGTACTACTATTTTAGCGCAATAAATAAATTGCTGTACGATATGTATGTTTATATGCCACGTATGCGTGATTGACCATAGTATCTTCGTGACTTTGACTAACGTATCTGCTTCGTTGCGTATGTTTTTATGCTAATTATACACGGTTGTCTATACCGTCCACGTGACTTTGATTAGTATATCTGCTTTTGTTGTGTATTATCTCATGTACATTGCTGATCAGTACACACGTTTACTGGAAAACAGTTGTAGCTCACAACGTCTGCTGTTGTCTGTTGACAGTGCCCTGGGCGAGCCTCCAGCGAGGATTTTCAGAGCGACACCTCAGGGGAGACTACTGCCAGCGACAGTGGACGTGGCGGAAGTGAGGAAGATATTCAACTTCCGCCTTTGCCGGAAATGACTGGTTAGTAGTTCTTCGTGCTCTCTCGGTCTGTGTGTGTTAAGATTAAAAAAAAAATGCCGCCCTATATTCTGCTGCTCTCATATTATACTTCACTAATCATTATTTCAACGGTGATCTGAAATGTGAACTGTGTCAGTAAATATTATGTTTCCTTGTCATTGAATTAAACTAATGTTGATATTCTTTCCTTCTTTCTTTCTTTCTTTCTTTCTTTCTTTCTTTCTTTCTTCTTTCCTTTTTTTCCCTTTCTTTCGTTTTCTCTTCTCTTCTTTCTCCCCTCCCTTCCTCTCTGTCTCTGTCTCTGTCGGTCTGTCTGTCTGTCTGTCTGTCTCCAGAATTTTAGGGTGATATGTACATTCATGTCTTTTAGGAACGTGTGTTGTAATTATATAGCTCCATTTCATTTTTTGTATTTCTGTATGTTTTTTTTTTCTTGCTAGTGAGTTTGATTTTTTTTTCAAAAGAAAAAGAAAAGGCAACCATCTTCTTCCTGTCAGGTTCTTCTTCTTCTTCTTCCTTTTATTTGCATCTTTTAGTTTCATTTTGCTTGCACTAAGTGCATACTGAAATCTTGGTTTATCGTCTCTTCCGAAAGATTAGCACCCAGACTACACTTGAGATCTAGTTGAAAGGGTAGAAATAATTCTTTGCCAGAATTGGATCAAATTGAGGACTTCTGTCAATTTAGACGTGTGTGTTGATCCCTGGAGCACAGCTTCACTTTCCAGGCTACTGTTTGTGCTGTCTATCCATTTCGGTAGATCATGGTGTTCCAACTCTGTTAGCACATAGTGGTCCTCATGACAGTTAATTAGACATGAAATATATATGAATTAGATATGGTGATGGATTGAAAAAAAATGTAAGCAGGAGAATGATGCCATTCATCCATGGGAGATTCAGTTTCAGTTTCTCAAGAGGATGTGCTTGTAGTACATTCCATGTGCACTGCTGCCACTGGTGTAATGTGATAGAAGAGATCCAAAGCGATCATGGCACAAAGGTTAAACCTGCACACAGACCTGTGGGCTGGCCAGGTCCTCAGTCATCGGCATGGTGTTCTAACCAACTGAGCTACCAGAGACACTAAACTGTGGCCTGGCTGAGGGTTGAACTCACGACCACTGCGACACAGAGCACTTTGGACTTTGTTCAATAGGGATTATTGAAATCGGACAGTTCCATATACGCCCCACCCAAATCTTTCCCCAGATTATCTGACAAACTCCCTGAGCCTGCGCAAAACCCTAAGCGCTCGCAAGGTTTTGAATTGAGGAGCAGAAAGAGGGACGCGGGGGGATGGAGGGGGGGAAGATCTATGAAACACTAAGCTGACACCATCAGAATGATGGAAACATTAAGATGGCCAGAAAACAGGCCAATTTAATGTTGCGGGCTGGGATTGAACTCAAGATATCAATTTCTGAGTCCACGGCTCTATCTAAAGAGCTAAACAGCTCGCAGGAGGAATGTTGAACTGACCAGTCTAGTGACCTTGTCCCATCGAACAGTGGCAGTTGTATTTGATAACATGACAAAATGTACAACTCAACGTGAGCAACAGGTTTTTTGATATCTCACTGCAAAACAAAATAGATCTGAACGACCGTGGCACATTTTCCGGTTCTGAGTTTTTATGGCAATATTCCAGTTCTGTTTTCACAAAACAAGAAGAAGAAAAAAAAAACGTATAACAAAGTGAAAGTCTATGACTGTTTGCATAGGGGACGGGGTAGGGGTGGATGGCAATTAGATTCAACCCTGTTTTTGAGCGATTTTTGAAATTGTATCCGTCAGCCATAATTTGTCAATAAAGCGCCACAGCTTCTTGCCAGGATCCCAATTTTGAGCAAATGAAACCTCTCCACATTAATTCGCCTGGTCCCTCAAACAGGGTCACGTGACATGCGATTTCGGCAGCCGTGCTTTCCGCCGCCATGCGTATGACTGCGGACATGAACAAACTTGTGTCATCCGCTTCACAGTTTTTTGCCCTGTGTATGGAGATGACTCTTAATAATAATAATAATAATAATAATAATTACAATATTTATATAGCGTAAAATCTTGATAAAATCAAATCTAAGCGCTGAAACAGACACACACGCACGCACGCACACACACGCACGCACGCACGCACACACACATACACACACACACATACACACACACACACACACACACACACACACACACACACACACACACACACACACACACGCATGGCTATAAATGGGGAGAAAGAATAAAAGCAATGGAAAATTATAGAGAGCATCTTAACCGCTATGTGTATGACTGTGGACATGAACAAACTTGCGTCATCCGCTTCACAGTTTTTCCCTTTGTGTGTGGAGAGGACTCCTAGTCGCCCTTCTCATTTCCCCAAATGTGATTATCCCGTGTCTTCTGTGCTTAAAAGAAATCGTCAAACCACATTGAAAACTTGATTTTTGGCTATAACACAACAATCTGTAGCAAAACTATCGCATGACCCTAAAGTAGTGAAAGTTTGTTTGAGACATCGAGGACAGGTGATTTTTCTTTATTTGTTCACTTTTTCTGTCTTATTCTGATATGGACTTCGAAATACTAATAATAATAATAATAATTACAATATTTATATAGCGCAAAATCTCGATAAAAATCAAATCTAAGCGCTGAACATACACTTACGCACGCGCGCACACACACGCACACACACACTTGCACATAGCTATAAATGGGGAAAAAGAATAAAAGCAATGAAAAATTATAGAGAGCATATTATATACAAATATATATTACAATGTGATTCCCCTCCGAGTGGAGACAGGCTACAGAGGGGGGATGAGTGAGGTCAGGATTTTATGCAGAGGAGAAAAGGTGAGTTTTGAGAGCGGACTTGAAGGAGACAAAAGTAGGTTGCTGACGGACAGAGAGAGGAAGTTTGTTCCAGGAAAGTGGACCAGAAACAGAGAAGGCTCGTGGACCATAGGTATTGAGCTTGGTGCGTGGAAAGCGAAAAGTCAGAGGATCGGAGTAGAGCGGAGGGTACGTGAGGGAACATAGATCTCAAGTAGGCTTGACAGGTAATCGGGGGCTGCGTTATTGAGGCTTTTGTAGGCACATGGTGTCTAGTTTGTACTGTATGCGCTTTGATACAGGGAGCCAGTGAAGTTGTGCCAGGAGAGGAGATATGTGGTCAGCTTTTTTCTTTTTGAGTACAAGGCGTGCAGCATTGTTTTGAATGCGCTGTAGGATGTGAATGGTGGAGGCAGGAAGACCAGACAGGAGTGAATTGCAATAGTCAATGCGAGACATTATGAAGGAGAGAACGAGTTTTGCAGTTGTTTCCACAGAGAGATACTTCCTGATCAAGCTTATACGATGGAGGTGATAGTAGCAAGATCTGGCAGTTTGAGAAACAAAATTGTTCATGGAGAGGGTAGAGTCAATGCAGACACCAAGGTTTTTAGCTGAATCAGAAATTGGGACTGATGTGTTACATATTGGGAGAGAAAGAGGAGGCAGCTGAGAAAGTTTCTGACGGGTGCCAATGAGGATAGCTTCTGTCTTGTCGTCATTAAGCTGAAGTTTGTTGAACGTCATCCAGTTCTTAATGTCCGAGTAACACTCAGTGGTGCGAGTCAAGAGGCGCTGTATATTGTCTGGTGTGTCACTGTCTAGAAGTTGGGTGTCATCAGCATAGAAGTGGTGTTTTATAGAGTGGGAGTTGATGATGGTGGACAGGGGGGAGGTGTAAAGAGTGAAAAGAACAGGGCCAAGGACAGATCCTTGTGGAACACCACAGGTCAGG
>CM060314.1:33085313-33097813 GCA_030674185.1 Monoplex corrugatus | reverse complement strand
TGCTGTTGGCATAGATGGCCTGAATGTTGTCTAGCAGCTGGCCCTTGACGTCGTACTGCTCGAGGACCTTCCATAGCTTGTCTCTGTTGACTCGATCAAAGGCCTTTTCTTGATCAACGAATACAAGATGGAGATCTCGGTCGTATTCGATCACCCTCTCGCACAGTTGTCGTAGTGCAAAGATTGCATCGGTGCACCCTCTTCCTTTTCTGAAACCAAATTGGGCGTCACTGAGGAGATGTTCTGTTTTCGCTCGAGTGCGCTGCTCCAGGATCTTTGCGTACATTTTCCCTACATGACTGAGTAGTGATATGCCTCTGTATGTACTGCAGTCTTTCTTGCTGCCCTTCTTCTTCCATATTGGCACCACTATTGCATTTTGCCAGTCTTCTGGTACTTTTCTCTCCTCCCAAGCTTTCTGAAAGATGGTGGTGAGCCACTGAATTCCGGTTTCACCGCACACATGGATGGCTTCAGTTGTTATGCCGTCGTCTCCAGCTGCCTTTCCTTTAGGACTAGTCTTCACTGCTTTTCTTACTTCACTCTCTAGGATGATAGGTTCTGAGTGGTCTGGGTGGCTGGGGGTATACCGGGACTGTGTGTCTTGTGCCCATACTCCTGATGGGTTGAGTAGGTCTTTGAAATAGTTTTCCCATCTCTTCACTATTTTCTCCTCTCCATGCAATGTTTCCCCGTTTGCATCATTGATGATAGTGGTTGGATCGAAAGGTTCATCTCGCACTCTCATCGCTTTCACACTCTTGTAAAACTCTCTTGGTGAAGCTTTGCATGTTTCACAGAGTTTTTCACCATACTGGGTCCATGACTTTTCCTTTGCTGTTCTCACAACTTTTTTGCTGTGTCTTCTTGCAAGTCTGTACTTGATGTAGACCTCTTCGTCCTTTGACTTGACCCATATCTTGTATAGTTTCTTCTTTTCCTTGATAGCATTCTTCACTTCTTTGTTCCACCAAGCTGTTGCCTTTCTGTTTCTTCCTCCTGTCTTCTTGGTGCCACAGGCTTCTTTTATAGTGTCCAGGAGGACTGTTTTGAAGATGGCCCAAGCTTCCTCTACGTTTAGTAATGTAGGGTCACTACAGTCCAATTTTTCACTGATGGTGCATCTGATCTGAGTCTGCACCTCTTTGTCTTGAAGCTTGTTTATGTTGAGTCTTTCCGGCTGTTTCTTCTTTTTAGTGAACCTCCTCTTCTTCTGAGTGGCCAACGTCGTGATGATTGGCCTGTGGTCTGTGTCCAGGCCTGCGTTGGGGATGGCTCTTGAGTCTCTGATGTTGCTCCACATTCGAGATCTTGCTAGTGTGAAGTCGATTTGAGATGAGACGTCGATGTCGCTCCATTTGTACCAGGTGTAGATCTGAGTGGCTCTGTGCTGGAAGAAGGTGTTGGTGACAATAAGGTCATGCTCTGCACACAGTTCCAATACATGATTGCCGTTGTAGTTGCATGGTGTTCTGTGATCACTGTGTGGACCAAGGTGTTTTGTCCATGGTGTTCTTCTCTCTCCGACTCTGCCATTGAAATCTCCCATGACGTACATGTCTTCTTGGTCCGGGATGCTGTTGATGGTGTCCGAGAGTTTTTCGAAGAAGGAGTCCTTATCCTCATCTGAGTAGGAGTCATTACATGGTGCATACACTTGAATGTAGTTGTTGATCTTGTTGTCCTCCCTAATGCCGATCTTCAAGAGTCTTTCTGAAATGAGCTCCGTACTCACTAGGTCTTTTGCCTTGTCATGGTGTAGGATGAAACCCACGCCATGTGCTGCTCTCTGTTCCTTGCTTAAACCGCTCCAAATGAGAACATAGTTGGCGTCTATTTCCTTTGTTCCTGTTCCTTTCTTTCTGGTGTCTGCAATGCCCAGTATAGAGATCTTGCGCTGGGTCATGAACTCTACTATCTCTGGTTCTTTGTTCGTCAAACCGCAAATGTTCCAGGTCCCAACCTTTTCGTTTTTCTTTATTCGTTGTCCGTTTTCCTCGCCGCGTCGTTTTCCGTTGTGATCCGTCCGTTTGTATCTCCTTATATTTTCTTGAGCAATTCGTTTATCCACTGCCGGCCTGCTAAGCCAGTCACAGCTTCACCAGTGCCCCGTTGGCCAGCATTACCTCTTTCCACCTCCCACGACGAGGACGAGGGGTTGGGCTTTGGGAAGCATGTAAAAAAAATGGAATGAAAAGACAAGTGGAATGTAAAGACAAATGGAACGTAAAGACAACTGGAATGTAAAGACAAGTGGAATATAAGACAAGTGGAATATAAAAACAAGTGGCATGTAAAGACAAGTGGCATGTAAAGTTGAATTTAAAGACAAGTGGAATATAAAAACAAGTGGAATATAAAAACAATTGGAATGTAAAGACAAGTGGAATATAAAGACATGTGGAATATAAAGACATGTGGAATATAAAGGCATGTGGAATATAAAGACATGTGGAATACAAAGACATGTGGAATATAAAGACATGTGGAATATAAAAACAAGTGGAATGTAAAGACATGTGGAATATAAAGACATGTGGAATATAAAGACAAGTGGAATGTAAAGACAAGTGGAATGTAAAGACAAGTGGAATATAAAGACAAGTGGAATGTAAAGAGAAGTGGAATGTAAAGACAAGTGGAATATAAAGACATGTGGAATATAAAGACAAGTGGAATATAAAGACAAGTGGAATGTAAAGACAAGTGGAATGTAAAGACAAGTGGAATATAAAGACAAGTGGAATATAAAGACAAGTGGAATATAAAGACAAGTGGAATATAAAGACAAGGGAACAAGTGGAATATAAAAACAAGTGGAATGTAAAGACAAGTGGAATGTACAGACAAATGGAATATAAAGACAAGTGGAATGTAAAGACAAATGGAATATAAAAACAATTGGAATGTAAAGACAAGTGGAATATAAAAACAAGTGGAATGTAAAGACTAATGGAATATAAAGACAAGTGGAATGTAAAGACAATTGAAATGTAAAGACAATTGAAATGTAAAGACAAGTGGAATGTTAAAACAAATTGAATGTGAAAACAAATTGAATGTAAAAGCAGGTGGAATGTAAAGACAAGTGGAATGTAAAGAGAAGTGGAATGTAAAGAGAAGTGGAATGTAAAGACAAATGGAATGTAAAAACAAGTATTATTTCAAATCATAGTTGTTGACTGTCTTGACTGCTGTACTTTTTTCGGCTTTAAAAATATTCGGAGGAATCACGACTTTCTCGGACATCTCCTTATTCTGTAGTGTAGTAAATGATTATGGTGAAAATCTAAACGACCTAGCATGCGAACGAGACACCGAGTTATTGCAAAACTGAACGTCAGTAACACACGTTCTATCTCACAGTCAAAAATACACTGCCAATGACCATGCCATGATAATGTTTTTGGAGTGTCACATTTCATACTGCTAATGGCTACGCCACGGTAATGTTTTAAGAGTGTCACATTTCATACTGGTAATGACTATGCCACGATACTGTTTTTGGAGTGTCACATTTCATACTGCTAATGACTATGCCACGGTAATGTTTTTGGAGTGTCACATTTCATACTGCTAATGACTATGCCACAGTAATGTTTTTGGAGTGTCACATTTCATACTGCTAATGACTATGCCACAGTAATGTTTTTGGAGTGTCACATTTCATACTGCTAATGACTATGCCACAGTAATGTTTTTGGGGTGTCACATTTCATACTACTAATGACTATGCCACGGTAATGTTTTTGGAGTGTCACATTTCATACTACTAATGACTATGCCACGGTAATGTTTTTGGAGTGTCACATTTCATACTGCTAATGACTATGCCACGGTAATGTTTTTGGAGTGTCACATTTCATACTGCTAATGACTATGCCACAATAATGTTTTTGGAGTGTCACATTTTATACCGCGAATGACTATGCCACGATTGTGTTTTTGATTTTGTCATTTTTCATACAGCCAATCACTATGCCACGGTAATGTTTTTGGAGTGTCACATTTTATACCGCCAATGACTATGCCATGATCGTGTTTTTGAATTTGTCATTTTTCATACCGCCAATGACTATGCCATGATCGTGTTTTTGACTTTGTCATTTTTCATACCGCCAATGACTATGCCCTGATTGTGTTTTTGAAGTGTCACTGTTCATACCGCCAACGACTCTGCCATGATACAGTTTTCGGAGTGTCACATTTCGTTGCGATAACAACAAAAATATAATTGCAGGTCCACAACACATCTTTACACGTCAAATTCCACAGCACGAGTCCAAAGGGGAATGCTAATTAGACTCAAACGTTCTGTTCTTCACGTGTGTGTGTGTGTGTGTGTGTGTGTGTGTGTGTGTGTGTGTGTGTGTGTGTGTGTGTGCGTGTGTGTGTGAGTGTGTGTATTTGTTTGTGTGTATGTGTGTGTGTGTTTGTGTGTGTGTGTGTGTGTGTGTGTGTGTGTGTGTGTGTGTGTGTGTGTGTGTGTTTTCTGACGCCCAAAACTCGTCAATATGACACAGCAGCCTCCGTGCTGAATCTCGATTTTAATCCATTTAAACCTCTCGTTATTGATTGGCCCGGTCCTTCAGACTGGGTCATGTGACACGCACAGTTCCGGCGGCATGTTTCCCAGTGCAGTTTGCATGAAGTGACCCGTTGAGAGATTTTCTCCCACCACTTCACATGTTTTGCTCTGTGTTTGTGCAGAGCTGAACGCTCAGCCAGTATTATCATCTCCTCACATTTTGCTTGAATTGTGTATTCGTTCATTTTTATACCGTGTGCGACGGTCAAACCAAACTGACACACGTTTTTTTTTTTTGCTAATGAAACTAACTGTGATGATGGCTAAAAACAAAATAAATCGAACAAAATATTAATTAAAAGTGCAAAACCAATAGCTAGAAAAGAAAACCGAAAATTGAAAATGATCAACTGGTATGATGGCTATATTTTACATTCAGGTTTGACGTTTTTCACGTCTCTGTTGAAATTGTATCTATAAAAATGAATCGTGTGTATTTTACGTTTTGTAGTTTTCATTACAGTGTGTGCTAATTGTATTCATTTGTGTATTATTTCTTTGTTTGTTTCTTTCTTTCTTACTTTTTTCCCTTTCTTTCTTTCTTCATTTATTTTGTTAACTCGTTTGTCATCTGTCTATTCATTTATATGTAAATGATGTGTGCTATTTGTATTCATTTGTGTATTATTTGTTTGTTTGTTTCTTTCTTTCTTCATTTATTTCGTTTATTCATTCGTCCTCTATCTCTTCATTTAAATACTTTCATACAATGTTCAGTTATTCGTTTAATCGTTTATTTGTGTATTTTGTGCTTCTGCTTATTTTTTTTTATGATCATTTTCATCATCATGTGCCCTGCCGTATGGCATTGGCGATCATGGCCCTCCATAAGAATATATCCCTTGTCGCTGCAAGTACGTCTCCCACCCTTTCTTTATGACAATGTAAAATTCGGGCTGCTATTCTTTAACCCTGTGACTCCCGCACCCTGTCCACTAGCATCCTGCATTGTCAGCCATGCTAGCAACAACAACAACAAAAACCTTAACCCTTTGCTTGCCTCACCCTATCCACCAGCTTCCTGCAGGAAGCTTGTGGATAGAGCCAGGGAATCAAAGGGTTACGTTTTTTCCGTTGGTGGATAGGGTGTGAGGAGCAAAAATCCCTATCCAATCCAGCATTTGAACCCAGGCATCTCGGGCCCTAGGAAGGAGCTATTGATCACTTGACCTCACATTACGTGGCCCCAGACAAATGTTAAGACAATGGTCGGAAGTCTCCTTTCTTCTTCTTTACTAGTCTCGTTTTGCGTGTGAAAACAAAAACTCTTAGTTGTCCATATCGTTCGATCTTACTGTTAGTTCTCTCGCTGTGTTCGTTTTCTTAAAAATTATTATTCCTTTTATTCATATACCTATTTTGTTTTAGTATTTAATGATGATGATAACAATAACAATAATAATGATAACAACAGCAACAGCAACAACGAGAATAGTGATGATAATAATGATAGTAATAATAATGATAATAATAATCATAATGATAATAATAATAATAATAATAATAATAATTATAATAATAATAATGATAATGATAATACTAATACTAATAATAATGATGAAGATGACGACGATGACGATGATGAAGATAACAATAAGAAGAAGAAGAAGAAGAAGAAGAAGAAGAAGAAGAAGAAGAAGAAGAAGAAGAAGAAGAAGAAGAAGAAGAAAAAGAAGAAGAAGAAAGATGTGCCCAGAGACCCGAATATTATGGAATATGTAAAGCGTTGCATGAGAGGCATGGCGTTAAGTAGCTTCTCCTCTGCTTTGCTTTCGGTTTTGCATCTCTTGCTCGTAATTGTAATAAAGAAAGTAAGCAATTTGCATTCCAAGCGTTAATACTTTGAATACATAAACCCGACCCTAGTCAAATATATAAACGAAATATAATGATAATAAAGTAATATTAAAAATACAGAAACTGTATTCAGATATATCTTTAAAAAAAACATTTGATGTATTACCAGCCAAATAAAGCGTGCTGATAATAAAACTTTGTCCAGATTTGTCCACGCACAGTAAAACATTTTTCTTTCTTTTTTTCCCGATGAATTTCACACAGACACACACACACACACACACACACACACACACACACACACACACACACACACACACACACACACACACACACACACACACACACACAATACACACGCACGCAAACGTGAGAGAGAGAGAGAGAGAGAGAGAGAGAGAGAGAGAGAGAGAGAGAGAGAGAGAGAGAGAGAGAGAGAGCGAGCAGTGGCATCCTGCTTGTAAATGCTACAGCCATATATCTCGACCTTTACAGCGCGCGCGCGCGTGTGTGTGTGTGTGTGTGTGTGTGTGTGTGGTGTGTGTGTGTGTGGTGTGCCCATCGATCACAGTTGTCTTTGTTTTTTTTTGTTTTTTAGGTTTTGTCCGCTGATATTTACCCCAGAATATCAGTGGACTTTGCTCAGTTTCTGTCCTGATATCCGTTACCCTTCGCCCTTGAGATTGAGAGAACAAAGCGGAGATGGTGTGTTTCAGCTGTTGCTTTGAAAACACAAGACATGTAGATCTGGTTTCAAACCTCACTATCGATTTTCGTTACTTGCTATAACATAACAGTGTATTGATAAAACCTTCAGGGGGTGTGTCGTCTATGGTCCATCGATCAGTTGTTACCACATCATGCTCATAACGCAGCGGTAGTGGGTTCAATCCTGGGGCATATCGCGGTTTTCATACGTGGGCCGTTTTTTTTTTTTTTCTATGGATAGGATCGTGAACTCGAAATCTTATATCTCTATTTCAATCCCAGACCGCAACATTAAAAACTGGCCTATTCGCAAGTACATCTTACACCCTCACTGTCCTCAGTCACCCTGCAAGTCCGCCCAATATTTTTTCCCTGGATCTACCTGGTGTTCTCTTTCCCTTCAGCTTCCATGTTGTGACCAGGTGCTCTAATTCCCCTTTCTTCATAAAATGGTCTATGTATATCTTTTTTTTTGGGGGGGGGGGGCAGGGGGGGGGGCTGAAGTCGTTTTTCATATTACATTTAAATGATTAATTTATAATCTATTATAGTCTCATGTTTTTATACATTACATTTTCTGTAACACCCTGTGGGATAACGTGGGCTCTTTCATTCTAAACAGTATCCCCACCTTCTGGATTTTTTTTATTGCTAGAGTTTTTCTCTTTTTTGTCACTCGGTTCTTCTTGCTCCTTTACTTTCTGTCATCACTTCCCATCATTTTCTGCTTTGATGGTCCATTTACTGAGTGTGTTCTACAAAGCCTGACATAGCTTGTCTAAGGATTGTTAATCGGGTACCTGTGTTGAGCGCATTTTTTTTACTCCAAGGAAATGTGATGTGCTAAAGCAATTTTAGGTAATTAGATGTTACATTTATATAATATCCTTTGTCATACTTACATCTGTATTCACGTTGTTTTGATGTGCAGAAGCAAGATTAGGTAATTGGATGTTATGTTTATATAATGTTCTTAGTGATATTTAATCTGTATTCAGGTTGTTATTTCAAACACCACTGGTGATACATTAATGGGATGGGTCAGAGCCAGGGGAATATTACATCCTAATCCTGGATTATGTGCACGAATGCATTCATATATTTTGTACGTTTTCAGAATGCTTTTCTTTCTTCCAGTGAGGTATTATTTATGTTTAGAGATGGTTATTGCCCTGATATGGTTCTGTGCTGTCAGCCGGGCTTTAAACAAAAAAAGTCAATAACAATTTTCTGTAATGGTGAAGGTCCTTCGGAGCTTTCTTCTTGGAGTATTCTTAGCATCGTTACATCAAGATAAAATGTGCAAGAATTAATGAATATGCAAATATTAAGAGTATAGAAAACAGAATAATTACAAATATCGAATATGCAATAAGTAAGAGTATAGAATATGCAATACCTAAGGTTATAAAAAGTACAATAATTAAAACTATTGAATGTGCAATAAATAAGAGTGTAGAATATGCAATACCTAAATGTATAGGAACAACAGTAATTAAAAATATCGAATATGCAATAATTAAGAGTATAACATATTCAATAATCAAGAGTATCGAGTATACAGTAATGTTAAGAGTACATGATATGAAATAATTCGGAATATACAATATGCAGGAATGTACATGTAGAATATGCAGTTAGAGTTTAGACGAAGCAATAAATAAAAGCACAGAATATATAACAACCAAAAGTATATACTATGCAATAATTACGACTATACAATGTGCAATAATTAAGAGCTTAGGATATGCAGTGATTAAGAGAATAGAATATGCTGTAATTAAGAGGAAGACAATGCAGTCATTACGAGTATAGACTATGCAGTAATTAAGAGTATACATGTAAACTATGTAGCATTTAAGAGCATAGTATATGCAGTAAGAGTTTAGAATATATAATAAATTGGAGTATAGAATATGCAATAAATAATCTTTACAATATCATTTTTTTTTATCATACGGTGACTAAACATTCCACCACACAATTACATACCGAAAGAAATTATAACAGAAAAAAAGAACAGTTAACTTGTACGTCTTTTTTGTTTGTTTATTTGTTTCTAAGGGCACATATAACTATTCAATATACATTCTAAAATATCACCTACAATGAAAAAAAAAAATGGTAAAAGAAAATGAAGTCAGTTTATAAAAGTATGCATTCAATATTACAAATTCACGCAAAGAACGCAAAAAAGAAAATTAAAAAAGAAAATGAGAGAGGGGGAAAAAAAAAGGAAAAGAATGAAAAAAAAAATCCTGCAATGTTCAATCCCAGAAAAAGTCCAATATTTCTAAATAATTTTTGCATACCTCATTTCAAAACGATACATACTTTTTCTTTCGTTTTGTTCGTTTGTTTGATTATTTTGGTTTTGTTTCGTTTTTGTTTGTTTTTATTTTTTTAAATAAAAAAAATGTTTAGGTTTGAACTACTTTATGAATGTAATGTAATGGTTCCTTTCCGTGTGTGCAGTGGACACGTCTCGTATGGTATTTGGCCAGGGCCCGGAGACTCTGCTGAAAGAACGTCGCTTCATGTACACCAACACACCATCCCCAGAAGGCGAGGACATCTCCTTCGAAACCTTCTCCCCACGCATGCTCCCTTCCTATGGCAACCACTTCCCACGTGACTCCGCTCAGCCAACCGCCTTCCGCGACGTCCACACGTTGGGCGCCTCACGGCCTTTCTCCCCTGAGCGGAAAGGAGGGTTGGGGGAGATGGCCAAGCGTCAGTATCCCCGCAGCTACAACCCTTACGTCAAGGCCAGCAACATGTGCGGGAAGCGGGTCACCTTTAAGAGCGACCCCAGCGCGCACAACTCGCCGCTTTCTGTGGATGTGTCAGGAGCCCCCGCCTGTAACCCTCTGCCCCCAGACTGCTGTGTGGACTATGATGGAGAGGACCGCTCACCCAGTGCTGGGGGTTCCTTCCCCAACCTCCATCGTCCTCACGACGACGACGACGGGACCACGACGTCGGGCAGTTACACCTTGAACGTTGACGACGACATTGATGATCTGCCCCCGCCTGTGGCTTATTCCGTGGCTTAAGTGTCGGCCAGCCTCCATCACTGCACCACTATCCCCAACCCACCCCTTCCCCCCTTCTCTCTCCAGCATCCAATGCGAAATGCCCGAGTAGAACTGTCATATGGAAGATATATGTCTGAGCATACAACGGTTTGTTTTATCAAGTGTCAACTTGCTTATATTGTCTTTGAAAGCCCCTACTTTATTTACGTAATTTGATGTATGTTTTCATCTCTTGTCATTTATTTCATTGCTGTGTGGATATTTTGCCGATTTTTATTTTACAGAGCGTCAGAGTGAACTTATGCAGAGGTAAAATATCCACGTGACAATTTTATTCACTTTATGCCTGTAACATTTGCTTTCCTCAATTGTAGACTAGAGGACACAAATGGGAAAAGTAACCGGAAGTCTTACGAGTTATCTTTTCCCTATATAGAAACATGGATGTTGTCTCTTATTAAATGCTGTCTAATGGCTGACACCAGATAGATGAACACTGAGATGGTTAGCTTCGAAGGATAGACACACGATCGAAACACACAAGATCGAAACGATTGTTTTATTTTGAGATATTGAAAAAGATCGACGATCATGGCTTAACCAATCCTTGTTATTTCCCCTATGAAGCTCTGCCCCTCACCGCACTGGGTCACAAGCATACATCTTTTTTTTTTTACCAATGAGCTACTCTGACATACCCTGGATGGATGTTTGTGTTACCAGTTAGTTAATGCCCCTTTACCCTTCAGCCGATTGTGCTTTCTTTGTTTGATGCTACAGTAGACCGACAGATGCTGAAAAGGTAACTTATCCATACTATGTGCATGTGATCGACTGAAGATGCTTCTCATTAGGACATCTGAAGTGCTTGTGGATGGGCACTGACCTTGGTGGCATTTGTTGCATACGACTGTTGGCCCGTGTGGTCACTGTTACTTGTTGGAGGTTGAAGACATTGTCTAAGTCACTTTTAGCTATTGCCGCCTTCAGCCTGTACAATTTACGGACAAGAAACCAAACAGTCTGAGGACAAGAATCTTGACAATTGTTGCTTCATTTCGTAAAGCTGCCATTATTAATGGTTTTGGATTTTTATTTTGAGAACACGTCGTTTGATATTTCGGTTTCTCTAGGGTGTGTGTGGATGTAAGATCCTTGACAATTTCATTTCGAATAGATGTATACGACAGAAATTGCTGAACTGCGCCAGATGTGGACTCTTTACCGTGCCGCTTCAGCAACAGGCTTGTGTCAAAAAGTGTAATGAATCAGTTAACTCCCATAATTTTATTGTTGTTAAATGGTTTGATGTTGGTGTGTGAATTACTGAATCTCTGTTGTTGTGCAGAATGATGTAATCTGGGGTTTCCCTGCCCTGTATTGCCCAAAATGAGTTCCGTTTACTTTGCAGACATTTTTATCACATGACTTGCTTTCCAGCAGCTGTCCACATGTTGACGTCTCATGCCATATTAACGCCCTTGGCCGTGGATCTCCGTGTTGATGCTCTTGGAACATGGCTTGCTCAGCTCCTGTCTGCCTACACGACAGAGGGACGGTGGTTTGATAAGATAGCGTGCAATGACCTGTAGACAGTTCCACTGTTAAATGAATTGATTTCACGACAAAATAAAACTAGAGAAGTAATATGATCTGATTTTCTTGTAGACGATTCAAACATTCATTTTTTTTCTGTTCTACAAGCTGGTCACGATGTTCATTTTTGTTCATTTATTAAGCACACTGTGAGGATTGGCACGCTGGTATAGACTACGCTAAGGTCAGTAATGCAAAATTAGAATCCTCTACCACAGTTGATCTAATCCGCGAACTGCCCACTGCCGTAATATTGACCGTAGGGATATGTTCACAATAACGCTCAAGTTCAAAACCTCCACCAATTACGACATTTAGTAACTGATTTATTTATTTTGTCTATTTCTAGCACATGGGAGTTTCTCTCTCTCTCTCTCTCTCTCTCTCTCTCTCTCTCTCTCTCTCTCTCTCTCTCTCTCTCTATATATATATATATATATATATATATATATATATATATATATCACACGCATACATATATCAATTTTATATCAACCCCCTTATGTATAATCAGCACGTATAATGACCCAGAGACTTAAATGTTATAGTCGTGTTCTAATTCTGTTATTGCCATTCTTATTTGTTCTGATTCTATTTTTCTTATCTGTTTGTCTTCTCTCTCATTCTTTGTTTATTTTTGTGTCTTTTAAATTGTCTCTTCTTTTGTTTTCTTTTCTGTTTTTTTCTTTCTCTCGTATTTGTGTATGCTGAAAACAAACTGAATGAGGCGCTGGAATGGAAAATTCTACAAGCCCAATTTTAATGAAATGCTC
>CM060314.1:33060313-33082813 GCA_030674185.1 Monoplex corrugatus | reverse complement strand
GTGAAAACGTCTGTTGAATTGGGTACCTGGTTAAAAAAGAAACGACAAAAAAGCTATTGTCGATAATTGAGACTTGATCTTTTGTTTCTGTTCGTTGGTCATAAGGCAGTTATTGTGTTATATACACCTGACAAAAACATTGTATTTGTTAGCACCTTGAAAATAAACGGATTCAAAAAACAGGAACCAGGGGAAGATCACTGATTTTTTATCAAGCTTCCCCATAACCATGTTGACAATTGATAATGAATACAACCTCGATACTTTTTGCCCCTCATGTCTGACACATTTTTATCAACTCTTATCCACCCTGCAGACCCCACTTCCATAGGTAGAGTGCATCCCACTGGGGCCTAAGGTATCGTTCTTGTTGATTTTGTCCATAATAATTTTAACGAAAACTAAACCGCCCGACCAAACTCAAGTGCACTGTTTGTGTGTCTATAAATATTTGTTTTCATGTAA
This sequence comes from Monoplex corrugatus, assembly GCA_030674185.1. Taxonomy (NCBI): domain Eukaryota; kingdom Metazoa; phylum Mollusca; class Gastropoda; order Littorinimorpha; family Ranellidae; genus Monoplex; species Monoplex corrugatus. The sequence goes on along the minus strand of CM060314.1, from coordinate 33,082,348 downwards.
ATATTCGGCTGTTCTTTTTTATCGTAGCTACTAACTCGTTATTATGCTTTGTAATACCTACGTTCATTGCGTGTTATGTTAGTGTCTGTTTTTACTCGATGGACAGTTGAATTAATGCTGTTCTCTTTGTGTAAAAGTGCAATGGGCTTGCTTCTGACATGGACTGTTTACTCTTTTTAAGTGAAATTATCATGGAACATGTGTGCTTATATGTCTGCAGTCGTTAGCTTTCACACAAGGATGACGCTCCGACTCAGGTCATGCCTGGTATTGGGTTTTCCACTGAAATCTAGTCTCTCTCCTACATGTTTATCCAGCTCTCTCTCTGCTCCCCCGAATCTCTCTCTCTCTTCAATATTTTTCTTTCGTTTTGATATAAGTAAATTGGCGAGGGCAGATATTTAAATGGGCGTAAATGCTGGTGTCTGTGTCTCTGAAAATAATTCATTTCATTTTATTTGTCTACAGGAGTTATATGCCTCTTGTAGGCTCAGTGGGAATAACGCTGTGGCACTACCATAGCTCTCATCCCGCTCCACTTTCCTCCCCCACTCCCACTCCCTTCATTCCCCCCCCCGTCCCCCACTCACCCACCCTTGTGACAGAACGTCGGTCGCCAGATTATTTGGTGACCTCCGTTGACCACCTCTCAGTTCTGCTCCACCCCCTCCCCTTCTCTGCATCCACAATGCTGGTATTTTCTGTGTGGTTATTTGACATTTGTGCTAAAACTTTGGTTTTTATCTTGGGGCCTTTGTGCCTGTCTCCCGTTGTGTGTGTGTGTGTGTGTGTGTGTGTGTGTGTGTGTGTGTGTGTGTGTGTGTGTGTGTGTGTGTGTGTGTGTGTGTGTTTCCTTGGAGTATTGTATTTTACTCTTGGCTTTGTGTTTTGTTCTGCAGGTCCTTTGATTTATTGCCATTGTTTTTATCTATTTTGTCCCAGAGACTTCCTGGTCTGTTCCCAATTTGATGTTTTATTCAGACCGTTCTCTTCCATTCTCTACAAGTTAACCTTCTTTCCTGAAAAGAAACAATTGTGTTGATAGCTAGTGTGCTTTTGATCCTAAGTTTGAATTCTGTACTAATTTTGTCACTTTTATGTCCAAACCTGTGCGGTTTACTTTTACTCTAGGGACGTATGTGTGTGTGTGTGTGTGTGTGTGTGTGTGTGTGTGTGTGTGTGTGTGTGTGTGTGTGTGTGTGTGTGTGTGTGTCTGTTTGTGTGTGCGTGTGTCTGTTTGTGTGTGTGTGTGTGTGTGTGTGTGTGTGTGTGTGTGTGTGTGTGTGTGTGTGTGTGTTTGGAATGAGGCAGTGCTGGTCTTTTTCTTCAGTGTTTACATTTTTATTCTCGGATTGGAAAACTAAATGTTCAGTTGCGGTACCCGGTCTGCAATAGGCGTTTTGTGTAGGCCTAGTTTATAGAAATTTCATGTCCGTTTAGCAAACTATGTATAACGTAAAAAATTAAGAGACTAAGGATCTGACTAAGAGCTTTGTTTTTCTGCTGGACTCACCCCTTGGCTGTTGGTTTAGGATGTTTTTCATCCTATTCCAAGGTCAGGCCGGTTTCGTTGCACTAGGCACGATCCACTTACATCTGCCATACCTTTTGGTTATTTATTTTCCCATTCTTTCGGTCATATGCTTATATTTTCTCTTACGCATTATTTAATAGTTGGATCCTTTACATTGCAAACACTACTCTTAGCTAGTACATCATACTTTTAATTTTAGCCCTGGACCCTCTTCAGGATAAAACAATATTAATATGACATGACCACTTTTCAAATTGCAAAATTCATCTCACTTCTGCTCTGACATCATATTTATTCACAAACACATTATGATGTCATTTTAGTCAGTTTAGTCTTTATTCACACTGGACTTGTATCTGGTGTTCGTTTGTTTGTGATCTTACGCTGGACAAAGGCCAGATGGCCGAAATTTTGCTCATGTCTCGTCTAGTTGTATTCGATACGCGTTTTGAATCTTTTTTCGTGTTGTTTTCTTTTTCTTCAGGTTTATGTATAACGTATATTACTGTGGAAATTGATTCTGCGCCTTTTTTTCCCCTATCTTATGCTTATTAACTGACAAATCAGGCTCCAATGTGGCAAAGGTTTTGTATTGGGTGTTGAAACAAATGGATTACCCGATTCGGGCTTTGAGGACAACTGAAGAGATGTTCTTGCTGTCTTTTTTAACATACTCGATATACAGAATTTATTGTTGGGCTGAGAATGAGAAATTTGGCTTTTACGTTTTTTATTTTTTGTTTTATCTAATGTAGACTAGATACTGATAACAGTCATGCTGAAGGACCATGTATATATTCATAGTTATACGTTTGTCGTTTTTTATCGTTAGATAATAAACTGTATACAGCAGCACATTTATTCGGCGCGGGTTTTGTTAGATTTTTATCTTTATTATCTGGGGAACAAATTGTCCCTGAGAATTGGAATCTCTGTAAACGGATTCCATTTCACCCATCTTTCTCCATATCAATGGACAGAGATAAAAAAAACGGTTACTGTTGCTTCCACTTTGGTCAGAGGCATCACCCTCCTCGCCCGTCCATACCGTGCTTGTGCAAATGTCGCAGAAGAACATAGTTATGTTTCCTTACAGCACAGTCATGCTGGCAAGTCGCAGAACGGCGTACTACAAAAATCACCGTAGTCTTTGTCTTTCAAACGGAGCACCACGGAAACGAAACCGTATTTGTTCATGACGCTTGCTATACGCAAGATCGAAGGCTTTTGTCAGAAATAAACAAAACAAAACAAAACCAAAAAAATCAAAAACAGGAAAAATATGCATACAGATGCCACAATGATATCCGCTGATTTTGGATATGCACATGACAGCCAGTCCACGTTCCATGCTGTGTTCATGTTACAACGGACAAGCTGCCTGTTAACACCTGCTTCATAACGGTGTTGAGAACGTTAAACTCCAAACACGCATGTGACCAGACTTGTCTGTTTCTACGGCTTTTGTCTTTGTCTAACTCTCTTTATCTGTCTGACTGTCATTCTGTTTCTCTGTCTCCATCTCTCTCTCTCTCTGTCTCTGTTTGTCTGTTTGTATCTGTCTGTCTCTGTGTCTGTCTATCTGTCTCTGTCTGTTTGTCTGTCTGTCTGTCTCTGTCTTTGTCTCTCTCTCTCTCTCTCTGGCGCTCTGGCTCTCTTTCTCTCTCTGTGTCTGTCTCTCTCTGTGAGCTGGTCGGCAAACAGACACTTTCATCCTCATAGGCAGTACAACAAAACCAACTCACCACGACCTGTGACACATGCTCTACAATGATGCTTAAAAACCTGACAGCATTGAAGTGACTGTGGTCACTTGTGCAGACTGAATGTTGACAGAGGCGGACATGTCGTCCTGTCACACACAGCTGCTAAGTGGCTACAATGACAAAGACCACGCTGCCTGACGCAGTACGTCCCCTGTCCCTCGCTGGTTTACATTCTTCCATACGTCGAACGATGTTATGTATTTATTCATTAATGGGCTCAGCACAGGCTGCCTGTACGAGTGGTTTTATCTATTACTTTGTATGATATATTTATGTACACTTTATATCACTATATATATATATATATATCCAGATTTGAACAACTTACAGTTGCACTGATCCACAGGTGATCCACATTTTCATCATACCTAGCGTTGTACAGATGCACAAAAGATTGTATTCAGGTTGATCCACCTTTTCAGAAACCGCTCTCATGTGCATGGCCTACTGTGTTACGAAGTTATTGAGGTTTATGAAATCCTGTTTTTCCTCATCGATGACAGGTCACACCCCAGTTCATTTTATGTGCTCGGTTGTTTGTTTGTGCGTTTATTTGTTTTGTTTGTCGAACGTTACCGCTTACTGATATGTTTTTAGTTGTGTTGGTGTGTATTCACCTGTTAAAGCATTTATTTGCAAGAAGTGATCCGCTTTTTGATAGGTGGTACACATGTGTTCCTAAGCCAGAGTGATGCCACATATGATAAAAATAATGAATAAACTTGGCCAGTCTGTGAAATCTATCATTCTAATCTTTTGTCTGTATCAGTGTCTTCTAGTTCTGAAGAGGGAGATTTCAGATAGAATATGGGAAAGATATTTCCACCACACAAACAAGGAGAAGGGGGTAGAAGAAAACAAAGGGGTTAAAATTGAAAAAAAAGTGGAAACCAAATGTACTTGCAGACTGAACACTGACAACCCGCATTACAACGATAAACATTGGATTTGTTCTGGATTATCAACTCCCTATTGATAGATGATGTTGAATTTTGGTCCTAAGTATTGTAAAATTTCCGATCCCTCATTCAGTCTATGATTAGTTTAAATGGACAGGTATTGCTGCGAAAAGTACAGCCTAATGAGAAATATTTCTCACACTTCCGGGAGGGAATAGTGAACGACATAAAGAAAGACAGAGAGAGAAAGATAGACAGCCACACAGGAAATGAAAAAGGAAAACAATACATGTTTTGATTTCGAAGCTAAATGACTGGACAGAATTGTGAACAATTTAGTGAGGAAACCTTCGCCTGGTTTTGCCAGTAAAAACAACAGCAACACAACAACAACAACAACAACAACAACAACAGCAACAATAATAATAATAACAACAACAATAATAATATTTATAATAATTTGATAATGATGATGATGATGATGATATTGATAATAACAATAATAACAACAACAACAACAATAATAATAATAATAGTAATAGTAATAATAATAATAATAATAATAATAATAATAATAATAATAATGATGATAATTGATTTTAAAAAAACACAGTTGGGCACAGCTGTCTGCTGTGAACATTAGTGTCAGTCTGTACTGCTAATGAATGACATACATGCAAACCCTCATGGGGTGGGGTATTCTTTTGGTGTTTGTTTGTTTGTTTTCTTCTTCCTGTACCTGAATAGCTAGTAAACCATAGTCTAATTATTGATGGAACTTTAAAGATTAAGTACTTTCAAAGTCATTTTCTATGATTTTTAAATGTAATACAGTAATTTGTGCTGTCCTTTGACAATTATCATACACCGTGTTTTGTTTTTTTTAATCTATTTTTTTGTCAGTGTTATTGGTATAATGCAGCGTGATCAGTTTTCAAAAATAACTGGTTTAGAAGTCAGTCGCGTATTTATGTATTTGTTTATTTATGTATTTTTGTTTGTATTAATGCAAGATGGAGCGCAATGATTAAAACTTTTTAATGCTTACCAAAGTCAGATTGAGCATTTGATAATTATAACAAGAAGGCGGAGATTTTAGGCCAACTGCTCTTTGCCAAGCCTACACAAAAGAGAACAACAAAGAACAAACACACAACATTTAGGGGGGGGAATGTAAGACTTTCCTGCCGTTTTGTTAAACAGGAGAAACACTAAAGAAGTCTTGTTTTCCCCCCCGTAACTTGTGTGTATTCGTTCTTTGTTCTCTTTTGTATAGTCTTTACAAAGGCCAGTTCACTGGCTGACCAATTCCGCTATCTTATTTTGTATATCAAATATGACACCTTTAGATAAAGAGCATGCGATTAATCTCCCAAAAGAATATCTAATACGCGTATGAACAGTCAATGATTAAAAGCAGAGAGATGAAACTTAATATTCACGTAATGGCTATCATCACGTGACAAAGTGGCCAAGGCAAAAATTAAAATTACCTACTGGGAGACTGTCGGTTCGAAATCTAATAGCCCCACAATATTTGTGACATGTTTAGGTCCAAACCCAGTTTCAAGTGCTATGTGCTCATTGGGAAGACCAGAACCACAGAGTTGAGGCTCATTCATTTTCTGGATGTGTCAGTTAGAGTGTTGCTGAGATGTCCTCATTAACACCGCAGGTGTCTGTGTGTCTCAGGCGGTAGTTGATGCTAATATATATCGCTAAGTGAAGCGTAGATTATAATCGTGCGATGCAGTTTTTAATTCCAAATGGAACTTGGGTGCATCACCACTATTAATTCAATTATCTGTATCATAGCGTTCTCAGGCAATGCCTCAATTTATGTACATCGTTCATGCCCGTCTGTGGAAGGGTTTGAAGGTATGTAGAGAGCTGAAATACACAGCGTTAGGGCAGTTATGCAGCAGCTGTACAGAAGGTTGGGCAACACCACACACACACACACACACACACACACACACACACACACACACACACACACACACACACACACACACACACACACGCACACAGACCCTTCGAAGAGGTACATGTGCGATCATTCTATGAACGTATGAAAGGACAACGCAATACTTTCCATGTTTATCGTCAATGACGTTTCCTGTGTGGCCAGACATCTAAAGGGGGGTTATTCCGCATTGTTGCGTATACCTTCCCTTGTCTTTTGTTGTCTATCGGTGATATAAGAAATAGTGAATATCAAGGCATTTTGTTTGGGTGTGTGTGTGTGTGTGTGTGTGTGTGTGTGTGTGTGTGTGTGTGTGTGTGTGTGTGTGTGTGTGTATCTGAATTTGTCCTGTCATAGTGATGTCTTCCTTGTTTCGTTATGTTTGTGTAATTGTTTTCTAGTCATCTCCTAGGTTAAAGAAAATAACTTTGAGAGAGGGAGAGAGAGAGAGAGAGAGAGAGAGAGAGAGAGAGAGAGAGAGAAGACAGACAGACAGACAGACAGACAGACAGACAGAGACAATGGCAGAGACTGACAGGGGGACAGAGACACAGAAACAGAGAGACAGAGAGACGATGAGACAGAAAGAGACTGAAATTATACGTTCTTTTAATGTTATAATTATTTTCTGCTTTAATACATATGGCGTGCTGCAAATGCCCTGCGCATATTCTATTGAAAAAAAAAAAACGTTCCATTTTGAAATTCGTAAGTATTCAGCTAATAATTCAACATGCGTACAATGTGTTTAACAGCCTTTTGGTATTGTTAAAACAACTGATTTAACATTTACCCTTTGAACTTTTTGTTTGAAAACTTGTGATTGACAAACTCATCAGTTGCTCAGTACTAAAAAGTAATACAATACTCATCGTTGGAACTGACATCACACTACAAGGAAATTGTTTGCAATTATCTGTACATGAACCAGTGATGTGACTGATTTCCCTTTAGGGGTTTTGTGTTTTGTATCGAAGTGCTCTGAACGATCAATTATGATAATCCTTCAGGTTTTAAAACATGGGCATGCTTTGCTTTTCATGTCTAAGTTGCTCAGTAGTCGAATTGCTGACACTGCCATCCTTTTATGTTGAGACCAATGTTCGTTCATTCATTAATATGTTTACTTACTTTATTGTATTATTATGTACAGTCTGGATATTTATGGTCTTGTTCTATTCGTTCATTTAGGTAAGAGCTACCGTCATTGCACATCGGATTAATTGTGGACTATTATTATCAAAGTGTAAGGCTTATTTTTGTTGTTGACATGTGAGGCTGATATAGCATTGGTGTGTGCAGCTTATTTGATGCTGTAGACAATGCCACCCACATTTCAGGTGTATCATTGGAACATATCGTGATTCTGGCTTCATAACATGGACGGTGTGCAAGTGAAGTATGTCAACCCCAGTCTCTTGGTTCTTCTCTTTAACTCTTTGACCCCTGCACCGTGTCCATCAGCATCTTGCATTGCCAACTATGCCAGCAAAGCAAAAACTCAACCCGTTGACTCCCTCACCCTATTCACCAGCTGCCCGCAGGGGGGCTGGTGGGTAGGGTGAGGGAGTCAAAGGGTTAAGGTTTTGCCGTTGGCGGAAAGGGTGCGGGAGTCAAAGGGTTAACATTAACAAAGTCGTTGACTCTCCAAGACTTCAATACAGTTCTGTTTGGAACATATGGGTGTAATGTTCAGTTTACACTATGTATTTGATGCATTTTATTTCGTTTTGAATCCTGTTGTTGGCTCCAGAACCGCCAGGTGAGAGTATGAAATGACATTTTAATCGTTTACATGTCATTGCTTGTATGCAACCTGTACTTTGTTGACTTTGTTATTGGCATTTGTGTGTTTACATCACGGTTTCTACTGTGGCATGGGAATGTTTAATCGTTTATCTTAGACGATTTTATAATGACAATTTCCCACATAGCTTGTTTTATTCGCTGCAGTGGACTACTGCCGTCTAGGCCAGTCAGTCCCCTTCCAGTCCTTTTAACCAAATAATTGTTTTGGTGTCCTTCTTGTGTTGTGGTCACTCTGTCAAATTTCAAATCTGTTTCTGCTGTTATGTCTGCCATCACTTACTTCGCGTCCTTGGCAACTATCGTCAATTTCAGGTGCAATAGTAAACTTCCAATAATGAATGTATTCAATTTAAAGCACACATACGAAAGCGTGCATGCACACACACACACACACTCTCTTTCTCTCTCTCTCACACACACACACACATACACACACACCTCCACACGCACGCACGCACACACACTCTGAGACATTAACACACAAACACCCCCGCGCGCGCGCGCACAACACACACACACACACACACACACACACACACACACACCACACACCACACACATACAAACACACATAGATAGACAAACACACACAAACACACACACACACACATACACACACACACACTAACACACAAACACATACGCATGCGCGCGCGCACACACACAACACACACACAGGCACACACACACAAACACACACATATATATACACACACAGACACGCGCAGACACACACAGACACACACACACACACACACACACACACACACACACAACACACACACACACACACACACACAAAAACACACCACACAAACACAGAGCTACTCATCCTCTTGTCAGACACACGTCACTTGCTTTTATTCCCATGTTTCCGTGTTTCCTTGTTCCTCTACAGTTTAAATTCCGTTGATCTGACCCTATGAACTCCATCCTTAGTTTGAATCCTAAGGACACGCCCTGGCTGTTGTCTGGAACATAGTCCAACTTGAGGCGCCCTCCATAGCTGGCAGAGCTATGACATCACGTGGGGGATTTGGTACCGAAACCTGCTGGCTATGTGGATGTTGTGGAACGCTTGTAAAGCAAGGAATCAAAAGTAAAAACATGAGGCAGAGTGGAAAAGTGGAAGGTGGAGAATGGCAGGGGTTAATGTGTCCATTAGTAGTCACAAAATCAAATCCATACACCTACAAGTTTATGTCGATTTTTCTTGGTTCTTGGCTACCTTCTTTCCAGTGCTGAACGGGACGCCACAGAGACCAGAGATCTGTCCCAAAGCACTGACCTTCGTGAATACTGACATGGTCATATTATGATGTATTAGGGACACTGACATAGTGTGACGTTTTCATTTATTGCCTACTAAATGTATTATACTGTATACTGTATTTGCCAGCCCTAGCCGTAAAACATTTTTGATTGCTGCGAATTGTTGATCTTATCATTTTCATCCAACAAAAGTGGGGTACATCTTCTATTTCTGATATGCCCGTGCTCTCTTGTCTCAACGATTATAAGTTGTTGAATCGTTGAAACTGATGATAGATATAATTCAGTATAATTCGTTGTCGTCATAGCATATCTTTGACTGACTTTTAACCGTAAAGGATCCTTCTGGTTGCTTTAGGTTATGGACACATGTTTCTGATTGAATGATATCATCATAGGATATTGTTTTTCGGCTTGGTTTTGTGTGTTTAACATTATTTTTTGCATAGTTTTAGATGTTGAAGACACTTATGATTCATTTAAATCGTGTACCATTTTTATTGGATCTGTGAAATATGTCATCACATAATTTTATGGTATTATTCATTTGGCGATGTTGAGTTAATTTCTTATTTGAAAAATTCGATATCAATATTAGTTCATTTTTGTTGTGCAAACATATTTACATTCTTCGTGGTATAACAAATATCAAATTAGCACATTGGAAGTGCTTGCTGTATATGCAATGGGTTTTTTGTTGTTGTTGTTGTCATTTACAATAACTGAACAACGTATTTGTTATGTATGCACATCACATTTAAAAATGACCAAAAATTCACATATTTCAATCTGACTGGTTTGCTTATGTCCCATTTCGGCTGTTCAGTTATGAAGAGAATTGCTCGTTCAGTTGTAACTACTGTCAAACTACTGTTGAGCTGGTTTGTCATTGGATAAACCGTGTTGTATTTATCTTTATTCGGTAAATTATCTAAGGTTACCTAAGGTTGGTATACATTTAGAGAGGGGTAGATCTCTTTTTTGGTGTAGATATAGATACCAGAAATCATATCCAACAAATCAGAAATAAGTGATACTTGAAACATGTTATGGTTCCTATTGGGTATATATGTAACTGTATTTACTGCCTGTATCTCCTATACATCATAAGTGTCAGCAACAGTGGGAAGGGACTGTTGTTATGCCCCCCCCCCCCTTCCTTTGATTTGGGGTTATATATAAATATATATACATATACACGTTTTTCCCCCCACAATAACTGTGTTGCATTGTTGAATACCTTGCATCCGTATATACTGAAATCCGTATAGAGTGTATGCATATTCTGTAGACCGTTCATGCCTAGCTATCATAGTGACCTCATTTTCGATGGGTTTAAATGTGTGTAAGCCTTCTGTATTTACAAATGTTATCATAATGTCATGTACTGAACAGTCTGCTGTTCCCTCTGTAGTTGAATAATGTTGTCCAGAATCAGTGCCATTCAGCTCAGTTTCCTTGTCAGAGATCTGTGCTTGTCCAGCTCAGTAGTTATGACTATATATGGTGTAGACCAAGGACAGTCGGTTCTGTTTTCTGTGGTACAGATTATCGACGTTCATATTCCCTGTAGCTGGAAACAATGTGAGATTACTTTGGGGTGCGTGAGTTTAAATGTGAGAGTGTGTGTGTGTGTGTGTGTGTGTGTGTGTGTGTGTGTGTGTGTGTGTGTGTGTGTGTGTGTGTCTGTGTGTGTGTGTGTGTGTGTGTGTGTGTGTGTGTGTGTGTGTTTGTGTGTGTGTGTGTGTGTGTGTGTTATGGATATAGATATAAATACACGTGATACGCCAGTTCCTGACTTTTCGCTAACCTGGCATTTAGGTCTCGCTTTTAAACGTAGGGAAAGCGAGATGTATCTTTTGGGCGCGCACACATACTTACACACAGACACACACGCACACACACACACACACACACACACACACACACACACAACACAAACACACACACACACACACACACACACACACACACACACACACACACACACACACGTGCACGCACAAACCAGTACACACGCACACACACTCACTCACACACACACACACACACACACGCACGCGCGCGCGCGCGCGCTCGCGCGCACACACACACAAATGCATGCGCGCGCACACACATGCGCGCGCGCACACACATGCGCGCGCGCACACACATGCGCGCGCGCAGAGAGTGAGAGAGAAGGAGGGAGGGAGAGAGGGAGAGAGAGGGAGGGAGGGAGGGAGGAAGCTAGGGAGGGGAGAGACTCCAAATTTCAGACTTCAGAATACTTTATTACTCAAGGCTAGTAGCATTAAGCCCCGCTGGACCTGTCTTACAGCCGGTCTTTTCTCCTGTACACACGGAATATCTGCATTAAATTAAAAATAATAGCACATATCATGCAAGATAAGGTATAAAATGAAGTGTGATAATGTATCGAATGTTTCATATGCCAATGGTACATATGCTTTTACGAAAGCATGGGAGACTAAGGTACACATGTGAGTAAATGCATGTCGACCGTTAACAATAATAACGGGAGCAACAACAATATGACAGTATTGCTAGTGATAGTTGTATTAATATTATGTACAAAATGTACGTGACAGATATACAACGAAAGGAAAGGAAGGGAGCATTGAGAACAACCAAGTGAAGAGGGGAGGGAAAGAAATGTCAACCAACGCAAAAATGAATATACACTAAAGATAGCATTGCCATGATATGAATGTATTAAAAATAGTTCTGATAAAATATCACCTACCATACACACACACACCACACACACACACACACACACACACACACACACACACACACACACACACACACACACACACACACACACACACACACACACACAACAACACACACAACCACCACACACACACCACACACACACACACACACACACACACACACACACACACACACACACACACACACACACACACACACACCACACACAACAATACACACAACACACACATAACATCACACACACAACTACACACACACACACACACACCACACACACACAACACATATATATATATATATATATATATATATAGATAATGCATTACAAGAGCATGAAATAAGGACATGTCAATCCCTAACAATGTAATTTTCTCAAATATTAACATAGTTTATAGAAGCATACGAGAAGAAGAACGTGAAAGAAGCAGTAAAGAACACACAGTACCGGGGTGTGTGTGTGTTGTGGTGGTGGTGGTGGTGGGGGGGGGGTGGCAGGTCAATTCTAACGCTGGGATGAACATTAGTCAACTGTAACTGATACAAATATCAAAAACAATAAATAAATAAAAAATCAAATTAAAGCGAATAGGAGGTAAAGGGACCAGATACGTATTATTTTGATATTGAAAGATGATTGCGTAAAAGTGTGATAGAAATGGTTGATAAATGTTTTATTAACAAGTTTATATAAAAAGGTGTTTTAGTTAGAATAATCATTTTTGATTTCTCAAGCAGATATTTGTGAAGCTTTTGTTTGCAGCCGCTCAATGATATGCATGACTTAATATGGATGTGCTGTATATTCCAGACATACTACCTGCAAAGGAGATGCTAGCTCTGAATATGTTTACCGTTGTTCTTGGAAGATGAAGTCATGTCTTGATTTTGTGTAGGGGGTTTGGTATGGGACAAATAGTTTCGTTGAATAGTTGGGGGCGGATTTGTGGATAATTTTGTACATTTCTGTGCTTTTGTTGTATCCAAACTGGTTTCTGAGTGACAGCATTCCCGCTTTGTTTTTAATTTCTGATCTGTGGTTAGAAAGCCGTCGGTTACTAGAAGTTTGTCCGCTCTTCTGTGCAGGAAATTAACGTTTTTGATAGAGCTTCACTACAATTATCTCCCTGTTACTGATGTATAGTTAAAATGGGCGTTATGAATTTGTTTGTTTGTTTGTTTATTTGTTTGTTTGGGTTTTTTAAGTTTTGAATTTCACTTTTTTACTTATTATTATTATCATTATATATAAGGTTGATAAAATATGAGAGCTTATTAAGAGGAACTAGAGATAGTTTTACGGAGGTGATCAATGTGGACTTCCCGTATAAGTTTGTCGTCGGTGTACACGGTACAAAGTACATGGTACCTAGAAAAATAATCCATGTTTACATCGTCTAAAATTAACTGAAGATGCAGATTTGAGAGTTGATGTTTTTGACGAGTTGTTATTACCATTGAGTATGTTTTCATAGGATTGACAAGCATATGCTTTGCATTATACGACTGTGATACTTAGTCTGTACATGGTTGTAGTGTTTTTTGTTGTTGTTGTTGTTGATTGTTTGTTTGATTTTTGTTTGTTTGTTTTTTTTGTTTTGTTTTGTTTTTGTGTTTGGATTTCAGAAACATGTTTCCGGAGGTGTTTAAAGTAGTGTCGTCAGCTAACTTATAACGATCAATAGTGTTTGATGTTATGTGTAAGGAAAAGTCATTGATATAGATACAAAATAAGTTAGGACCTTGAAGTGAACCTTGTGGCACACCAAACGATACCTGCCCTTCAGAAGAGAAGCTGTCGTGAGCATTTACACCATGTACCAGTTCTGGAAATACATCTGGAAAAGAGGGAGAAGATGGAAGTTAATCAGACAGACATTAAGTTTTGAGATAATTTTTATTGTTGTTTTTTTTTGTTTTTTGTTTTTGGTCAATGAGATCAAGTGTTTTCTAAAAAGCCTAAAGAGAAAGAAAGAGAGAGAGAGAGAGAGAGAGAGAGAGAGAGAGAGAGAGAGAGAGAGAGAGAGAGAGAGGAGAGAGAGAGAGTATTAAACTCAACTGTTAAGCTCGACGAGGTCACCATAACGATTTACAGTTAACTGAACTGTATGCAAATAGGTGGACAACCGTTGCTGAGTCTTTTTTTTTCCCAATAACAAATTTGAAAATTTGATATAAAATGTTCATTGTTATATATAAACCCTTGTACGGATATGTAAAACATCAACAAAACAAATAACACAACACAACACAACACAACACACACACATACACACACACACACACACACACACACACACACACACACACACACACACACACACACCGCACACACACACACGGTACACACATACACACACACATACACACACACATTTACACACACACACTTACACACACACACACACACACACACACACACACACACACACACACACACACACACACACACACACACAGCACACACACACACACACACACACATCCGTTTTATACAAACATATCATCAATACTATTAAACAACTGAAGTCATAAAAGAATTGTTCGAAAAGAACCATCTGTTTGGATGGATCAGTCCCCGCCCAATACCACTCCTCAGCTGGCATTGTCTTTGGCTGTGGGCCTGTCTCTCTATCTTTTTGTCTCTGTCATTGATTCTCTACCAGTATTGTATAAGTGTACAGTGTTTAATCAGAGCAAGATGAATGTAGAAAAAATATAAAGAAAAGGTGTATTATGCGAGAATGTGTTGATTTCTCCGTCTGTCTGGTCTGGTCCCTCTGTGTGTGAGTGTGTGTGTGTGTGTGTGTGTGTGTGTGCGCGTGTGTGTGTGTATGTGCGTGCGTGTGGTGTGTGTGTATGTGCGTGCGTGTGTGTGTGTGTGTGTGGTGGTGTGTGTGTGTGTGTGTGTGTGTGTGTGTGTGTGTGTGTGTGTAGTTTCTGGACCTTGTTTCGTCATACAGTAAGCAGTACTGAAATTTGGTCAAAAATGTACTGATATCATATGTGTGCATTCGTCAGTATGGTGTTCAGTGACAGTGATGTTAAGACGAGGGGATGGGGTTGTACGGTGGGACGAAGGCTGAAAACGATGAATTTGGGCACATCAACACACCCACCCACCCATCCACCCACCCACACTCACCCACCCACCCACACCCACACACACATACATATACATATATGTATATAAATATATACATATATATATAATATATATATATATATATATATATATATATATATATATATATATATATATATATATACCTCTATACATATACATTACTTATCTTGACTTATCTTCATATATGTGTATGCAAAAGTAGATCGAAACAGTTATTTGCTTTGATTTATACAGTCTGCAGAGTTATTTTAATTTTTTCTTAGTACATGTACACATGTTCATTTTGTCATATAGAAACACATCTGAACCTGACTTTATACATCCTTTGATGGACGTACATCGAGCGCATTCATTGAACCTGTATTTAAATGTTGTTTTCTTTTCAGAGTGATTTCAAATTACAGCCGCGTCTTGTTTTTAATGAGATATGCTTTGTTGTGTGTTCCATTGTCTGCTTGTACATCAACTACTATGAAGTAACGTTATGGGAGCATAATGTTGAACAATATCAATAATGTTAAGATATATATTGACTCTTCGAGCCACTTGACAGACTCTGTTTTACTGCTAAAATAATAACGACATACAACAAAAGGGAGAGATATTTAGATAGATAGATAGATGAATAGAGAGAGAGAGAGAGAGAGAGAGAGAGAGAGGAGAGAGAGAGAGAGAGAGAGGGGGGGGGGGTGAAGAGAGACACGAAGAGAGAGAGAGAGACTAATACATATTTGTTTGATTTCATGAGTCATACGAGTTCTTATGAGGGAGTTACAGTGATAAGGAAGTTGTAAGAATAAATAGGCTGCCGCTGCTGATACTTTTTCTTTTTCGACATCAACAACAACTACAACAACAACAACAACAACGTTAGACTGTCAAAAAGGCTGGACAGGTTTTGCTGTTACATTTTCAATAAAAAAAAAATCAATGTATTCTTCTGCATACAGGTAAAATCCTCAACAAACGATACCTTCACTTTGGTGTATTGACAAAACAACTCTTCACACCCACACCCACACCCACCCCAACTTCTTTCTTATCAAAGTACAAAGAGCATTCTCTGACATGGATTTTTTAGATATACAATTGGAAGTAGTAGTAGTCGAAATGTGGTTTGTAAGGAGATCGTTGAGAGTTCCGTGGACAGCAAAGAAAACAAACGAGTCTTGATGGAGGCTGACACAAGAAGATTATTCATAAGGAAGAATAGGAAAAGACAAGCAACAGTAAAAGGCCATTTTATGAGGAAAGAGGATTTAGAGCACCTGGTCACAACAGGAAAGCTGCAGGGAAAGAGAACACCAGACATATCTAGGGAGAAAATATTGGACGGACTTGCAGGATGGCTGATGGCAGAGAGGGTGGAGGATGTGCTCGCTGCGAGAAGGAATAGATGCATATGGAGGGCCTTGATCGCCAATGCCATGCGGCAGTGTACATGAGTAGTAGTAGTGGTAGTGGTGGTAGTTGTAGTAGTAGTTGTAGTAGTACTTGTTGTTGTTGTAATAGTAGTATCTTCTTCTTCTTCTTCTTCTTTGTAGTGCCATTATCATTGTATAGATGATTGAAAACGATCAACCACAGACACAGTCAACCAAACTATCACTGGTAACAGACCGAACCAAATCAGTCAGTTGATTTGTTGTTTGAAACTAAATGATCAGTCATCCAAACAATTGACCCACCAACATATTTATCAACCAAACTGAGAACTGTCAACCAAATAACTGACCAGAAAATCAAGTCAACCACTTTATCGATCGGTCAGTCAGTAACCACAGTACACGTCCGCCAGCTTGGCCATGTGGCGATGTGGTCAGCAACATATATTACTGACTGTGGAGGAATGGGTTCAATCCACTATAATTCAAAAGCGAGATGGGAGAGAGAGAGAGAGAGAGAGAGAGAGAGAGAGAGAGAGAGAGAGAAGACAGACAGACAGACAGACAGACAGACAGACAGACAGAGCGAGTGCAGACAGAGAGAGACAGAGGCAGAGATATTAAGAGGAACGTTTTTGTGTTTGTTGTTTGATTGATTGTTTGTTTGTGACTTCCTTAGTACAGAAATATAAAACGCTAATTTTCAAATGGAAATAGCGGGCTGTTTGTTGTTTTAAAAGTACAACCAAAGTTGTTACGTGCTAGCCCCGTGAAAAAAAAATCATTTATTACACCGATATGTCTGTTGTATGTGTATGTTTGCTGATATTTGTACTGACAGGTTGCTATTAGATCTTCTTAGGTGTGTTTTGCTACATTTGATAATAAGTCACTCTTATCTTGAATAGTGGCACACAATCTTTGTGTCGATGGATCAGCACAACTTAATGCGACTGTGGTGGAGAGGGGAGAGAGGTGGTAGCTATGCGAGCTGGCGGCTGGGCGGGCCGCCCAGTGGAGAGCTAGAGGGTCAGGATATGGTGGGAGGGTGGCTGTTCTGTTCTCTCTTGGTCCGGTCGCCGGGCTGGACCTTGTTGGTGTCTGTTGCGTGGGTATGTCCCGGGGTTTGTCATCTCCCCACCTTGCCATTCAGTTTGTGGACGGGGTGGCTGATGGTTGAGTCCGAAATGGTCATGCAACGCATGGACAGCCCCCCCCCCCCCCCCTGCCCCTTTGCTTGATGAAATGACTACCGAGTGGCGTCAGGAACTTGGGAGGTATTGCCCGGAAAGTGGTCATGCACTGATGCTCTGGTTCCAATCGAGAACCATTGGGTGTTTCTATGTTTTATAGTTTTTAACAATGATAATCATTTTTATTTTGAATAGTGGCTTACAATCGCTGTGTCGATAGATTAGCACAGCATCGTATTTATGTACATGCTGTACTTGTTGATACATAGAAAACAAAAAGTGATCGACAACTGACTAGCATAATGTCGAATTTATGTACATTTTGTCCTTGTTGATACATAGAAATCAAAACATAATCAACGGTTGTCTTAACAGTAAAATGGACAACGAAGAAACACGACGTAGAAAAGAGTCAAATACTATTTGAACAAGAAATAGCACATTCAGTAAAACGCTTTCTCCCAATCAGCGCCACTATATCATAACGTGATAGATTACCATTGCTGCATGTTTTCAGCGATACAGCCTGCTTGAGTTTCATTTGTTTTTCTTCACTACATAATAACGTTGTCTTTTAGAAAACTTTTCAAAGGTGACGATCATTTGCTTCCTGTTTAATACGGCCATCAAAGTAGAAAGAAACTCTAGGGAGAGCTAGACAACAGAAGGTCTTCAGAGAAGTAACCCCCTTTAGACAAGTGTTTCGGCCCTGAACTCCTTACACTCTCGGGGGACCGGGCCACATCCAGGTCATGACTCCTGGATGCCCTTCTGCTGTTGTCTATTTTTTTTTTCCCCACGCCGGGGAGCGAACCTGGGCGATTCTGCGCTTCAGAACTGCGGTACGCGGTTTTACCAATGTGCTAACGGGGCACACATCATCTGTAGGGAATTTAATCCTTATGAAGTTCATTTTTGGTTCCTCCTTGCCCAGATCCAGCTTGAGCTCCTTTCTGCTGCCTCTGCCATCGCTTTAAGGGCTCTAGTCCTTTTCTTCCCAGAAATGGCGAGTTGTTTCATGAGATCATAAGCGGAGGTGCCCACAAACCCTCTTGCCCCGACCTCTATGGCGAAGATTTTGACCCGCAGACCTGCTTTCTTCAGGGTGCTGGCAAGACCGGCGTATTTTTCGGTCTTGTAGATATGTGCTTCTTCCATTCTGCTTTCGTATGGCACAGTGAGTTCTATCAGAATCACTTGTTTCGAGGAGTCAGAGTGGAGAGCGATGTCTGGTCTCATGCCTGTCTTGCTGATGACATCTGGGTAATTTCTCCACTCTGGGAGGTCTGCTGTACATTCCCAGTCGACTGCTCCATCCAGAAGACCCTTTGGTAATGTGCTGGTTGTCATAGCAATTTCGGGCCAGACCTGTTTCCCTCCTGCTTTGTAGAACGTTGTCATAGCAATTGGTGCGTTTGGGGTCATGGTTTTTGGCACCATCTCATTCCCAGCACTTGTCAAGTCCACACATCGACCACAGGCCGGGTTTCACACACACGTAGAGAAGCACTTCGGGCACTCATACTTCAGAACGTTTTATTACTCGAGCAAATTAGTATAAGGTCCCAAAGGACCTGTCTTACAGCTAATCCGTGTTACTCTACACTCGTTAATATTTTTATAAGCATATTATAGAAAGACAGACAAACCGTAACACTTCATATACAGTTTGAAGCACGTTACAAAAAGTATAAATGTGATAAAGTACTGACTGACAAGACAAAAAGTGGCACATATTTTTTGTTGTTGTCGTTGTTTTTGTTTCTGTCTCGCCTTCTCGCTCGTCAGTTTTCTGAGGGCCAGGGGCAGTCTTCATCTGCATTGTTCTTCAAATGGTTGGTAGTTTTTAGCATCGATACTTTCACTGTTGTCATGCTATCACAACTACACTAGTTTTGATGAACCAAGTAAATAAAACAAGTGGTTATTTCTGTGTGCTCACTCCATTGATCTGCTGATACCTTTGTTGTCATAATTCATGAAAGCGGAATTTCTTTTCTTTTGCTGATTTCCATTTAACATACTTCAAGATGCAGTCTATCGACTTTTTCTTTTTTTTTTTCTCGTGCTGCCTAGTCATTAATGTCCTGTACAACACTTTTTTTTTCTTTTTTTCTCCTGTTTTATAATTTAGTAATGTCCCGTCTTAGCCTGAACAATCGGTTTAGTACGTGATAAGGCAAAACAAAACAAAAACAAAAAAAAAACAAAAAAAAACGAAAGACGAAAATGGTAATAATGATCACGTATACAATGCATCTGATCGGTAATAATGGTGATGATGAAAATGATGGTGATGATAATGCTGATGATACAAATCATGATGTTCATGATGGTGAGGAGGATATTGATGATGATGATGATGATGAGATGATGATGATGATGACGACGATGACGACAACAACGACACTGATGATAATTAAAAACCGTCAGCGATAATAAAGTACAGCAATTGCACAAACAGAGAGCAGATCGACTATAAATGAAACTTTAACACAGTCATGTCAGTCTTTGTGGTTTTACCATTTCTTGGCCAATATTCAATTATTGATTCTATATTAATCTAAATTAATCATTGTTTTCCTCTTTAGTACTGGTCGAGTATGCACAACAATTTCCCTATCACGAAAGTGGCTAAAGTGACAGATACAGGTACTAGAAAACAGCTATGCCACGTAAAATGTTCCCCTCTCACGAGAGTTGTTACAGTTACAGATATAGATACGAGAAAACAGTCATGTTATAATATTATTTCCCTCTCACGAGAGTTGTTAAAATTACAGATATAGATACTGGAAAGCAGCTATGTCATAAAAATTGCACATTATTTCCCTCTCACGAGAATTGTTAAAGAGACATAGGTACTACGTGCCAAATAGCAACTATGCCATGCATATTATTTCCGTCTCACGGAAGCTGTAAAAGTGACAAACGTAGCTACTAGAAAGCAGCTATGCCATGAAAATAAGTAACATAACTCTTGAGAGTCATGGAGTTATCTCCCATGTTGAATTTTTCAAACCCAACACAGTTTGCGCTACCCATTCAGCTAGCATAGACGCAGCCACAAAGCATAAAGTGATAAGCTCAGAACATTCCTTTGGTATTACATATATGCCTTGGAAGCAACTCTGTTTTTATGTTTTTGTCTTGTTATGTGTGTGTGTTTGGTCAGTTCAAGAATAAAAGACTGTGTCAATCTTGAACATAAGACCAATATATTGTATGAATTTTTTCTCCACCATCGTGGTTGTGTGTAGCGGAGTTGCAGGGTATATGGGTAACCTGGGCATTCCTTCAAGGAATGTTCTGAGCTTACCACTTTATGCTTTGTGGCTGCGTCAATGCTAGCTGAATGGGTAGCGCAAACTGTGTTGGGTTTGAGAAATTCTACATGGTAGATAACTCCGTGACTCTCAAGAGTTATGTTACTTAGTTGATATTTAAAATTCTCCCTGCTTCCCTCTTATTTCCTTTGGTATTACATATATGCCATATATATTATTTCTCTCTCACGGGAATTGTTAAAGTGACAGACATAGATACAACATGTAGAAAGCAGCTATGCCATATACATTATTTCCCTTTCACGGGAATTGTTTAGTGACAGATATAGACACCAGAAAGCAGCTATGCTATGTAAATTATTTCCCTCTCAGAGAATTGTAAGTACGACTATATACATGTAGAAGCCTATGCACGTAATTATTCCTCTCAGGTAATTATTTAAGTAAAATATAGGTACTATAAGCAGCTATGCCACGTAAATTATTTCCCTCTCAGGGGAATTATTAAAGTGACAGATATAGGCACTATAAAGCAGCTATGCCATGTAGATTATTTCCCTCTCAGGGGAATTATTAAAGTGACAGATATAGGCACTATAAAGCAGCTATGCCATGTAGATTATTTCCCTCTCAGGGGAATTATTAAAGTGACAGATATAGGCACTATAAAGCAGCTATGCCATGTAGATTATTTCCCTCTCAGGGGAATTATTAAAGTGACAGATATGGGTACTATAAAGCAGCTATGCCATGTAATTATTTCCCTCTAAGGGAATTATTAAAGTGACAGATATAGGTACTATAAAGCAGCTATGCCATGTAAACTATTTCCCTCTCACGGGAATTGTTAAAGTGACAGATATGGGTACTATAAAACAGCTATGACATGTAAATTATTTCCCTCTCACGGGAATTGTTAAAGTGACAGATATGGGTACTATAAAACAGCTATGACATGTAAATTATTTCCCTCTCACGAAAGCTGTAAAAGTGACAGACGTAGGTACTACATGTGGAAAGCAGCCATGTCATGTCTATTATTGCCATCTCACGAGAATTGT
>CM060314.1:33052813-33055313 GCA_030674185.1 Monoplex corrugatus | reverse complement strand
AGAGATAGAAAGAGACGGAGAAAGAGAGAATGAGAGAGAGAGAGAGAAAGAGAGAGAGAGTGCATGTGTGATTATGTGTGTGTGTGTATGTGTGTGTGTGTCTGTGTGTCTGTGTGTGTGTGTGTTAGTAATATTTTCTCAACAGCTTCCATGTGAATCTCTACCAAATTAGGGTGAACGACTTAATCCGTTAAAAATATCGAGAGTACCTGAGCTGATGAAGAACAATGGGAAATCATAGCTACAAACAGGTCTGAATGAAGGCAAGCTATTTGCAAGGGAACAGAAGCTCATGAAAATGAAAGACGAAGCAGCCAAGTGAAAAAGCGTGCAGCAATAAAAGGCCAGAGCGTTCCGTTGAGTGTCCAGTATGCGGCCGCCTGTGTGCATCAGGCTTTGGCCTGAGATCCCACATAAGGTACACAAATAAGTGAAATGCTAGTTTGGACTTTATCGACCACGATTAGTCGACCATGTATACCTGAGCTGAGAAGTAATGACGCCACAATCAATCTCACACGGACGAATAAGGAAGCTCCTAAACCCAGCACTATTTGAACAAAATATGTGTATATGTGTTTATACTGCACTTTGTGAAGAACTACTAATAGTACGCACATCATTCTGTTTACAGAGTTCTGATAGTACCGTTATGCTCGTTCCACTTAACGTTTTCCCCATCCCATGATTTAAAAGACATCACTGACCTTGAAAACCACGAAATCTGGATTTTTCTGTTTGTCGTAATCCCCCCCCCCCCCTCCTTCCCCCTCATCCTGGCTGATTCTCAAGGCAACAGTGTCCTTGAAAAAAACAAAATATGGAATTTCCGTAATAATTTCGGTTTTTAAGAACATGTTGTTAAAATAAGGACCATCTTGTTAAACTGTTACTAAAATAGATCCTGTTACTTTGATGGTCTTGAATTCTTAATTCATCCGAGAGTGTTGCTTTCCTATTTTCATGCTTTCGTGTGATTTTTATAAATGATTTATGACAATTCAATTTTGTTCATGAAGTATTACTTTTTTGATATTTGATATTCGTGTACTTTTGCCATTACTACTCGTATAACGCAATTTAAAGCATGTATATGTTTATGTTCTTAATATATGTCATATCAGAATATGTATGACTTTTGTTATAACGAGTTTAGGTGTTCCCTGAGGACAATGTCAAACGGATTGAAATATTGAAAAAAAAGTTAAATTTTGTACATAAAGGGGTCATAGTTCTGAATAACGAATTATGTGTATACAACATACGCCGCAACTAACCTCGTTGTAGTCAGTTTATTCCTGCCTTGATTGTTTTAAACCAAACCAGTTAATCAACAAACAAACAATCACATAAAGACCAAACAAGCAAACCAACCAACAAACAAGCAGTTGATCAGATAAACAAAGAAACAAACAACATTTATAACAATGTAAAGAAAGTCTGTATTGTGTTAAAATGTTTGAAACTTGATTTTAAAGCAGACACACACAGGAGACAGACAGACAGACAGACAGACAGACAGACAGACAGACACACACACACACACACACACTAACACTAACACACACACGCACGCACACACACACACACACACACACACACACACACACACACACACACACACGCACACACACCACACCACACACACACACACACACACACAAACACTAACACTAACACACACACGCACGCACACACACACACACACACACACACACACACACACACACACACACACACACACACACGCACACACACAGATACATGTATATACATACGTACATACATACATACATACATACATACATACATATAGGCAGACAGACATACAGACAGACAGACATACATATTGCAAACTATCTTCTACAGCCATATCAAAGGCTTCCATAAAAGGTGGCCAAACAGGGATCGGAGGTGCAAGTGATACATTACCAAATTCGCTGTTTTAGAACACTTTGAATGAACTGTGTGTAAAGCACGGAAGTACACCTTTACTGCTTGTGATTTTTTTGCCTAAAAAATATGACAAATAAGATTTTGCATGCACAGAAGGTAAGAATATGCTGACAGTTTTCCATCTCTTTCCCCTTTTTTTGTATGTTTTGCTTTCATTTTTTTCACGTTATCTATTCTTTAAATGTGTATTATATCCGCTTTTTCTCATTATGGTCGTGGGCTGACCTTGTATGGGTAAACATAACAGTAAATATTAACTTAGCTTTACCACGTGGCACAATTTACTTTTGAAACAAAGCAATGGAGCTGTGACTACAGACTGGCACAGGAACAGATCTTATTGTGGATATTTCTGCCATTTCCTTCCATGTTATTGCAACCAATATTTAATGTGTTTCTTCGTTGGTGTATTGGTTTGTTTGCCTGGTTTCAGGTATATTCATTTTCATTTAATGTTGTGGTCATCATGTGTGTGTGTGTGTGTGTGTGGTGTGTGTTGTGTGTCTGTTGTGTGTCTGTGTGTCTGTGTGTGTCGTGTGTGTAC
>CM060314.1:33020313-33040313 GCA_030674185.1 Monoplex corrugatus | reverse complement strand
TTTGATTCAGGACGCCAGACGCTGTGACAGAGAGCTCTGGCTTTACATAATGTATATATATATATAGATGCCAATTCTATCGCCACTTCACTTGCACTGTTGACAGCGTTTGCCTTCTTTGTTTATTCAACACATTATGCCCGCGTACTTTTGGTTTTGATGGTTGGTTTGGTTTGGTTTGGTTTGTTGGTGATGTTACATTTTACAGTTTTCAATTTCATGATTGTCGTTCGCATTCTGCAAGATTTGTATTGTTGTTGTCAGACGTATGGATGACAGAATTGAACAGTCCGGGTACCGCTGAATTTTTTGTAAGAAATGGACCACAAATTTTATGGTAACTAAAATATTCTCATACAGGAAATAGATAACGAATGAATACGTATAAAGAACAGTAAGCCGATTTCATTATAAAAAACGTATTATTATTATTATATTGTATTATTATTATCATCATTATTATTGTTATAATTAGTATTGATATTAGTATTAGTATTATTAGCATTATTAGTTAGTAGTATTAGTATTAGTATTATTAGCATTATTATTATTACTTTATTACTATTATCGTTATTATTGTTGTATTACTATTATCATTGTTGTGATTATTATCGTCATTTTTTTTGTAGTTGTTATCATTATCATTGTCGTTACTTTTTTTTTTTTTTTTTACTATTATTATGTTTGTTTTCTTGTTAGTGTTTGGATTTTTCTCAGATGCGTGTATGACGTTGGTTTTGTTGTTGTTGTTGTTGTTGTTGTTTTTGCCCCACAGTGTGCAGGCTATTTTGTGTTGCACACTTTGCAGGTTCCGTCTTTGGTGAGGGTGCGCGATGGATGTTTTCGAGTTTCCGTAAGTCACCAGGGTTTTTAACGTGCATATCGATTGTTCTGCATGCGTATAGACACGCATGAAAAATAAGCAGTAACAAATATGAAGACATGACGACTGAGAGATGGGAAGAATTCTATCTCTTATCCACCAAGAGGAAGGTGCCCAAGCAGGATCGAACTCAGGCCTTCCAATTGGAAGTTCAGCAACTTACCCAACCGAGTATTACGCCCATCTATTTTCTTTGATATCAGCTACTGTTTATATATTCACGAAACAAGGATTATGACGGAAAGATGAATACTCACAGCTTGTTGGAACTTTGTGAAAAGTAGCAGAAACTATTCAGCAATGAATAATCATTTTGAAAATGCTTCTTTCATTCTGTCGGAATAGTATATTTTTATATGTTGATTTCTGTTTTGTGCTGCTAATCAATTGAACTTTACAAAACCCCGAAACAAAGAAGTTCTGTGTTTTCAAAGCTTTTCATCTCATATGGTGGCCTTATACAAGGACTTTTTTTTAAATGTTTGTTTGTTAGTGTGTAAACGTGCTATTTATCTCAATGGAAACTTGAAACAAGGACGGAAAAAATTGTTTAAACACAAATACTTCCCAGCTGTTATTGGCAGAAATCCGAAAAAAGGACTGTTTTACAATATATGAGGAAAAATACATTAGTGTCTCTTTTAGTTGTTTGTGTTTAATGATATACAAATACATGTATTATAATCTTAAGCCAGCTAGAGAAAAATCAATGCATTTTCTTGATTTCTTGTGATTTTGTTGGTATAGAAATCAACACTTTATCCTGTATAATTCTTTAAACTATTTTTGATTCATTTTAGTTGTATGTACTGATTGCACACACACACTCTCTCCTTCTACGTGCCTTCACTCTCCATGATAGGGGCTAAAACTTGTGCCAGTTCTAGTTTGCAGTTTTCTCTGGAGATAGTGTTTGTTTATCTTTGTGCTCTCTCTCTCTCTCTCTCTCTCTCTCTCTCTCTCTCTCTCTCTCTCCTCTCTCTTTCTCTCTCTCTCTCTATCCCTCTCTCTCTCTGTATCTCTCCTCTGTCTGCCCATCTCTCTCTCTCTCTTCTCTCTCTCTCTCTCTCTCTGTCCCTCTCTCTCTCTGTATCTCTCCTCTGTCTGTCTGCCCATTCTCTCTCTCTCTCTATCTGTCTATCTGTCTGTCTGTCTATCGGTCTATCTATCTATCTGTCTGTCTACCTGTCTATCTTTCTATCAGTCTATCTATCTATCTATCTATCTATGTTCCTGTCGAATTATCCACCTTACCGTTTGTTTTCTCTTTATTTCTGCCTGTGTTTCTTTATCAAACTACTCGTTTATCTTTAAGTCTTTCTGTCTTATTCTTATCTATTTCAGAACGATCAGCAATGGCAGATATTGGTAGAAGTTGGCATCTCTGCTATTATCCGCGCCTTTAGAAAATAATGTTTCCATTCATTTCCATACGTTTTTTTTTTTGGTATCTACTGTTTCGTTTTTATCACTGAAACATATACATCCTCTAAGACAACTTTTTATGATGAATTAAAATATTTGTGTCACACTACATGTAAACCTGTGCGTCTATATTTATTTACCTTTGTATATGTGTTCGTATCTTTATTTCCTATAGCATTGAAGGTTTCTTACTAGACACGTATAGTCAATTGAAATCAGTTGTATGTATTTAATACATACATGCCTTTCTCTCTCTCTCTCTCTCTTTTTTTTTTTTTTTTTTTTTTTTTTTTTTTTTTTACTGTTCTGTATCATTCAAAGAAGCAAGCGATTCTCCCGTGGCCATGTTATGAGCTGAACTTTACAAAAAAGTTTATTTTTGTTTAACACCAGTGAAGACCATATTTCGTGTTCTTGTTCTATGTTGCTGCTTATCAGCCTGTTGTCGTTGAAACGGGCAGTTTGTTCGCTCTATCATCGCATAGCAGGATAAAGCTATAGTGAAATAAGTTGTGGTCAGTATGACACATGAATTTGTCATCCATCTACATGTATATTATAAACTTGTGGCCATGGTGACACATCAAGCTGTCATCCCTCTGCATGTAACTAAGTGTATCGAACAGTGAGTGGTCTGGCTAAACCGTATCATAACCAACTATCCCTTTCAAATGCTTTGTGTATTGAAGGCCAATGGAGCTACTCAATGACAATACATATTCCTTAATGACGTCTTCGTTGTTTTCCATGACATCTTTTCTTGTGTGTGGCGCCTGTTTGTGTAGACATTATGTGGATGGAGGCTTAAGTATGGAGACATGTGTTTTTTTTTTCCGAAACCTTTTTCTTTTCTTATATGTTGTGAGTTTCTTACTTTTGTGTCTATTTGGAACTTTTTGTGGGGTTGAATAAAAACCACATAATGTTTGAAAATCTCACTCTGTGATGTTATGCTGCTTGCGATTTGGACTGTGTATGTATGTATGTATGTATGTATGTATGTATGTATGTATGTATGTATGTATGTATGTATGTATGTATGTGTATGTATGTATGTATGTATGTATGTATGCATGTGTGTATTTTTTGTGTGTGCATGTGTGTGTATGTGTATGTGTGTATGTATCTGTGTATTTGTTTGTGTATGTGTACGCGGGGGACTGGGGGTGAGCGTACGCGTGTGTGCGTGAGTGTGTACATATGAAAGAGAAAAAAAATTAGCAGAGTAATGAAATAACGAAGGTGCGAGTGCTGGTATGTGTATATGTGTATGCGTGAATGTCTATGCGTATGTGTGTTTGTGTGTTTTGTACGTGTGTGTGTTATTGTGTGTGTGTGTGTGTGTGTGTGTGTGTGTGTGTGTGTGTGTGTGTGTGTGTGTGTGTGTGTGTGTGTGTGTGTGTGTGTGTGTTCTCTCTCGTTTTTAATGTTCAGCCCAACCAAAGCATTGTCTTCACCAAACAATACAAAACTTTTTAAGCAGAAAAGATAATACCCATTTTGATACAAGAGATATAAAACGCGGAAAAGCTGAAATTAAAAAAAAGGAGCAAACAACAACAACAACAACGACAACAACAAGGCAAAGTGACATAGTACACAACTTAAGAATTATTTGGTACGAATGATTTAATTATTTCAAAAGAGAGTTTAGAGTTTGGAGTTTTTGAAGAGGGTTTCATAACCCTCAGGCAACCCCACATGCGCTTCATTCACATTTGCCAGAACATATCAGATGGACTCTCTGAGCCTATATGTTGACAAGGTTTTTACAATGGGGAGTCGGGGGGGGGGGGGCTATGAGACAGACAGCTGAATGATGGAAACTAAGATGGGTAGTGAGCGGGACAGTGTTTAATACTGCGGACTAGGCTTCAACTGAAATATCAAGATCTTGAGTCCATGGCTCTGAGACACGTAAAGATGTTTTATGTCATAATGACTACCTGGGTGAACCTGTCTCTCAGTGAAAAAAAAGCTACTTACTGCGTAGCTTTCGTCGGCGTCAGGCCGACTTCTTCAGCGCAACTGCTGGGATGAGAACTGGCTTCAGTGCGCACCGCCTTGAGCGAGACTCATGACAGTGCGACTGAATAAGTGAGGAGTACACCGATGGCAGGTTGTGTCGGCCCCGGTCACACACACACATGTTTTATGTCATGTCTAACATTAGCATCTTTGATAGTTTTCCTAGTTAGTGTGCTCTAGTAGGCAGATACTTATCGTATCATAATGTAGCCAAAAATGCGTCAGTGATAAAATCATACAATTCTAATAATAAGATACAAAACTCATAGAATAGATAGGATCTCAGGACCTGGTCAGCTCGTTGGTTTATGTGCAGGCTTAATTAAAACATGTGCCATGATCATTCTGGATCTTCTCCGTCGCATGGCATCTGTGACATTAGTGTATAGGGAATTATTTCAGAGCCGGAGTAGTCATCTTGAAAAACTGAAACCGAAACTGGAAGTATTATCTCTAAGATTTAGATGTTTTGAGTTTTGGAAGGATATTGTTCACTCGCAGAGCATGTGTTCTTGCTCAAATGGATGTGTGTACATGTACATACAATGCGTCTACATACGCATAGAACATAGACACAGACACACGAAACACACACACACACACACACACACACACACACACACACACACACACACACACACACACACACACACACACATACACACACACACATACACAGACACACACTTACACACACACACACACAGACACATAACACACAAACACATAAACATACACACAAACACGTACGCGCACGCGTGCACACACACACACACGCACGCACACGGAGGTACACTCAAACAAACAAGCACAAACACGGGCAGAAGAATTGTATATTATGTTTTGAATGGTTGTAGCCTTGATATGGCTCTGCGATGTCGGCTGGTCTGTAAACAACAATAACAATAGGCACACGATGGGAGGCGTGAATGTTATCTGTCTGTGTCTCAACCTTTTTATGCCTGCCTCTCTCTCTCTCTCTCTCTCTCTCTCTCTCTCTCTCTCTCTCTCTCTCTCTTCTCTGTCTCTGTCTCTGTCTCTGTCTCTTTCTTTTTCTCTGTATCTCTCATTTTCTATTTCTTTCTTTCCTTTTCTCTCTCTTTTTCTCTCTCCTCCGCCTCTCTCGTCCTCTGTCTGTCTGTCTCTCTCTCTCTCTCTCTTTCTCTCTTTCTCTTTCTCTCTCTGTCTCTCTCATTCTCTTTTCCTCTCTTTCTCTCTACTTCTCTCTCCACTCCTCTCTCTCTCTCTCCCTCTCTCTCTCTTTCCCTCTGTCTCTCGCGCTGTGTCTCACTCTCACTGTCTTTTTCTCACATGCACAATCATAGTGACCAGTCGGTGAAAGAGGACAAAGAAAATGAGATCTGTCTCTTGCAGTAGGCCCAATGGAAACACACCGTCCCGTCCCGTCCCGTCCCGTCCCGTCCCACCGCTCGTCACCCCTCTCCCCCATCCCCACCCTTCGCCCACCAGCATCTCCGACCCATGTCCCAACAAGTTCCATCTAGACTGCTAGTTTGGCCCCGTAGCCCAGCTGTTAAAGCGTGTTGCTCATAATGCAGGAGTTGTGAGTTCAATCCTATAATGTTCTTTTTTGTTTTTCTTTGTTTCTTTTTTTTGGTTTGTTTTGCTTTGTTTTTTTTTACGCACATGGGCTATGATTAAGGAAATATTGTTTTGGTCATGTTCGTAGGCAGCGGAGGCTTTGCGTATTGACTGAGGGGATTTTCTGTCATATGAAACAAGTTTATGCTTATGGCTAATTGTGTTTTAATTCAGATCTTTAATAATTTATTTGTTTTATTTATCTGTTGTTTTCTTTGAAGATAAGATACATAGACACACACGTCATTTTCATATAACCAAGGGTGTTCCAATGATAGAATAACACAATACTAATATAAGATTAAAACAAACAAACAAACAAACAAATAAACAAACAAACCTAGGTCAGGTAGGACCTCGAGATCTGACCAGCTCGTGGTTTTAAGTAAATATGCTTATGGCTTGTGCTATGATCATTCTGAATCTTCTCCATTATATTGCATGCGTGACGTTATTGCATGTGGAATTCATTCCGAGAGCAGAGAGGCCATCTTGAGAAACTGAACACTGACTCTGAAACTGGTCAGTTTGGTTAATGACCTCGCTTGATCCTGAACTTGTTGAGAGGTTCATGTCCAGCTCGCGCTCTTGTGTAGAACGTGCAGCTTTTCCTTTGTTTTTTTTTCTGCTTCGTCCAACTTGCGTGTTTTCTGTGTTGCCTTTTTTCGTGTAGTTTTGTTTGCTTGTATGGTTTGGTTGTTTGTTTGTTTGTTTATCTGTTGTTTTCTTGCATTGTGTATTTATTTATTCTTTTATATATATATTTATTATTATTATTTATTTATTTATTTATCTCTCTCTCTCTCTCTCCTCTCTCTCTATATATATATATATATATATTCATTAATGTCTTAACGGAACTCTGCTTCTTGTCCTCTTTTCTGCGTCCTGCACCATGTCTGTGTGGTTTATTACCCCCATTAAGTTCATTTTATGACAAAGCGTTTTGTTTCTACTGCATGTTATGTTTTTATATTCAATGTTTCATTTCGCATCCTCTTTTGTTTTCAATTATTTTAGACTTTACTTACAAACTGCATGGTTTGAGGTGATTGCATGATTTGATTGTGAAATTTTTATTTTACTTTTTGTGCTTAGAATTATATTCGGGAGTTTGAATTTTTCTTTTTGTTCCATGGATGGTTATGTGTTTTTATTTTCTAGTATTGAATGGTATTGTTATTTTCAGATATGAGACTTAAAACATCCAAAGCAGTAAATGGTCTCATCAGGTGTAACATGTAAGCGCAGTCCCCAAACATTTTAATGAACTTTTACTGTATAAAGCTCTTTAAATTTATATTTTGCTGTCTGTTTTTTTTTTTTTTTTTTAAATTTTCTTTGTTTATTTGTGTGTGAGTGTGTGTGTTTGTTTGTGTGTGTGTTTGTTTGTGTGTGTGTGTGTGTGTGCGTGTGTGTGTATGTGTGTGTATGTGTGTGTGTGTGTGTGTGTGTGTGTGTAAGTGTAAGTGTATGTGATTTGTTTTCTTTTATCGGTTTGAACTAGGCCCCACAAAACCTGAATTGACCAAACGAATAAAAAATCAACTGAAGGGTTGCTTTATTCTTCATGGAGATCAAAGGCACGTCTGGGGTTTTGACACGGGCAGTAAACTTGTACACACCCTTTTGTTATAGACTACATGCAAGTCATAGTAAGTTGGCTTTTTTCAATACTTTGTTTATTCTTTTCATTTTCAGATAATTCACAAATCACACAACACAATTCATTTATCGTGTTGAATGGCCTGTACAAATCATACGTTCAACGTGATGCTATTATACACATACATTCATGTGTAAATTTGAGGCACACTTAAGATGTTTGCTATTTTAATTGGGCATTGACTGGGAGGGGGGTGGGGGGGTGGTCTTTCATGTGAGACGAGTTTATATAGAATAGCTAGTTGTGTTGTGATTCAGACCTTTATATATTCATTATTGATTTACTTGTGTGTGTGTGTGTGTGTGTGTGTGTGTGTGTGTGTGTGTGTGTGTGTGTGTGTGTGTGCGTGTGTGTGTGTGTGTGTATATATATATATATGTGTGTGTGTGTGTGTGTGTGTGTGTGTGTGTGTGTGTGTGTGTTCCTTTTTTTGAAGGTAAGATACACACATACACATGTCATTTACATGTGACCAAGATTATACCAGTCGTAGGCTGATAGAATACCAGTATAAAATATAGACTGTGTAAAACAAAGTCTAGGTAGGACCTCAAGATCTCATGGGTTTATGTGCAGGCTTAAGGCATACCATACACGTGGCACCTGTAATTTTAGTGCACATGGAATTAGTTCCGAGCGCGGAGACGTCGTCTTGAGAAACTGAAACTAAAACTGAAGCTGTTTTAATTGTTCTCCATAAAGAAAGTGAACGTTGTGCCCCCTTAACATAGAAAAACTTTTCTTACGAATAAACTGTCACATATTGATAGAGGACATTTACAACAAAAAGCAAACAAACAAACAAGAAATTCCCTGGCCTCATCTGCTTCGAACAATATACAAGAACGTAAAAATAGATAGGCAGGCAGAAGGTGAAGGGCATTTCATAGAAACACAACTACTTCAAATGTACACCTTTAAATCCAGTCGTCTTGGTGTAGTGGTTAGCGCAACGGACTACCAACTGGAAGGTTGTGGGTTCGAATCCCCATCAATCCCTTCAAAAGTCATTGTGCGTTTTTTTTCGGCTCTAACCGGCTCCTACCCAGAGTTGGGCGTACTAAGGGTTCATTTGGGGGAAAAAAAGGGATCACACAGTCGAGTCTCATCCACTTCACGTATGCGTCATGGAGGATGTTGCTCAAATCTTCTGACCAGCATCGCTGGGGCCTGTATCTTTCGGGCCTGGTTGACGCCAGGATATATGATGATAGTAAGCGTAGCGAGTACAGCCCTGTCACACAATCTCAATCCTAGATGGAATTTCATAGCATCATGATTAACATCCTCATCGACATCATCGTCGTCGCACTGTAAAAAGTGTAACAGCTTCAGTGGCTATTAAGGTGGCGTAGAAAATAGGACAAGGAAAAATAGATGTGAGCACAAAGGTAACCTCATTGAATGCAATGATCCTAATCCTAATATATATATATATATATATATATATATATATATATATATATATATGTATGTATGTATGTATAAACACACACACACACACACACACAAACACTACACTAACAATACATTATATATATAATATATATCAGTAGTCCATCAGTAGTCATCTGCCTGTTATCGTGGCCCATAGTGGTGCCGGTTATCTACAGTCCTTGTTATAATAGCTAATCTGGGTTGAACTTTCTGCTTCATTCTGCCTAAATGGCAATCGTCTGAAAACGATGACATCAAGTTGAGAGGTATTTAGTAACGTTAACACTTGTATAGGTAATACTTATCATCATTAACATTCCTGTATTAGGAAATCAGTTTCATCGTCGGTTTGTATACCACATTCTATTACAAACCTGAGAACGGTTTTCAGTGCTATATATACATTTTTATTGTCAATGACAAAACGTTTTTCATGTCTTTTCTTCAAGTGCTGAACTTTTTGTTACATCTCCAAAATAAATCACCAATGTTCTCGTTATGTATTTCACTTTTTATTTTTATTTTTGTTTGTCTTTGCGTACACTCTTCAGTTAGTTTTATAATGAGATTTTAGGCACTGATTCTACACATAACTGTGATTTGGAACCGTTTTAAGCTTATGCCATGTGTTTTTGTACCCTGAAATAGTTTATTGCTTTTCCGAGTTCCTTGTCCCATTAGTAATTTACCGTTATGGTTAAGTTTTGAACTGCTCCGAGGAAGGTCAAGGTAACATTTAGTACATTTTGTGTTCTGAACGAGCTGTTCCCAAAGCTATACGTTGACGTCTTTTGATACAACATAAGCTAACATATTGTTTTCTTGTATGTGTATCTCTAAATTACACTTACAGACAGACAGACAGACAGACATACAGACATACACACACACACACACACACACACACACACATGCACACTTACACACACACACACACACTTACACACACACACACACACAACACCACGCACACGCACACGCACACGCACAACACACACACACACACACACACACACACACACACACACATGTACACACCACACACACACACACACACACACACACACACACACACACACACACACACACACACACATACGCACACGCACAATCCGTCATCTTCTTTCATAAAATCTGCAATAAAGTACATTCACTTTCTTGCCCATTTGAGACATAACAGTATTTGGTCGACAAATTTTATTCGTTTATACAAAAAAGAAAAGGTTCGAATAAAATGTCATGCGGATGCTTAGGTTCAAATTTGTAACAGTAATATTTGTATTCTTTGAAAACTTCATCCATAATTTATTATTGTTTGTAGATTTGGATATCATATTTGTTCTGAATATATGTAATATAAAAATATTGTTCACAAAAGCAACATTGCTTTTTCATTTGTCGAAGTCTTGATCTCTGCAACCATTTTAGCTTTAGCACAGACATGGCATTTTCTTTTGACTTGTCACATTCAGACATTTGTTAATATACTTTCTGTCGCAATTGTTCTCCTTATTCTGTCTTGTGTATTGTGCCATATATATAAAAACATCACATGTTGTGCAAATCAATGATGAAGTCCTCACGTTGCACCACGATCCATAGGTGTATTTGTTCACACAGAACCAGTGACTTCAACACAACTGATTTTATATGAGAATAAAGTGGCTTTTATGTATATATTAATTAATGTATTATTTTCGTTGCATTTGTTTTCAAGTAAATGACTTTTTTAAAACATTTTCTCACACTTCTAAATCGGTAGATTTCTAGTGCTTTAAACAGTGGAAGGTATCAGAGTATTTTTAGGTTCTATACACAAGTAACAGGTGAATTAAACCTGCTCCCGGACCAGACTGTATTTTGTTTTCGCTGCATTCAATAACATCCAGATCTTTTTCCAAAAGTGCTTTTTTATGTATGTTTCAATACGGCAGTTTACTTCCGTCTTACAGGAGTTCTGTATCATCTGTATACTGTAAGATCTTTTGCGTCCAATTGGCCTTTTTCAGGCGTAAGATCACAAACAAACAAACAAACAAACACCAAATACACAAATTAGGAGAAGAAGATTGAAACTTCCCTGCTGCTTCATCCTTTGTTAGAAAAGAACTAAAGGGAAGCTTCAGTCATTTTCTCTTAATTTTTGTATTTGGTGTTTGTTTGTTTGTTTGTGATCCCACGCTTGACAAAGGCCAATTTGGCCGAAAATTTGAACATGTCTTGTCTGGTTGTATTAAATATGCGTTCTGATTGTTTTTTCGTGTTTTTGTTTGTTTGTTTGTTTCTCTTTTTCTGGTTCCTGTTTGCTTGAACGCGGGCAATCACACTCGTTTTGGATTTTGTGAGATCTTACGTTTGACATTATTTACATTAATCCCATTTCACGTTTTTTGTTTGTTTGTTTTCTTTTATCAAAAGAATCAATATCTGAACACATAAAATAAATAAATATGGGGAAATTGGGCCTCTCTCACTGCAGCGTCCGTACACAAAGAACCAAGAAGAGGTATACTCTTTCACACAAGAGCTCATAAATGTGTATTTTTGTTTTTATTAATTTTATTTCTATTTTGTACTTATGTATTTATGTATGTATGTATTTATCTATTCATCTATCTATTATTTTTTATTTGTTTATCTATGTAATTATTCAATCAATTTGTTTTCTTTATTTTAATTAATTAATGTAATCATTCTATTATTTGTTTGTTTGTTTATGTATTGACTTATTTATTATCTATTTTAGAAGTTAAAATCCAGGTAAATCTCGTTTAAAATATTTCATCAAATCTTAAAGCATTGAATATATTGTCACCAGTCTATTTGTTTTTAAATAAAACCGGTCTGATCTTCTTTTATCAAATACAGTAATACTTCATAATTCGATTAGCGATGCAGGTTTAAGTCTTTGTACAAACCACATTTGAGAGTACAATTGATTGCCGATGTAACTGTAGCAGCCAATATAATATTTGTTTTTGTACAAAATCTGTCGGATTTCCATTTATTGATTATGTTAATGATGCTTAATTCGATCGCCAGTGCACGTTGACCCTATTTTATACATACTATTTTCCTGGGTTATTGGCTGTCATTATGTAAAGCAATTATATCACTTTGTCTCTTTTGGGATTTTCGTATGGTATGTCATCCTGTTTTAGTTGGTGAACTTGTAAATGTATCAAAACTTACGTTTCACATCCGTTTCCATCCGTTTCCACTGCCTTGTGGATAGCTGATGGATCAGTAAAGGCTAAGGGAAATAACCCCTACAGAAAATTCGGAGCGGAGCCCCGTTAGGCGGTTTCTTGTTCAAACTCTGTCAAATCTCCGGCAAAATCCTGCACTCAGAATCATCTCCAGCCGTCTTGACCATGTCTTGCCACTGGATCCAGGTGATCCTGGACGAGAGAGTGTGGATGATGCTGCGCAAGTTATCTACACTTTAATCAAAATCTCAGCGCATGTCATGGCTTCATACTCACAGTTACATCTATGAAGCCGTGGTCATTGTCGACGACAACAGACGAAACACCACCACCACCACCACGTTTCACATCTGAATCCCAAGAACATTCAATTCAATTCCAAAATATTTTCTTAACAATTCTATGCTGAAACCATATGTATTTAGGATGTTATTGTTTTTCATGCCTTTGACAACGTAGAGGTGATTACAAAGTTCCACCCTCTCCCTGCCTACATATATTTCTCATGTAATCCTACACAACCAGGCACCATCACGACAACAAGGACAACGCCAAACACTTATGCCAGTTAAACTGCAGCAAATTACAGAAATCATGCAGAGAATATTTTTTTGTACATAACTGTTCTGTATGTGATGCAGTGTAAAGATAGATGACTGGCATCCAATCTTTCTCTCTCTCATTCTCTCCCTCTCTCTAACTCTCTCTCTCTCTCTTTCTCTCTCTCTCTCTCTGTTCTCTCTCTGTTTTCTCTCTGTTACTCTGTCTCTCTCTGTTTCTCTGTCTCTGTGTCTCTCTGTCTGTCTGTCTGTCTTCTGTCTCTCTCTCTTTCGTCTCTCTCTCTGTTCTGCCTGAGCTAATCAAAGAATGAATATTTTCACCCCGACAGAAAGTAATTCAAAATGCAACATGGCAACCCGTGAGAAGAAAGCTGTAACATGAAGCTAAAAGCATGACAACAAGAACATGTATGACTAAAGTGGTTATTTTCACAGAAATAAATATTCAAAAAGGACTGGACCATGGCGAAACTGTTTGCATTGAATATTGCTGCCAAAAATCATTGCTAGGAACTGACTATAACGCAGTATGCACATTTTCTCAGGACTATCCTAAATGACAGTAAATAACTACCAAAAGAAGTAGCATTATTAAAGCTGTCCCTTTAAGATACAGAAAAGTCGTTCAAATAGTGAGTATGCGTTGTTCTTTGACATTTTACTGATGCCGCTCTTTGCTGTTCAATTGCAATTTTCATGATTACAAGACTTATGCAGATAATTAGAACGTCATGATATATATACATATATGTATACATATGTACACATATCCATATATATATATATGTATATACATGTACATATATGCACACACCCCACACACATATGTACATATATATATATATTTATTTTATATACATATATACATATATATGTATATATACATATACACCACATATATATATATATATATGTGTATATGTAAAATTATTTATCTTATTTGTATAACATTATTTATCCTATTTTTATAAAAATCAGGTTATCTAATCATGCACACGGTATGCATGCTCACATTAATACCAGAAACCTTTGAAACACTAAGCTGGCACCACCAGAATGATGGAAACATTAAGATGGGCAGGAAACAGGCCATCGTGTAATCTTGCGGATTGGGACTGAACTCAAGGTAACAGATCCTGAGTCCACGGCTGTATCAGAAGAACCAGCCAGTCAACCCATATAACAAAAAAATGTATATAATGTAACGCAAAATAAAACGGAGTTGTGTACAGCAACATTTGAACAGAAAGCAACCGGTTATTTTTCCTGTCACCGCAGGGTAAAGTACCGCCATCAAAGACCCCTTACAGAAAACAAACAAACAACATATACATGCTATCCATTTACCAGTGCAATGCAAACAAGACAAGTCCAGTACTGTCATTCCGAGCCGTAACATAGATCAACGTCCTTACAGCTATGTAGCTGTTACAGTTGTGGCCTGACAGTAGTGGCCCAATATCTCTGCTGCTTTGAGCGTGATGCTAAGATACTTTGTCTCTGTGTGTTCAAAATCAATGGCAGGCCAAACGTTTCCATGTGGCCCGTTACCTCTGTTCTTTAACCCTTTGTCTCCCGCACCCTGTCCACCAGCATGCTGCATTCTCAACCATGCCAACAGGAAGCTGGTGGATAGGATGAAGGAGTCCAAGAGTTAAGTTTTTGCAGTTGGTGAATAGGGTGCCGGAGTCAAAGAGTTAAAACGCAATGTTTTTTTTTTTCCTTTGTTTGGCTGTTTTTTTTTTTTCGTTTTTTTAATAATTTTTTTTACCTTTTCAAGACTAAGTCAACGCATTTCAGTGCATGTGAATTTATTGGGAGCGCAGATACATCGTATCGAGAAACTGCAATCGACATTGAGACTGCAAGTGTGGGGTGGGGTCGGGGCGGGCACCTGGGATTATAGAGTAAAACTGTTGTGAGGTAAGAGACAACATTACAAAACGTTCTTTGTTGTATTGCCGTAAATAATTGTTGATCATCTCATGCTTCCTTTTAGCAATTTACTCTATTATATTTACTATCATGTATGTGCGTGTGTGTGTGTGTGTGTGTGTGTGTGTGTGTGTGTGTGTGTGTGTGTGTGTGTGTGTGTGTGTGTGTGTGTGTGTGTGTGTGTTGTGTGTGTGTGTGTGTGTGTGTGTGGGGTTGTGTGCGTTTGTTTCTAACATGGAGATTCGTATGTTTGGTTTAGCGTCCGGAAATATAGCTCAGGAAAGGGAGGAATTTGAACACACACACACACACACACACACACACACACACACACACACACACACACACACACACACCACACACACACACACACACACACACACATACACACACACACACACACACACACACACATGTATATATATGTATACATACATGTATATATATACACACACGCACGCGCGCACGCACATACACATACACACACTCATACACACGCATACACACACAAACACACACACAAACACAAAATCACACACATACACACACACACACACACACACACACACATAACACACACACACACACACACACACACACACACACACACACACACACACACACACACACACACACACACACTCACACAGACGCATACCTAATTCCAATGATTATGGTATATATCTTGAACTGCGACTGTTTCTTCAAATGACATGCTTATCAGAGTTAAGGAGACATAGCTTACATTACATGCAGTATATCAATTTGGTATTGTTTATTACTATCGGTCAAACAAGCGCTATCAGTGAATAGCAGAGCTTTCTGCCGGGCTTGATTCTCTGACAAAGCTGGCCAAACATAAACTGCACACGTTTTTTCCATCTTCCCCGTGGTCAATATGCATAGCTTTTTATCACGTATACGACAGAGAGAGATATTACGTACTCAGTATTGATACCTATGTATGTATGTATCCATGGGCGAATGTATCTGTGTGTCTATCTGTATGTCTGTCTATCTATGTATCTGTCCATCAATGTGTCTTTCTATGTATTCATCTTTGTATCAATGTATCTATACATCTTCTCTGTATCTCTGTATCTTTCTATGTAATGTTTCATATACCTATACCTATATATATATATATATATATATATATATATATATATATATATATATATATATATATATATATATATATAGAGAGAGAGAGAGAGAGAGAGAGAGAGAGAGAGAGAAAACTGAAACTGAAACTGAAAATGGTTTATTGCCATTGACATTTTTGTCCTTGTGGCAAGGAGCATAAAACAAAGTCATTAAATTTTTCGGCGACGTTTTCTCGAAACAAAGATTTATAAATATAGATCTGTTCAGAAAGAGAGAGAGAGAGAGAGAGAGAGAGAGAGAGAGAGAGAGAGAGAGAGAGAGAGACCGAGAGAGAGAGACCGAGAGAGAGAGGAGAGAGAGAGAGAAAGAGAGAGAACATACACACACAAATATCCAGATATGTATTATACATACAAATATATACACACATACACACACATATGTGTGTGTGTGTACGTGTGTGTGTGTGTTGGGGTGTGTGTGTGTGTGTGTGTGTGTGTGTGTGTGTGTGTGTGTGTTCATGTATATGCACAATCGTGTGTCTGTTAGCCATACTGTGCTGTTAAAAAATGATTATAGAAATCATTATCTTTGAACGACATGTTTGAACACTGGCTAGTATAGACTCTGACAATACTTGACATCAGAAAGCTAGCTCACCTCGACAGACTCTGACAATACCTGACATCAGAAAACTAGCTCACCTCGACAGACTCTGACAATACTTTACATCAGAAAACTAGCTCACCTCGACAGACTCTGACAATACTTGACATCAGAAAACTAGCTCACCTCGACAGACTCTGACAATACTTGACATCAGAAAACTAGCTCACCTCGACAGACTCTGACAATACTTGACATCAGAAAGCTAGCTCACCTCGACAGACTCTGACAATACCTGACATCAGAAAACTAGCTCACCTCGACAGACTCTGACAATACTTGACATCAGAAAACTAGCTCACCTCGACAGACTCTGACAATACTTGACATCAGAAAACTAGCTCACCTCGACAGGCTCTGACAATACTTGACATCAGAAAACTAGCTCACCTCGACAGACTCTGACAATACTTGACATCAGAAAACTAGCTCACCTCGACAGACTCTGACAATACCTGACATCAGAAAACTAGCTCACCTCGACAGACTCTGACAATACTTGACATCAGAAAACTAGCTCACCTCGACAGACTCTGACAATACTTGACATCAGAAAACTAGCTCACCTCGACAGGCTCTGACAATACTTGACATCAGAAAACTAGCTCACCTCGACAGACTCTGACAATACTTGACATCAGAAAACTAGCTCACCTCGACAGACTCTGACAATACCTGACATCAGAAAACTAGCTCACCTCGACAGACTCTGACAATACTTGACATCAGAAAACTAGCTCACCTCGACATGCTAAGAAACCAATACATGTAGCACACCAGTAGAAACCCAACATGTACCTGAAAGAAATACTGACTTATGACTGTTAGTTAGTGGAATGGTGTGAGTGACTCAGTATAATGACATTGCCTTTTTTTTTTTTTTTATTGCACAATAAGTGACAACTGGATACATATGTTTGTTTTCGAAACGGGACATGATTTATTATCAGTTCTGTTCATCTTTTTGAGAGCTCAATACTTAGGTTGCTGACAACTGCGTGCCTGATTTTTACAACCAATGTCTGTCTATTTATATATGTATTCATTTATCATGCTTATTCTTATAATGTTTTGTGTGTACTGTCTTGTAACTCTGTATCCATTATGTTGTGAGTCGTAACTATTTTGATCAGTTTTGATTTTATGTTACAGTGAAAGAAAAGACTTTTTGTCTTGATGTGTGTGACTGAAGTAATCGAGAATTGTAGCACTGTTAATTCCATACACAGTGTTCTTTTTTCATGTGTTGTTCAATTGTATCCACAGCTTGGTTACAGGAGATATACGTATTTAAAGGAATTTAATGAACTGACGCCATCATCTAGATAGGCCCTACTTACATCGTACAATTAACGCTATTGTTGACTGCCAATGACTTAAGTATTTTATTTGGATATGTATTTTTCAATTGTTGGAATAATACATTTTGCTTTGTCTTGGATATTGTTTGGTTAGAGAACAAAAATAAAACAATCAATTTAGATTGCAGCCTATATTGCATGCATACAATCTCTTGTCTGCCTAGTTATGCTGCATGACAATGTCTGTTATAAGTCAGCATGTCTTCAATGACATTGTTGAAGAGTATGGGTAGTTGTATAATGATTTTCCTCTGATTTTATTTTGTTGACTACAGTTAACTACTACACACCGTGGTAGTCAATCTCCCTGAGGTCCATCTAGCGAAAGAATATTTTTGGTATCCCTCGTTATGCACATTCTTTCATAGCTTGTATTTCCCCCATGTAATATGCCATCCGTTAATCATTTCTTAGCAGCTAACGTTCTGCACGGTGCGACGCCAAACGTCTTCTGATTAACAGGATTAGGGTTTGGTTTTAACCCCATTGACTGCTGGTCTTTTGAACATAATCCAGTCTTTAGACGTCCTCCATGCCTAAAAGAGCTATACAAAGAGCACGGCTGATAAGGAGCAACTTATTACTAAAACTCGGCCATGAGGATGTTGTAAAATGAAACGGAACCATGAAATGAAAAACGTAACACTATGAGACAGAGTGGGGGAGGGGAAGGAGTGGAGAGGCAGGGGTGGATGTATCCGGAAGCAGTCCCCAAACACATCAGCACACTTGCAAGGCTTTGGGTTTCTTTTGCTTTGTTTTGTTTTGTTTTGTTTATTTTTCCAGCGCAGAAAATGTTGCTGTCACATACAAACCCTGAATTTAGTGATATTGGCATAATCATAATGTGATGTTCTGGTTGTGGCCCAGTACTAACTGTACTCACAGTTGTATCAAAAGCAAACCTTTCTCTGGCCACATTCTATGGTTTTCGTTCAAAAAGAAACATGGCTGTATGTTTTTGTAGTGTTTATTTATTTTTCTCTGACTTGCCTTTGCATCAGTTGCAGATGGTTTAAGACGTTGAGTCGTTAAAACTGAATGACTGTTACAACATAATATGATATGCCTTGTGATTGGTGAATGACTGTTATAACATAATATGATATGCCTTGTGATTGGTGAATGACTGTTATAATGTGATCTGATATACCTACTGGTTGGTTCTCATTTTTGCAAGAGCATATGTCC
The DNA here is from genome assembly GCA_030674185.1 of Monoplex corrugatus. NCBI lineage: Eukaryota > Metazoa > Mollusca > Gastropoda > Littorinimorpha > Ranellidae > Monoplex > Monoplex corrugatus. Next base: position 33,021,243 of record CM060314.1, on the reverse strand, counting down.
TATTGGTTGTAACTGTAAAATGTCCCTCGAACAGGTGTGCATTATGATATTTTTCTTCTCCGATTGATTTGTGGCATCTTAGATTATTTTTCCTGATCTAACTGGATTGATAAACAGTTTCTGTATGGTTCCAGATGTTACAATCGTTTCTGATTGGTTCACGATGTGTATGATGTGATTTTGGGATTTTGTTTGTAACATATGTAATGATGTTGTCATTAAATGAATCATTGCTGGTTTTGACAGCAAATTCTACTAAATAATTGTTGGTAGATGAGTTTATAGCCTATAACTCTTTCAGTAGTCCTTAAAAACTCTTTAACAAAGTTCACATATATATTGCCCGAACGAGTACCCTGACTGCACAACATAGAAGTGGAGTTATTTTGTAGTCATGGCAACACTGACATTGTCACTGCCTGCTCTGTTTTAGAGGAAGAAGTTACCTTGCCCGCTTGTTTTAATTGTCTTCATTTCTGATCAGGATGTAAGCAGAAATGTTTCATCACTTTGAAATCTACAGTACACGGAATTCGTACGTATGTGTGTGTGTGTATGTGTGTGTGTGTGTGTGTGTGTGTGTGTGTGTGTGTGTGTGTGTGTGTGTGTGTGTGTGTGTGTGTGTGTGTGGTGTGTGTGTGTTGTGTGTGGTGTGTGTGTGTGTGGGGTGTGTGTGTTGTGTGCGCGCTGCGCGCGAGTACAAGCGCAAGCGTGTGTGTGTGTACTATTTATGTTATATCTGTCAGTTGTGTGTGTGTGTGTGTATGTGTATGTGTGTGTGTAGTGCAGAGAGAGATAGAGACAGAAGAGAAGAAACAGACAGACAGACAGAGATAGAGACAGAGACAAAAAAACAACAGACAGACAGACGGACATAGAGATAGAGAGACAGAGACAGAGACAGACAGACAGACAGACAGAGATAGAGAG
>CM060314.1:33002813-33015313 GCA_030674185.1 Monoplex corrugatus | reverse complement strand
CTTACATTGTGCATGGTCAAATGATATGCCCACGGCTGTTATTTATTTTCTTTTGTTTGTTTTACTTATTTTTCACATTTTATGATTTTTTGTGTGTGCCTAGATTTCTTTTCATCTGTTACTTTTATTCGTGTTTGTGGAACAAACAGCAGATGAATACCTTGTTCAGAAATAGGGCATATTCTGTGCGGTAGACTGAACTGAAATAACGAGTACAGAGTACACTTTTTTGCCATTTTAGTACGATTTACGAGTAAAGTATGAATACACAATTGATTTCAACCTTGTGGCTCGAAGACAAGATCTGTCTTTGATACATTTGTATGGGGAACATTTCAAACCTACCTTGAGCATGTTTTTCCTGATAGTATTGTGTTTGTTGGTTGCTTGCTTTACTTGTTTGTTTGTTTATCTATTTGTTATTGTTGTATCCTTCCTTGTTTCTTATGCACACCTGCAGAGAGAGAGAGAGAGAAGAGAGAGAGAGAGAGAGAGAGAGAGAGAGAGAGAGAGAGAGAGAGAGAGAGAGTGTGTGTGTGTGTGTGTTCGTTTTCTTCAAACATTCGTTATAGACTGTCACTTTGATTTGAAGACAGGATGTAGACATCTTTCAATAGAATAATAGTGTGTAGTGAATGCACCCTTGCACAATGCAATACTTTAAAACTGTTTTTGTTTTGCTTGTTTTTCTTTTAAGGCGTTGAATGCTTGAATAAGTTGCATTGTAATTGTGCTTTTGTTCCTTTTTCGTCATCAGAATCTATGCCAGGCATCTGATCAGAGGCAACATTTTGCCTCGGATAAGATTTAACAACGATAGAGTAAGCTATGTAGACGCCACACCAATTTATGTGAACAGTATTTTCAATGGTTTGTATATAAAGTGTTAAGTTGATGGCTGTAGCGTAATGACACGGTATTTTATTTCTGCGAATTTTACAAGGGTTGAAACAATCAGTGTTCTAAACATATCTCAATTACCAAACGTCATTGTGGTTGCTACTATCAGCACTCATTTACATATAAGTGCTTCAACACAATCATAGCTTAATATGGCGTTTACTGATCTTGTGGTTAACTTTAATGGCTACTGTCTGATCTGTTTGTTTCCCTTTGAACTGCTTATGAAACCAATTAGTGCACATACACCTCCCTGAACTCCCAAACCCTAACCCTCTCTGATCGCTTTAGATCTTCGTGTTACATGTGTAACCCTACTCCCAACTGTTATGCCTACGGCCTTGACTCAATCAATGGAGACCATACTTATGACCTCTGACCTTTTTTTGTCTTTATTTATTAGTTTATTTGTTTGTTCTTTCTCTTAGGGAGCATACTGAATGCTGACAGTGTATGTTTTATTCTTGTAGAGACTGACTATAATTATGGAGTCCTGAAAGGACTGGATTGATCGCTGTTCGTTGTTGTTATCTTGCTGATTTTTTCCCTCTACACACTTCACACACACACACACACACACACACACACACACACACACACACACACACACACACACACACACATATACATGTACATACCTAAACACAGATATATATATATATATATGTATATATATATATATAATGTGCAGTGTGTGTGTGTGTGTGTGTGTGTGTGGCGCGCGCGCGCGCGTGTGTGTGTGTGTGTGTGTGTGTGTGTGTGTTGTTAATCCTTAGTGGGTCTGGTCCGGAGGTGGCTGGTGAGGCCAATCCGGGCCAGGAAGGCTTGCCCTTACGTAGGGCAAACGTGTGTTGGTGCAACTGTAGAATTGGAGGTCGCTCAATCAGCACTTATATACACACATACAAAAGTGCTGATCGAGTAAATGTTGAGAACATCAGAGCCTGCTATCGTAAAAGGCATGCTTGGATCATTTAAGTTCTCCGTGATGCCCATTCCATTTGGTAATCCTAACCTTCTTTCCCCAGTCAACCTGATAGATCGTCAACCCTTATTACTATGTTCATTTGTTTACGGATTTTGCTGGGACATTTAAAAAAATGTCATTCAAAACCACATTTCCTGGTCATGATTTAAATTAAAAGGAACGTCAGCGTGGGTGTTGCTTGTCGACTTTCTGAACAGCAACGCAGGTATCTATCTATATCTCTGGGGACTTCTTGACACCAGGATGTATTGTGAAAGTATGTCACTGGAGATTTTGGGGAGAGCCGGACAGCAGAGGTCTTCAGAGCAGAACCCTTCTCTGTCCACCCCCTCCCCCCCCCCCCGCTTTCAAACCAATGTTTGGAGCCTCAGTTCCTTGAAGAGGAAACTGCACAGTGCATTACTCTGCCTCCTTCCAACTTGATCCGTGCTATAGAAATAGAGTACGGCCCTGCCAAACAGTCGCAGTCCATGATGAAAACCTTCTGATGTTATCCCTGTCATCGCTGTACGCAGCACCATAGTATTGCACGCGAATGATCAAAGGTCTAAGACCCTTCATACTTTTACTTTAAGACTCATTCATATTCTAATACCTTTCATACTCCAAGATCCTTCAGACTCTAAGACACTTCAGCTTCTAAGACCCTTCAGACTCCAAGACCCTTCAGACTCCAAGACCCATAGACTCCAAGACCCTCCAGACTCCAAGACCCTTTAGACTCCAAGACCCTTCAGACTCCAAGACCCTCCAGGCTCCAAGACCCTTTAGATTCCAAGACCCTTCAGACTCCAAGACCCTCCAGACTCCAAGACCCTTTAGACTCTAAGACCCTTCAGACTCCATGACCCTACAGACTCCAAGACCCTTCAGACTCTAAGACCCTTCATACTTCAAGACCCTCAGATTCTAAGACCCTTCACTTCAGGCTCTAAGATCCATCAGACTGTAAGACCCTTCGGACCCTACTCTCATAGTGACCTATGTTTGGTTTGGTGTGGAAGTGTGATGGAGATACAGGGAGCGGTCTGGGGATATTGAGGCAGGAGTTGATGAACGAAACAAAACAGAAGAATACCGCTAACTATTCATGCGTTTTCTTTTAGTGACAGCACCGATATATTACAGAGTTGTGCTTATAGTCATTAAGGCTATTTTTTTTGCTTTTGTATACAAACCCCTTGTATGCGTGCGTGTGTGCCCGGGCGTGTGTGCGCGGGCATGTGTGTGGTGTGTGTGTGTGTGTGTGTGTGTGTGTGTGTGTGTGTGTGTTGTGTTGTGTGTGTGTGTGTGTGTGTGTGTGTGTGTGTGTGTGTGTGTGTGTGTGTGTGAAGACACTTTTCCATAGCCCATAAACTCACAAGCAATCGATTTTATTTTCTGGACTATGTTAAGACATCGTTCCTATTTTTGAATGAAAGCCTACCTTAATAAATTATTAAGAAAAAAATGTGCATCCCTCTCTCTCTCTCTCTCTCTCTCTCTCTCTCTCTCTCTCTCTCTCTCTCTCTCTCTCTCTCTCTCTCTCTCTATCTACATGTATCTATCTATCTATACCTATCTCTGTCTCTATCTTTGTCTTGTCGGTCTGTCTGTATGTTTCTCTTATCTATCTATCTATCTATCTATCTATCTATCTATCTAATCTATCTACATTGTATCTATCTATCTATCTATCTATCTATCTATCTATCTTTCTATCTATCTATCTATCTATCTGTCTGTCTGTCTGTTTTTCTGTCTGTGTGTCTGTCTGTGTTTGTGTCTGATTCTGCCCCCTCCTCTGTGTCTCTCTCGCTATCTCTCTCTCTATCTGTCTGTCTGTCTGTATCTGTCTGTCTCTGTCTGTCTGTCTGTCTCAGTCTTTCTATCTCTCTGAATCGAAAATGATTACACGTTATTGTTATTTTCCACCTACAAAAAAAAAAGTCTGATGATAGTTTGTTGCAATCTGTTTCATTATTCTTTTTAATATTTTGTATAAACGTTCATGCTTTGAGAACACAGTCAAAGATCTGTAGTCTTGATACAATGTATGTGGCAGATTCTCAATCAACTATACGTCATCACCTTCTATGTAGTAAATCACACATTGCAGTGGCTACGCCAGAATGAACTTTTGTTGCTGGTGCTAGTGCTGTTGTCTCTTTGTTTCTTTGTTTCGTTTGTTCGTTTGATCGTTTATTGATTTATTTTTGTGTGGTTCTATTGGGTGCGAATTGAAACTTGATTCATGGTGTTCGGTTGATCGTTTATTGATTTTTTGTGTGTGGTTCTATTGGGTGCGTAGTGAAACTTGATTCATGGTATTGCTTGCAAGTAGGCAGACAAAAGAACAGTGCTATTTGTTCTACAGCCAGCGTAATGATAACTGTATTGCATAAATTATATCGACAAATGACATTGATTTGCTACACTATAGTCACCGAACACAGATTGCTGTGAACATTTTGAAACTCATCTGGGCATTTCAGTTTCACTTTGATTAGATATAATCTGTTTGTTAACCCTTTGATTCTCCGCACCCTAACCACCAACTACAAAAAGACTAACCCTTTGATTCCCTCACCCTGCTCACCAGCTTCTTGCAAGAAGCTGGTAGATAGGGTGACGAAATCAAAAGATTAAGGTTTTGCTTTTGCTAGCATGGTTGGCAATGCAGGATGTTGGTGGACAGGGTGTGGGAGTCAGAATTATATCTTAGTTTTTGCATTGAGCACTGTGCGTGCAAAGGCTGTGGTCGTATGTTTTCATCTTCTTGATATTATATTCATGTTTTTTTGTGAATAGCATTGTGTTGACTACTGGTGCATACGAAATTCAAAACAAGTGCGACTGCCCGCATTCAAGCAAATACGATACTAATATGGTATGAACATTTTTTAAATTGTAGAATTCATCTCACTTCCCCTCTGACATCATATTTGCCTACCCTCAGCCCATTAATTTTCTTTCTGATTCTATTTTTTTGTGTGTGTTTTCTGGCGATTGATGCATAAGGATGTTAGGCCTGGCATTTGACAATATTCTATACAATCTGGTGTAAGATTATGCTGATGAACACTGATCGTTTGTGGACATTGCTGTTCAAGAATTATTTCACGAAATGCTGCATATTCTTTTGTGTGCACAAAGATGTTACTTAACGCTTATAGCCATGAAACACTGATTGCATCTTTTATCTTGACAACATCATCACCGTCATCATCATCATCATCCTCGTCGTCGTTGCCATCGTCGTCGTCGTCGTCGTCATCATCATCATCATCGTCGTCGTCGTCGTCGTTCGTCGTCGTCGTCGTCGTCATTATCATCATCATCATCATCATCATCATTATTATTATTATTATTATTATTATTATTTATTATTTATTATTAATTATTATTATATTATTATTATTATTATTATTTCATTATCATCATCATCATCATTTATTATTATTATTATTATTATTATTATTATTATTATATTATCATCATCATTATTATTATTCAATACTACTACCATTAGTATTGTTGCTGTTGTTGTTGCTATTATAATCATCATTATTATTACTATCTTTATATTATCGTTAATACTGTTATTGTTACAGTTCTATATCTTCTTCTTCTTCTTATTATCATCATTATTATTATTGTTCTCATTATGGTCGTTTTTATTACTATTGTCATCATTATTATTGTTATTGCTGTTGCGATTTTATAAAAAAAAAATCCAAATATTTCACATGATGTCTTTGTATGAACGTTGTTTTAAAGAGGAAAAAATAGAACCATTTCATTGATATTTTGTTAATAGAATACAGTGTTTCATACATTCATGAAAAACAAGCTAGCTGCCAATTATTTGCATAACTGAAAAACAAACATCAACAGCCTTAAGGAATACTTAGAAAACAAAAGTCAATGTGCAGCTACAGATGCCAACTACCCCCCTATTTGCAATAGCCTTGATCTTATCTAGAGTTCATTTTATGCCAAAAAATAATAAATTATCGTCCCTCTTAACGAAGAAAATGACATAATTATTTTATTTATAATCACTATTTTGTCCATTGTATATGCTAAACATTTATTCTGTTTCGAACATGTATTTGTATTGTAACAGTTACGTGTAAATTTGTCATCATTCATTTGTAAAGATGAAACATTGATTTTAATCTTACATGGTATTTTACGGTAAATTTGAAAATCAAGGCATCGTGGTAGGGTCTTATTTAACCTGCAGAGATAAAAAAAAAATGTTTCTGAGAGTACATGTATGAAGCAATTAGACGTTTCGTTTCGTTTACGTTGAAATCAGGTCCAAATATTACACATTTTATGTGTTATGTATAGAAATATCACATAACAGTCATTCATAGCCCTTTGAACTTTTTTTCAGAAAAAAACTGAACCTAATGGCGTGACCAGAACACTAAAAAACGTGCCTGTATCATTTCTGTCAATGACCATGGTTGACAACGCAAAGTTGGTAGCAAAATGTTTATTAAATACACTGATATCAGATGATCACATTTCGTCCTTTTTATTTTCTGTGTTGTCTTTAAAGGGTTCTTCCGATTTATTTCCACGTTCAATTTCTTATTCCATTTTCACAATAGTTTGGATTGATGTTATCTTGAGTTGGGCAGTCACAATGTTGGCTGTCACCTCACCTATACGTAGGGGGTTTTAAAGTCTTACTTGATATTTGATATTGTGTTTTATACGAATGCCTTACGTTTATTTGTGAGGCGTCTTCAACATAATTAGATTCATTATCGTCGACGTCGTCATCATTATCATCGTCTATGTGCACATCAGTCATTTTTTTCTATGATAAACTCAATACTTATTTTCAATACGATGACTATTTAACATGGCAAAACTGGGTGCACAATATAATATCATCATCATCATCATCATCATCATCGTCATCATCATCATCATCATCATCATCAGTGGGTGAGTTTTTTTTCTCTTTGATAAGTTAAAGAGCTGATCCTCGATGTCATGATTTTTCTTTGACATCATAGCCATTTGCATGTAACAGTCGTTTGACTTCAACACATGCAGACAATTACTTTAAACACATGTACTTCCATCTCATTTGTGCATGTCTCTCCGTCACGTTCATAAACTCCCTCAAAAGACCAAACCGACAATCATTTTGATACCTCAAACGGAGCTGTTTTATATGCAAAAGTAACATTATCGTTGTTAGTTTCTGTTCAAAGGATGCTATCAAATTTCTGGACGTAGAACAAACCTATACTGCTTTGTCATTTTATTTGAAGTGGTTTTATACAATCAAGTATAAAAACACCAGTTCTCCATTGTGATATTTAATTACTTTGTATTAAACCCTTTAGTGAAAAAAGTCAAACACCAAAAAAAGGAGACTATTCATCTGAAATACTACATTATGTAGAAATGTTTTTGAGTTTTCTGGTATTACTTTGGATATGTTTCGATTAAGATAGTATTCTTCTTCTTCTAATTATTATTAAAATTATAATCCTCCTCCTCCCCATCATCATCATCATCAATACTATTATTATCGTTGTTGTTATTATTGTTACTATTATTGTTATTATTATTATTATTATCATTATTATTGTTGTCGTTACTACTACTACTACTACTGCTATTACCTACTACTACTACTACTACTACTACTACTACTACTACTACTACTACTACTATTACTACTACTACTACTACTACTACTACTACTACTACTACTACTACTACTACTACTACTACTACTATAATATCATGTTTTTGTTCTTTGTTACCTAATGTTCATTCTTATCTCTAAATGTACGAGCTGTTATGAGAATGATTTTATTATAATTTATTCCTTTTGATATTGCTTTTGTTGAATTTGAAACTAGCTTTTGAATTATATGTGCCTACCCTGTTACCGCTACAATTTTGTTTTCTCACTCTCATGTTGTAAATGTTCTATTGATCTTGTCATTTGTGTATCATTTCCTATGAAGGACTCGTTTTGTTTAAAGAAGAAAACAAAAAAGCTTACACTTCAGTTAAACTTTATTTGAGTTCAATTTTAAATGAGAGAAAACTATCTGCTATGTTGTTGTTGTTTGTTGGATTGTATGTTTGTATGCTTTTGATGTGTTGTTGTTGCAGCTGTTGTTGTTATATTATTGTGAGATGGAAATCCGGTTGATTACTTTGTTGTGTGCATAACTTGCTGGTCTATCAAAAAGTGAATTGAACACTGTCATTTCTCAATGTTGTTTTGAGTTCAGACAACTAACCATCATGTGTTTTATTTTATATCTACATTTATCTCTATATCTGTCTTTATATCACTGTATCTCTCTTTCTTTCTCTGTCTCTCTCTCTGTCTCTCTCTCTGTATCTATCTATCTATCTATCTATCTATCTATCTATCTATCATCTATCTATCTATCTACATGTATCTATCTATCTATCTATCGTCTATCTATCTATCTATCTATCTATCTATCTATCTATCTATCCTATCTCTCTTTCTCTCTTTCTCTCTCTCTCTCGCACGCGAGCACGCACCCACACTCACACTCAATTATCCACACACACCCATGCACACACACACAGACAGACACATGGACACACACAGACACACAATCAATGTTTGTGTATGTTGTTGTACATGCGTTGAAAAGAAACGTGGAAGAGGAATATTTTTTCAGAGTTTTTAAAATAATTTCGTCAGCAAATAATGCAACATCGTGTTTTTGTTTTTGTTTTTTGTTGTTGTTTTTTGCTGAGAGATAAGGATTATATATTCATTTAGTTTTTGCGTGTGTGTGTGTGTGTGTGTTTTAATCTGTTTATACCTGACTGAAATTTCCCATTTCATTTTACGCTCAAACAATTACACTTTCTGTTTTAGTCTTGCTTGTTTTATGTGTGTGTGTTAAAAGTGTGGATAGAATGTATTGCCTGTTCATGTCGTTGATATCTTTAACAGGTGCTGTTTGTCTCTGTTCTCCTACATTTCTGAGATAGATTGATTTGTACTGTTTACATAAAGATTATATATATAATATATATATATATATATATATATATATATATGTATATGTATATATATATTCTTCTTGTATGTAAGTTTCAAAGAACACGAAACTGTGCAAGATTGAAATTTTCATCTCTTTTTAAATAGAACAAATTGTATTTGTCCTAAAGATACAGAACAGTCGTGGCAACTAACACGTTTAAACGTTGTTGTTTTTTTTTCTTTTTCTTTTCATTTTTTTAGGAGTGGTGAGTGAGGCTGTGTCAGATACTGTTCAGTTACAATTGTACGGTTCAGAATCTTGCCCAATATGTTTTTTTCCTGTTTTTGTTGTTGATGTTGCTGTTGTGGCTGTTATTTTCTGTCAGTTATGTACCCTGACGAAAAGTGTGGCTTATGTAACTTTGATCGTGATCGTTCTGTTCTGTAGGTCCGAAACAAGATTAAAAAGTAAATATGATAACTAAATAAACAAACAAATAACAAATATATATGATAAATAAATAAATAAATAACTGAATAAATGAATAATAAATAAATAAATAAATAAATAAATAAATAATAATAGATAGATAGATAAATAAATAAATAAATAAATAAATAAATAAATAAATAAATAAATAAATAAGTTGAAAGGTGATTACATACAAAGGGAATCAGTAATTCCGATGAAACCTTTGTGTGTCACATTGTTATTGTTATTTTGAGCCCAGCCGACTGCGTAGAGCCATATCAGGACATTGCCATAGTTTAAGTGACACGAACAGAGTATGCACTGGCAGTGAGACTATAAGACTGCCACTGTCTTCCACACTGAGTAGCTTGTTGCAACGATACTTACATGTACTACTGTCACTACTAATCAGACCAAATCTAATGTTAGTATTGTTATTAATGTTATTATACTGTTATTATAATCATTGTTATTGTTGGTAGTAGTAACCGTAGCAACGGTAGTAGTATGATGGTATTATTAGTGCTGTTGTTATTATCATTGTTATCATAGTTGTTATTATTTTTATCATTGTTATTATTATTATTATTACTATTATCATTAATTATTATTGTTATTATGTTAGTAATCGTAGTAGTAGTAATGAGGAAATGAGCTCAGTTGCGATAGTTGTTTATAGGGTTCCGATTTTTTGTTGTTGATTGTTCATTGCTTTTCTTTTCTGTCAGATTTAGTAATAATTGTAGCAGCAGCAGTAGTAATGGCACCGGTAGTGGTGGTGGTGGTGGTGGTAATAGTAGTAGTAGTAGTGGTAGTAGTAGTAGTAGTAGTAGTAGTAGTAGTAGTAGTAGTAGTAGTAGTAGTAGTAGTGGTGTAGTAGTAGATGTGGTGGTGTGTGTGTGTGTGTGTGTGTGTGTGTGTGTGTGTGTGTGTGTGTGTGTGGTGTGTGTATGTGTGCAGACCGACGCAGTGAAATACCACGTATCACGAACACAATTTGCTCCAACTGCAAAGTTTCAGCACAGGCGCCCGAATTTTTACAAGTGTTTTTCCCCTGACCTTGTCTGTTATCCAGTATATCTTCTCTGTGTGTGCTGTCTTGACGGCTGTGGTCCTGTTTATATATATATATATATATATATATATATATATATATATATATATATATATATTTTGTTTGTTTGTTTGTTTGTTTGTTTGTTTGTTTGCTTGTTTTGACTTTTGCTTTGTTTTATGGCGATTTGGTTTGTTTGTTTGTTTGTTTTTTCGTTTTTGTTTTGTGTTTTTGTGTTGTGTTGTAGATCTATTACAATTATTTGTTTTGTGTTGTTTTGCTTTGTTCTGTTTCAATGTTCTTTTTTGTTTTACTTTGTTCTGTTTTGTTTACCTTTGTTCTGTTTTTTATTTTGTTTTGTTTTGCTTTGTTCTGATTTGTGTGTGTGTGTGTTTATATATATATATATATATATATATATATACATACATATATATATATATATATATATATTGTGTGTGTGTGTGTGTGTGTATGTGTGTGTGTGTGTGTGTGTGTGTGTGTGTGTTGTGTGTGTGTGTGTGTGTGTGTGTGTGTTGTATTTTGTTCTGTTTTGTTTTCCTTTTGTTTCGTGTTTTGTTTTGCTCTCTTTTTTTTTGTGTTCGTGTTTTTTTTTTCTTTTCTCTTTTTAAAAAAAAAATTTGTTTGTTTGATTCTTTTTTGTTCTTTGACATATCGGTTTTTACATTTTGGAATGCCATGTCCAAAACTGTCGTCTTCCCAAAAAATTGTTTTTCGTGTAAGACATCTTGCCGAGATGATGGGTTTGCTATTTTACCCGTATCAGTACTTGGCGTTAAGGAACAATGTTAAAAGATGAAATAGGTCTAGACTCAGACGAAAATAAATGAATAAATAATTGAATAAATAAATAAACAAATAAACAAACAAATAAACCAATAAATAAATAAATATACAAGTAAACAGATAAATACATAATAACTAAATAACTAAATCATTAAATAACTTAATAACTAAATAATCAAATAGATGAATGAATGAATGAATAAAATAAATAGATGAATAAATAAATAACTGAATTAAATATTAAACAAATAAATAAACAATAAATAAATGAATGAATAAATAAATTAGTAAAGTTGAACAAACATAAAACACCGGCAATATTCAGCGTGTGGAGTTAGGCTCAAGCTTAAAGCTAATGCCATGGCCAAGTTGGATCTTCTTCATCACATGGTATCTGGACTGTGGCCTAAATGTATTTGGAATTTATTCTGAACCAACAGATGTTGTTTTGAAAAACTGAAATCGTAACTGCAACAGTACCCGTAGTGCATTGCTAGCTCAACGGACTACGGACTGGAAGATCGTGGGTTTGAATCCACCACATCAGTCCTGTCGAAATCAGTGTGGGAATTTTCGGCTCCAACCGGCGCCTTTGCAGAATTGAGGGTGTTGTGTGCTCACCGGAAAGACTGAGACCGCACAGTCGAGTCTCATCCACTTCACAGATGCGTCATTGAATGCGTTGTTCAAATTTTCTGACAAACACCCCAAGTGTCTTTATCTCTCGGGCCTGCTTGGCGTCAGGATACATTACGACAAAAAGTGTAGAAAATACCCCTGCCACGCAGTCTCAATCCTAGATGGAACTCCACAGGGTCGTGGTTATCGTCCTGATGGTCATCATCATCATCATCATCATCATCATCATCAGCATCATCATCATCATCATTATCATTGTGGCATCGTAAAAACTGTGTCAGGTTCTGTGGCCATAAAGGTGATGCAGAAAATGAGTGAGAAAAAAACAACAAAAAACAACAACAACAAAACCTCTTAAAGATCTGCTCTCATCATAGGACAAGACTACTCATGCAAGGCGCGCTGGATTCTGTGCTACAGTGTTTGTAGAATTTTTTCTGTGTTTTTGTGCTCTATACTGCTTCAGTGATCCACACCCCGTTGTGACAAAAGAAATGTTTACTGCTCATATATGACATGAAGGAAACAAAGAAGACTATCCTGCAAATGGGAGTCTTGTCAGAGACACTTCTTTCTCTTTCAGTTTTTAACTTGTATTATTTATTTAACTTTCACTAGCTGCAGCTTACGAAGTGTCTTCGTT
>CM060314.1:32987813-32992813 GCA_030674185.1 Monoplex corrugatus | reverse complement strand
GCAAGCAGAAGCAAAGCAAAGCAAAGCAAAGCAAAGCAAAAAAACACAAACCAAAAGCAACAGAACGAACAGATAGAATGTGAGAAAGTCTGTGATAGAAAGAGGTGGATGTCTGGCATGACCAATTGCCTGGTCCCCTCTCTCCTACCAGGAACTTCTGATGGCAGCATTACGAGAGGTCAGAGTGCCAGAGCGGCAATTGTCTCCCTTTATGCACAGTTGCCTCCCTTCGCTACTTCCTATTTCGATTGCCGTTCTCGTGAGTACAAGCCAGCACGCATCTCTGTCTGTCTGTCTGTCTCCCTGTGTGTGTGTGTGTGTGTGTGTGTGTGTGTGTGTGTGTGTGTGTGTGTCTGCCTGTCTGTCGGTCTGCCTTCTCTGTCTGTCTGTCTGTCTGTCTGTCTGTCGGTCTGCCTCTCTGTCTGTCTCTCAGTGTTTCTGTCTGTCTATCTGTCTATCTGTCTTCTTCTCTGTCTCTCGTCTGTCTCTCAGTCTCTGTCTCTCTCTCTGTCTCTCTCTGTGTCTCTGACTGTCTTCTGTCTCTGACTGTCTTCTGTCTTTCTTTCTGTCTGTCCGTCTGTCTGTCTGTCTGTCTGTCTCTCTCTCTTCTCTCTTTGTTTTTACCGCTATTATGTTACACATGTACATGCATGTATGTTTAGATGCCTCGGTTTGATGGACAGACTTTCCTTTCGATCCAGCTGACGAGTAAACATGCTGGTCCTTTATCGCCTGGTATGGATCTTCATGTGGAATACAGCACCCATCCTGGAGGCACATCTTCTACAGACCTGCATGGCGAAAAGAAAGCTCAGTAGCTTTGCATTCTGCCTCTGTTGGTCCTTTTTCTTTCGAGTTACAGTCTGTCCTGCGTTATTGAAGTGTAACTGTGACTTGCGTGGATTGCTGCTGCCAGTTTACTCTTTTACCCAAAACAAGCGTGCCTGCCCGCGTTCAGGCAAACAGGAACCAGAAAATTAAGGAAAAAGAAAAGAATCAGAACGCGTATCTAATATAACCAGACAAATGTTTGGCCAACTGGCTTTTGTCAAGCGTAATGTAAGATCACAAACGAACAAACACCAACTTCAAAAATTGGGAGAAAGAGACTGAAACTTCCCTGCTGCTTCGTCCAGTGGGAGAAATGGACTAAAATTATTGACAATTAACAATTAATTATTGACAATTAACAATTAATTATTGACAATCTACAATTGAAAAAGGTCACTTGGCCAAAAGTTGCGCATGTCTTGTGTGGTTATCTTAAATACACGTTCTTTGTCTGTTACGATCAATCTGTTTTTTTCCCAGTTGATGGGTTGACGATACAGCTGATATGGTTGGGCTTTAGAGAATGACTAAACACCGCCTGAGGCTTTTGACGCTTTACCACATCCGACTGTCATCATCAAATATAAAATTAAGGCTGTTATATAAAGTTTGCAACTTGGGCAGTGCAATGACAGCAATGGATTTCATGATGCTGAGGTGACGCTGGGTATCTCTAGGGCTGGCTCTGCCTGTCTCTGGAAGACTAAGATATCCTTGGCAAGATCAGAGTTTCAGGTTAGCTAGGAAAAATGTTGTTGTACAGCTGCCAGGACGGGACCAGGACCGACGGCACATTCACGGCTGGAATAGTTCCATCAAAGTTGTCAGCCCAGGATCTGCAACAGCACGTGTAATATCGAGTGTCCAGCCTTCAGGGTTTGAAATAGTGTGGCTTTCCAAGTTTATATTTATGAAATGCCAGCATCCTTTGACAGGACAATGTGTTCTGCAGTCTGTGTGTTGTGTCAGTCCAGACGTCATCAGTCTGTTCTTTGTGAGTCGTGTATGTATGTCGACTACAGGGAGTAAAAGACATAACTGACCTTACATATATGACTGTGCACCTACTGTGATTAATATTTACCGCCACAATTGTGAAATGGTGGACTCCACCTAGCACGTGTGTGTACGGATTTTTTCTTTTTTTGTTTTTGTTTTTGAGTAGCATTTCTGGTGGAGTTGTTGAGAGATCTATATGTATATTATCTATATCTACATCTATACCTATATTTATATCTGTTTCTCTGTTTCCCTCTCCTTCTTTCCCTCTGTCTTCCTTATGAGTGATCTCCTTGTGTCTGCCTCCATCAAGACTGTCTCGTTTGTTTTCTTTGCTGTCCATGGAACTCTCAACATTCTTCTTAGAAACTACATCTCGGCTGCCTCAATCCTGCTCTGGCTTTGCTTGCTGATTTTCCACGCCTCGTATCCGTACAACAGTATTGGTTCTATATAACACTCAATGACTCTCTTTCTGATGTAAATTGATAGGCATTTGTTGGTAAGAATGCTTGTCATCTTCTTGAACGCTGTTTTGGCTTGGCCAATTCTGCCAGCTATTTCCGATGTGCATCTGCCGTCTGATGAAATGACCGTACCTAGGTGTTTGAACTTATTAGCCTGTGTCAAGGTTGTTCCATTTGCTGTTATTTTGCATGAGGGGATTTCATATTTTTTACTGATCACCATGACTTCAGTCTTACTGCTGTTTAGTTCCAACCCCTTACCTTTGCTTTCTATTTCTAGTATATTCACAAGGTTTTGTAGGTCCCTTTCATTTTCTGCAATTAGCAAGGTGTCATCTGCGTACCGAATGTTGTTTATCATTTTCCCTCCAACTTTTGAACCAGGATCTTCTTCTAGGTTTCTCATGATGTTTTCGCTGTATAGTGAAAACAGATCTGGTGACAAAACACAACCCTGTCTGACTCCTCTTTTGATGTTTTGGACAGAGCTTATATTGTTTTCTATTCTCATTGCAGCTGTTTGTTCCCTGTACATATTCCTGATTATTCGTAGATCTTTTCCATCAACATTGAGTCTCTCCAGCTGGTTAATCAATTCTTCATGTCGTACCCGATCGAAAGACTTGGTATAGTCAACAAAGCATAAATACAAATCCTTATTCATCTCAATTGACCTCTTCATGATAGTTCTCAGGATGCATATGGCATTAATAGTTCCTTTCCCCTCCACAAATCAACACTATTCTTCTGCTATTTCTCTTTTGATTCTATTCCTTGTCCTCATCATGATTATTCTTAACAGGATTTTTGTTACATGACTCATCAAGCTGATTGTGCGATGGAGTTCGCATTACTAGCCCCTGTCTTCTTTGGAAGTGCAATGAAAATTGATTTTGACATATCTTTGGGGATTTTTCCAGTGTCGTAAATTTCATTTAGGAGGACTGTTATTTTTTCTATGCCAAATTCCTCCAGGGCTTTAATCATCTCATATATATAATTATGTATATATATATATATATATATATATATATATATATATATATATATATATGTGTGTGTGTGTGTGCGTGTGCGTGCGCGCGCGCGCGCGCGTGTGTGTATGTTTGTGTGTGTGTGTGTGTGTGTGTGTGTGTGTGTGTGTGTGTGTGCTTACTGGTTGGGTCAACTGCCTTCTATTACATCTCAATTTTGTGTGAGAGCAGCTCGTTTTGTGTAATTGTCTTTAATGTGCGTTGGTAGAGTGGGAGGTGTTTTATATTGAGCCACATCTTCGCGTATGTTACAAAGATGATGGTCATGCATACCGATTGTTGTTATCATCATCATTATCATTATTGTGGCTATTACTACTGCTACTGCTACTGAAATTACTGCAATTAGTACTTCTGCTCTTGATACAATAACAACAATTGTCGCTGTTGCTGCTGCGATGACTACTATTACTGCTACTACTGTACCACCACCACTACTACTACTGCTACTGCTACTACTATACTGCTCTGCTGCTGTTGCTGTGCTGTTGCTACTACTACTATTACTACTACTACTGCTGCTGTTGTTGCTGCTGCTACTACTATTATCTCCACCACCACTGCTACTACTGGTACTACTACCATTCGGTACAACTCCAAAAACATTATCGTCATTATTTTGATTCTGCTGTCAAACAAAATGCATGGTGTTAATCTTAGCCATGTAGCTATCCTGCTGCACATCATTTTCTCTCGCTGATAAAGCGTTTTTGTTGTTGTATTGTTTCTGTCAACAAGCGATACAACCATTTCGTTCACTGTTGTAACACTTTCGTTTGAAGAAATATGTTGTTGTTGCTGTTGTTGTTGTTGTTGTTGTTGTTGATGTTGTTGTTGTGTGTGTGTGTATGTTCGTGAGAAACAGACACAGATAGAGAGACAAAGGGAACAACTTTAGAATACCGTAAAGTTCGGGCTATAAGCCGCAACTCTTTTTTCCCGAGCTTTAACCCTGCGGCTTATAAAACGATGCGACTTATTGCGGATTTTTCCCGATCCCAGGAGCGTCACTTTCTCGTATATTCTTAGCTTCTCTTTAACTCAACAAAATCGTGTTTACCGTTCATGAATTTTTCGGTGAGCTCCTGATGGTCTTGAGAATGTATTGTATAGAAGAAAACACCATGAGGTGCAAATAGGTGATCCCAAATAATATAAGAGACTGTTCTCAGGTTTATTAACGACACAAGAGACTGTTCTCAGGTTTATTAACGACACAAGAGACTGTTCTCAGTTTATTAACGACACAAGAGACTGTTCTCAGGTTTGTTAACGACACAAGAGACTGTTCTCAGGTTTATTAACGACACAAGAGACTGTTCTCAGGTTTAAGACTGTTCTCAGGTTTGTTAACGAAAATACGATCAGACTATTTTGTTGTTCTTTCTTTCTTTTTTTAAACCCTTGGTGTATTTTCTTTATTTTATTATTTCTTTCTCTTTCTCTTTTCTTAAACTTCTTTAAGTCCTTTTTTTCTCTATTATTTCAGTTAATGAACTATGTTAATGCATGAAAAAGGTTGAATCAACATAAACCCCAAGCTAAATGTCACGAGATGAGGCGCTAATTTAGAATCACCTGCTGAAACAGATATGTTCTCCAAAAGGACCAAAATGTTTTTCGACTCAGACAACTAAACCTATGTCTTCTTTCCAGATTTGATATATTG
>CM060314.1:32955313-32967813 GCA_030674185.1 Monoplex corrugatus | reverse complement strand
GCTCGGAGGGGAATCACATTGCAATATATAATTGTATATAATATGCTTTCTATAATTTTCCATTGTTTTTATTCTTTCTCCCCATTTATAGCCGTGGTGTGTGTGGTGTGTGTGTGTGTGTGTGTGTGTGTGTGTGTGTGTGTGTGTGTACGTGGGTGCGTGTGTGTGCGTGCGTGCGTGCGTGTGTGTGCGTGCGTGCGTGTGTGTGTGTTTCAGCGCTTAGATTTGATTTTATCAAGATTTTGCGCTATATAAATATTGTAATTATTATTATTATTATTATTTACTATATTTTTTCATTTTCGCGAGAACATTTTTTAATTAATTGCTTTTGTCAACTTTTCATAACTCACAGACCGCCAACAAAGATATTCAATCCAAAGAATCCTGTCTGAGGTATCTTCTTGCCAAATATCATGGTGATTGGTTAATTAGAACTGAAACACTGAACATCACAATCTTGGTACCCAAATCTGGGTAGGTTTGCCCCCTTAAAGGAAGTTCCATCCCACCTACCCGTCTCATTCAGAATGTCTTTCATTGGACCTTAAATGGGAGAAGCATGCTAACGTCATTAACACCCTAGTAACTCAGTTGGAGGTTTCCCTAATTTGTTTCTGCACATGTCAGCTGGAGCAGCTGATTACTGACCATTGGTCAAGCCACAAAGCAATGCCAATAATTATAACGGTCACTTTACTGTGTCTTGGCTGAACTGTCTGTTTCTCTCGGTCTGTGTGTGTGTGTGTGTGTGTGTGTGTGTGTGTGTGTGTGGTGTGTGTGTGTGTGTGTGTGTGTGTGTGTGTGTGTGTGTGTGTGTGTGTGTGTGTGTCCGTGTGTGTGCACTAGTGCGTTTGTGTGTAGGGGGCGAATATGCGTTCATGTGTGTGTGTGTGTGTGTGTGTGTGTGTGTGTGTGTGTGTGTGTGTGTGTGTGTGTGTGTGTGTGTGTGTGTGTGTGCACCTGTGCTTATGCACATGTGTGTACACTATATTAAAAAGAATCCCTGTTTTGACAAGTTAATGGAATGATTGTATGTTTGTAAACATTTTCTTATTCTCTTAGAAACAAAGTCTGGAAATACAGAATTAAAACAAAATTAATGTAAAATTATATGTATGGGCCCTCCAATCGATCTTACGGACGGGCAGTCGTATTTGTCCTCATGTTTAGGTTTGAGTCTCTGTGTGGGATATAAAACAAATATTGGAGGCATATGCTCTTCTGCAGAAACTGCATGTGAAGAAGAGGCCTGGTTCCTTGGATTTTCCTTCTCCAAGTCCTTGTTCTGTAGGACAGTAGCTGTTCTGCGTTGTTCAGATACGACTGTGGTCTGTGTACACTACTGTCGCGAGCTTAGTCTGTGTGGGCAATGAAGAAGCTCGTGATATTTATGCCGCAGCTTGTGAAGGTGGTCTTCAGGTAGTCCTTGTATAGCTTTAGTGGTCTTCCCCAGTCACAGTGTCCTTGATTTAGCTCTATGTGCAAGCAAACATTTTCTGTGTGATGCCATTGTTTTCCGTACAGACAACGTGCTCTGTCCAACAAAGCTGGCAATTGGTGAGCAGGCACTCTATCCTTAGCAAAGCACACTTCTTCAAAACGTGAGGGTTGGGCACTCGATCTTGTCACTTTATGATGCAGGTCTTGCACATACATCTTTAGTGGAACTGTTTCAGCTGTTGAGTGTGCCGTCGGTGTGTAGTCCAGGTCTCTCAACAGCAAGACATGTCATTTACATGTAATCCAAGATTATTCCAGTGGTAGGCTGATAAAATACCAGTATAAACTTACACTAGATAAAACATAGTCTAGATAGGGCCTCAGGACCTGGCCAGCTCATGAATTTATGTGCAGGCTTAAAGGCTTGTGCCACGGCCAACGTACACGTAGTTAGTGCATATGGAATTCGTTCCGAGCACGGAGACGTCATCTTGAGAAACTGAAAGTGAAAGTGAAACCTCAACAGTACAGCAGGGTGCTAAGGACTACTGTTCGGTGCACAGCAGTTTAAGTGGCGAACCTGATGCCATAGTTTGGCACAACCTCCTGGGATAGACTTCTAAAGACAGAACCAGGCTGGGAGATGCACAATACCTACTCAGTGTCAGTAGATCCATTGCTGCTCGCCGTGCTGTGCAAGTAAAAGCGTGTGATTGCAATCCTATCTCCAGGATATTGATGACAAACTTGTTATGAAGCAATTGAAATCTGAAATGTTGTTGGCTGAAACATATCATATATCTCGCAGATGATCATTGTAAAGTCGAAGTGTTTACAAGCCAGGCTGCAACAAATTAGTGAGTGATGCGCTGTGTGTCCGCTGTGTGTCCATGTGAGTGTGCAACCAATGTTCAGATATTTGGGTAAAGAAATTCTACAAGGCAGCTTTGATTAATTTGGAATGTCTGTTGTAAACGAATTTTCTACCTAATGGAACTAGATGTATACCTCATTTTAAAAGTATCTGGATGCATCAGTCAACATTGCAGTAAAGAAGATGAAGAAAACTGTGGTGCAAGAACACATTTTTTTGGCATCCTTTATTCGTTGGGAAAGGTTTGAATCCCCCAACCCCCTATTCTCTTGTAACCTAATCAGCATGTTGATGGGAAAGGACGTGTTCATCAAACCTTCTGTGGGCGCTAAACTTTGCTTTTACTTTTTCCAACGCAGAATTGTATGACTGCGCAGCTGAGCTGAGGTGTTTACGATGCAGGCTTTGTTTAGGTTTTATTGTTAGTCTCCTCTCCCCATTTGGGGAAAGCATGGCTGTCTCTGGAAAAGACTGCTATGTCACCGTGGGAGGACACGAGCACTGCATTGCGTCAGGTGTGCAAGTGATGACCATTACCTTACTGCCATCTATGTACACAGTCATAACTACAGATTTCCATCAGTATTTTCTGTCTGTCCCCGTCATGATTTCTCCATAACAGCAAGGCTGCTGAATGAATCTCATTGTTCTGGCTTACCTCTGTCCTGACCAGTGCAGGGAATTTGTAAGTGTGGAAGGGTCGCGCATTGTTCATACCACTCTTTGAATTGATTATTTGCTTTAATTTAATGATATACAAATCATGATTTTGTGGCTGTTGCATTCAAGTCCAGCTGAACTGATCGATTGCTTGACTAACTTAAAGGTTTTGATTGTGGCACTCTTACAATCAAATCTATTGAACTGAATTACAATCAAATTGTGTTTAACTGGTTAATTACTTGATTAACTAAGAAGTCATAATTTTTACATCCAGAGCTCTTAAACTTCAGTGGAAAAAAAATATCAGTATTAAATATACATGTACACACGCGGGAAGTTTAGAAAAGAGCAGGAATAACACGGAAAGGGGAAGCAATTGGCATGCGAGGTGGAAAAAAGGAACAAAGCAGATGGAAAGAAGGAAAAACTAATGCTGATGAAGAATATTGTAACCTTGTCACATATGCATTCGACACACATTTCAACTTCAGCAGTGGGAATTCCTGTCTCTTTCAATTAAACCAAACCTTTTAACCCCCACCCCTTCCACCTCCTGTGAATTCCTTTCAAAATGGCCGGCAGATTGAAGGTTTTATTGAACTTTAAAGCACAAGTCCCACAGGAAAGCATGTCACGCAGGCTTTTGCAGCTGTGTGTGTGTGTGTGTGTGTGTGTGTGTGTGTGTGTGTGTGTGTGTGTGTGTGTGTGTGTGTGGTGCGTGCGTGTGCGCTTCCGGTGTGTTGTGTGTGTGTGTGTGTGTGTGTGTGTGTGTGTGTGTGTGCGTTTAAGAGAGAGAGAGAGAAAGAGAGAGAAAGAGAGAGAAAAAGAGAGACAAAGACAGAGACAGAGACAGACAGAGACAGACAGAGACACAGAGACATACACACATACGTACATACATACATACATACATACATACATACATACATACAGACAGAGACACAGAGACACAGAGACAACGATAGAGACAGAGACAGAGAGAATATCGAGAATGTGATGATGACGATAACAACGACACTCTATTTTTCAACGGCAGGAGCATGAGCTAAAAAAAAAGCCGTTTTCTAAACTTATTATTGCTAATCTGTCTTCATTTTGTATATCCCTGCCGAGAACGGAAAATACTGGAAAAGAAATACACCAGTAATTGATTAGCACAAATAATAAATCAATCTATAATATATATTTACGTACATAATACAAACCGTCATATTCCCTCTGTCTGTCTGTCTGTCTGTCTGTCTGTCTGTCTCTGTCTCTGTCTCGTCTCTCTCTCTCTCACATACACACACGTACACACAGAGACACTCAAACGCCCACACACACACATATAAATACAAAATCACACAAACACACACACACACACACAAACGCAAACACAAAACACACACACACAACACGCACACACACACACACACACACACACACACACACACACACACACACACACATACACACACAACCAGAAACACACACACACAAACACAAACACAAACACAAAAAAACACACACACAAACACAAACACACACATACACACACACACACACACATACACACACAACCAGAAACACACACCACAAACACAAACACAACACACAAAAAAACACACACACAAACACAAACACACACATACACCACACACACACACACAAACACACACAAGCACACACACAAACACACACAAACACATACACACAAACACAAACACAAACACACTCACACTCACAACTCACAAACACAACACAAACACAAACACAAATAACACACACACACTCAAACAAACACACACACACAACACACACAACATAAACACACACAAACACAGACACAAACACAGACAAACACAAACAAACAACAAACAACACACACACACAAACACAAGCACATACACAGCACCCACAAACACAAACACACACACACACACACACACAAAAACAAAACACAGACACACAGACACAACACACACGACACAACACACACACACACACACACACACACACACACACACACACACACACACACACACACAGCACACACACACACACACACACACACACACAACAAACAAACAAAACACACAACACACAGACGAAAACAACACACAGACCAACACACACACACAACCCCACACACACACACACACAACACACACACACAACACACACACACACACAACACACACACACACACACACACTGTTCCAACGAAACTATCCCCTGTCGCTACAAGTACCTCTTCCACCCTGTCTGTCCTCATCCACCGTCCTATTAAAAATTTATCTCCCTGGGTCTACCTGGCGCTCTCTTTCCCTCCAGCTGTGCTGTTGTGACCAGGTGCTCCAATTCCCCTTTTCTCATAAAATGGCGTATAAATGTTGCTTGTCTTTTCCTAATCTTCTTTATTAATGATCTTTTTGTGTCTGCCTCCATCACAAGACTATCTCGTGCGATTCCTTTGCTGTCTATGGAAATCTCAATATTCTTCGTAGAAGCCACATTTCAGTAGACTCAATTTTGTTGACTTTGCGTGTTGACTGTCCACGCCTCACATCCGTACACCAGTATCGGTTCTGTAAAAGTTCATGAACTCTCTTCCTGATGTCAATTGATAGGCATGTTTGTTAAGAATGCTTTTCATTTTCTTGAATGCTGTTTGACTTGGTCGATTCTGTTGGCTATTTCTGATATGCATCTGTCGTCTAGTGAGATGACCATTCCCATATATTTAATCTTATCAATCTGTCTCAGAGTTGTGCTCTTGGCTATTATTTTGCATGGAGGGATATTTTCTTTTTATAGATTACCATGACTTCAGTCTTGTTGATATTTAGCTCCAGCCCTCTATTTTATTTTCTATTTCTATTATATTCACAAGGTTTTATAGGTCTTTTTCATTGTGTGCAATTAGTACGGTGTCATCTGTGTAACGAATGGTTTTTTTTATCATTCTTCCTCCGACCTTTATCCCAGGGCATTCTTGTGTGTTTCTCATGATGGTTTTGCTGTAAGGTGAAAACACATCTGGTGACAGGACACAACCCTGTCTGGCCCCACTTTCGATATATTGGAAAGAGCTTATATCGTTTTCTATTCTCCTTGGTGCTGCTTTTTCCTAATATATATTACTGATTATTCTTAGATCTTTCCATCAATATTGAGCCTTTCTAGTTGGTTGATAGTTCCTCCGTGTCTTACCCAATCAAAAGCCTTGGTATAATCAACAAAGCATGAAACTAAATCCGAATTCAACTCTATTGAACCTCTATGACAGTTGTTAGGATGTATATGGCACTAATAGTTCCTTTCCTTTCCACAAATACACACTGTTCTACTGCTATTTCTCTTTTGATTCTGTTCCTTATCCTCATCACGAATATGTTTAGTCGGATTTTTGTTACATGACACATCAAACTGATTGTACGATGGAGTTCGCATTCTATAGCCCTTGCTTTCTTTGGAGGTGCAATGGAAATTGATTGTGACATATCTTTGAGGATTTTTTCCGGTGTCATAAATTTCATTTAGGAAGCCTGTTAGTTTCTTTAATACCGAATTCTTCTAGAGCCTTACTAATTTCTGTAGTAATATTGTCTGGTCCTGGGGTTTTTCCCGGTTTCATCTTTTTCAATGCCGCTCTAACTTCATCTTTCATTATGAGTGGTCCTTCATCGTTCTTCCTCATGATATGTTCTTCGTTTTTCTATCATCGTTAAAAAGGTCTTTAATGTACTATCCCCATCTTTTTAATATTTTGTCTTTTTTCGTGATAAGCGTACCTTCTTTTGATTTTAAGAATCCGGTTTATGTGCACGTCGTTTTCCTGTGGTTAACCGTTGAAACTCCTCTCCAGTCTTATCGTTATGGATGTAACATTAATTCTGCCCAGGAGTCCTTTTTTTTCCGATTGTCTAATGACATGATCGCTAAAGGCTGAATACCATTTCTTTTGAGAATGGAATTCCTTTGGAGTATCACTTATTATCCAGTGCCTTCTTGTGTGTGTGTGTGTGTGTGTGTGTGTGTGTGTGTGTGTGTGTGTGTGTGTGTGTGTGTGTGTGTGTGTGTGTGTGTGTATGTGTGTGTGTGTGTATGCGTGTGAGTGTATGTGTGTGCGTGCGTTTTTGTTTGATTGTCTTGTGTGTGTGCGTGTGTGTGTGTGTGTGTGTGTTTGTCGTGTGTGTGTTGCGTGTGTGTGTGTGTGTGTGTGTGTGTGTGTGTGTGTGTGCGCGCGTGCGCGTACGTGCACGTGCTTGTAAAAGAAGCAAGATTGGAATCGTAGTTCACGCACAGACAAAGAACACTCTTGTTTCTGAACACATGTCACGGTCGTAATCACAGAGTGATTTCCCTTGGCAGCTTCAGCTAAGAAATGGACAAAAGTTGGGTCAGTTTGACATGACCTTGACGATGCAATGTGACCTTTACGGTTGTCTCTATTAAAGACACACTAGCCGCGATAGCATTTTCATTTTGCACAGTTGTCTCTTGTCT
The DNA here is from genome assembly GCA_030674185.1 of Monoplex corrugatus. NCBI lineage: Eukaryota > Metazoa > Mollusca > Gastropoda > Littorinimorpha > Ranellidae > Monoplex > Monoplex corrugatus. The sequence goes on along the minus strand of CM060314.1, from coordinate 32,960,342 downwards.
TTTCGTATTTTTTCCCCCCAAGACGGCAAATCCTGAGATTGAACTAGGATTTCTGAGTTCGTTGGTTTGATTGCGTGTATTCTGGAATGAGCGGAAACATGACAAAATTGGCCATCGCGCTCATATTCAATCGGAAAGTGACAGCGGCATATGGCTTACTCATTTTGATCTTTTTATTTTGCACTCATTTTTGCTCGTTTTTAAATTTTTTTTTTTACTATTTTTGCTTGTATTTATGTTTCATTTTTACGCTTTGCAATTTTAGTTATTTGTTTCGACTTTTCTTGCATTTATCCACTTCAATCCATACTTTGCTTGTTTCGTGTGTATACAGTAATACGTAGGTTACTAGCTTTCGGACCTAATCTCACGTTTCACCGCTAGTAAAAAGTGTTTTGATGTTTGACGTTTTGTTATTTTTGCAATGTGCTTGTAATGGATAAAGGAATGTTTTGATTCACCCGTGGTCTCTGCATATTAATACAAACATCAGTTTCAGTACACGTGTCTTTTCGTGAACAGAAATAATAATTATTGCTATTGTTATTATTGTTTAAAGCCCAGCCAACTGCGTATAGCCATACCAGGACTATAACTGCTTCAAAAAATACAAAATTTCAACAAGGGAAAAAAAAGGTAAATCAAGTACACGTATAAATGCATTTACACACATAATCTGAGGACATGCCCCTGGCGTTACCACTCCGATCTATCGTACATAAGATTTAAATAACACACACCAAATACAAACTTAAGCATACCTAAGTACACCAAAACATATACAAAAACAAGCATAGATTAACTTAAGTTGCTTCCGCATATATCACCTCCCCTGAGCCAAAAATGCACTTAACATAATTATGTACCCAATCATCAATCCTAAGAAAAAGTACGTAGGACTTTATTGAACACATACAGGTGAATGGACCAGCAAAGCAGAAAATTATAGAAAGAAATGACGGAAAGCAAAAGAACAAGGCAGAAACATTTAGAGTGGCAGAAAAGAGGAAATTTCCATAAGGTGGAGACACTAGTTGCACTGAAAGAGTCCCCGGGCATCCCCACGGGGGAAGAAATAGTAATGATGATAATAATATCAATAGTTATGATAGAAATGTAACAACAACAACAACAACAGTAATAATATTAATAATAATAATAATAATAATAACAATATAATAATGATAACAATAAGAAGAAGAACAAGAAGAAGAACAAGAAGAATGATGATAAAAACAGCAACAATTACAATAACAACAAAAACAACAGCAACACCACCACCGTCACAACAACAACAAAAACAACAACAACAACAATCATGATAATAACAATAACAACATCAACAACAACAACAATATTAATAATAACAATAATATAATAATAAAATATGATGATAATAATAATAATAATAATAATAACAATAATAATAATGGTGATGTAGTAGGCCTCCTTCTTCATGACTGACCATGGACAAAGTACATCCGTTCTAATGTCTAGATGGGCTGTCTGCTTGGTCCAAGCAGCGTCGCCTGTGACTGTACAGACCAATGCGAGAGAGGCAGTCTCTGTCGCAGCGATCGCTGGTCTATGCTGATGCTGGTCTGTTGGCTGTTATCCCTTTTCTGCGAACTCGCTTTTCTGCTGCAGCAGCTGACAGTTTGTCCTCACCAATCCGCAGCTGTTTTTTGAGAGTAGTTCTCCAGCTGTTGCGGTCGTCTGCGAGGTCCTCCCAGGACTCAGTGTTGATCTCAAGCGCCTTCATGTCACGCTTGCAAACGTCTTTGTATCTCAGCTGTGGGCGGCCAATGTTTCTCTGCCCTGTGGCAAGCTCACCATAAAGGATGTCTTTTGGGATGCGACCATCTTCCATGCGGCGAACGTGGCCCAACCAGCGCAGCCGACGCCGTCTCAGCATGGTATGCATGGTTGGGAGGCCAGCGCAGGTTAGGACTTCGGTGTTGGTCACCTTGTCTTTCCAGGAAATGCCAAGTATGCGCCGTAGGCTTCTCAGGTGGAAGGTATTGAGCCTTTTCTCCTGATGAGCATGCGTGGTCCACGCCTCGCTGCCATACAGCAAGGTGCTGAGGACACAGGCGTTGTATACAGCCATCTTTGTCTTTGTGGTCAGCTTGGGATTTGTCCACACCCTTTGTGTGAGGCGGGCTAGTGTTGTGGCTGCCTTCCCGATTCTCTTGTCGACCTCTGTGTCAAGGGAGAGGTTATCGGTGATGGTGGACCCAAGATATGTGAATTGATGGATGGCTTCAAGCTCGTAGTCATCAATGGTGATGGCTGGTGGAGATGGCGTGTCTTGGCCCAGGACGTTTGTCTTCTTAAGACTGATGGTCAGACCAAAATTTTGCAGGCCTGGGAGAAGCGGTCCATTAGTGACTGCAAGTCCCGCTGAGTATGGGTCACAACTGCGGCATCGTCGGCAAATAGCATGTCTCTGATGAGGGCTTCACGGACCTTTGTCCTTGCTCTGAGGCGGGCGAGGTTGAAGAGCCTGCCATCTGATCTGGTCCGCAGGTGGATCCCTTCTTGCGCTGTGCTAAATGCATGCCTCAGGAGGAGAGCGAAGAAGATTCCAAAGAGGGTTGGGGCCAGGACGCAGCCTTGTTTCACACCGCTGCGTACGTCGAAGGGCTTGGAGAGGTTTCCGTTGAACTGCACCATCCCTTTCATGTTTGAGTGGAAGGACTCAATTAAGCTGTGCAGTTTGGGGGGGCAGCCGATTTTTCGGAGAGCCCTGAAAAGGCCATCTCTGCTGACTAGGTCAAAGACCTTGGTGAGGTCAATGAATGCCACATACGGGGGCATCCGCTGCTCTCTGCACTTCTCCTGGATTTGGCGAAGGGAGATGACCATGTCTACCGTGGATCTATCTGCTCGAAAACCACACTGTGATTCCGGGTAGACGCGTTCAGCCAGTTTCTGCAGGCGGATTAGGAGGACCCGAGCATAGACTTTGCCAACAATGCTGAGGAGCGAGATACCTCTGTAGTTGTTGCAGTCGCTCCTTTCGCCCTTGTTTTTGTACAGGGTGACGATCTTGACGTCCCTCATGTCCTGTGGTACAGCTCCCTCATTCCAACACTGACAGAGAACTGCGTGCAAAGGGTGCAGAAGAGAAGTCTTGCAGTGCTTGATGAGGTCTGGGGGAATTCCGTCGTTGCCAGGTGCCTTCCCTGATGCTAGGCTATCAATGGCTTTGCTGAGTTCGTCCGCAGTTGGCTCTGCGTCAAGTTCTTCCATTACCGGCATGCACTTGATGGCATCGAGGGCTAAGGGGGACACCATGTTCTGTGTGGAGTAGAGGTCGGAGTAGTGTTCCGCCCATCTTTCCATCTGTTGGCTAGGATTGCTGATTACTTCCCCAGTGGAGGATTTGAGGGGGGCGATCTTGCTCTGTGTTGGTCCCAGTGCCTTCTTGATGCCATCATACATTCCTCGGATGTTGCCTCTTTCAGCAGCACTCTGTATCTCTTCGCTGAGCTCTGTCCAGTACTCGTTTGCGCAGCGCCTGGCGTTAAGCTGAACCTTACTTCTGGCAGCCCTGAGGATTTGCAGGTTCTTCTCACTGGGTGACCGCTTATACTTGGTGAGTGCGGCACGCTTGACCTCAACAGTGGGAGTCATCTCTGATGATTTGGCCTCAAACCAGTCGTGGGACTTCACAGTTTTCTTCCCAAAGGTGGCCATAGCAATGCGGTGCATGGTGTCTCGTAGCGTTTCCCATCTCTCAGTGGCAGAGTCTCTGGGCTGCAATGCATCGTATTCTCTCTGAAAGGCCTCTGCGAACTGTTCTACAAGATCTGGCTGAGACATCTTGCTGACGTCAATGCGAGGGTTCCCTTGTTTCTTTGAGCAGTGGAACTTCTTTGGTTGTAGCCTGATCTTGCAACATACTGTGTCGCAGTCTGCGCTGTGATAAGAGCGAGTGTGGAGAACGTTTTTGATAGCGGCACGTCTTACTAGGATCAAATCCAGTTGGTGCCAATGTTTTGAGCGGGGATGCCTCCAGGAGACTTTGTGCTGAGGCTTCGTCTTGAAGAAGGAGTTGGCGATGCACAGTTCATGGCAAGCGCAAAACTCAAGCAGTCGCTGTCCATTCTCATTCATTTTCCCCACTCCAAAGGAACCGAGGCAGAAGGGCCATGAGTCATTGTCTGCACCCACTCTGGCGTTGAAGTCACCCAGGAGAACAAGTTGTTCTGTTCTGGGGATGTTCCTTATGGTTGATGCAAGATTTTCGTAGAACTCATCCTTGGTGTCTGGAGAGGCGGACAGAGTTGGGGCATAAACGCTGATGAGAGTGACATAGCCTTCGGTGGTGTTGAGGCGGAGAGTCAAGAGTCGTTCTGAACCGCCGCTGCCTGGTTCAATCATGTTCAGCAGGCTGTTCCTTACTGCAAAGCCTACTCCGTGCTCTCTTGGGGCATCAGAACTCTTTCCTTGCCAGAAGAAGGTGTAGTCCCTTTCCTTTAGTGTTCCTGAGTCAGCCAGTCGTGTTTCCTGCAGAGTGGCAATGTCCACATTGAGCCTCTTTAGTTCGTTGTTTATGACGGCGGTTTTTCTGGCGTCGCTGATGTCTTGCAGATCTTGGGAGAGCCCAGGCATCATTGTTCGGACATTCCAACAGCCCAGTTTCACTGCTGATCCTTTTCCTGATCCGTTTCTTGAATTTGAATTTTTCTTTTTGTTTGGTGCGGTAATTAACGACCTGCTTGTCAGATTTTCTCCTAATCTTCATGCACCCAATGAAGAAGGCAGGTCGTGGCGGGACAGCACCTAACTGGCTGGGGGCTGCCCAGCTTAGGCGGGCGGTAGCTGTCCAGTAAGACACGAAGGTCTCTCCCACCGTCAAAAGCAACCCCTGGCGTCAGCTCTACGCCAGTTGAGCAATGACTTATCACCAATATCTGTTGCTTCCCGTGTTGTGCCGACACTAGTGTTAGTAGCGAGGCTGGAGTGTCCTCTCCAGGTCGTAGGTGCAGAGTGTTTGTGGATGAATGGACGGATGTAAGCC
>CM060314.1:32950313-32952813 GCA_030674185.1 Monoplex corrugatus | reverse complement strand
GCTGTCTGTCTTCTGTCTGTCTGTCTGTCTCTCTCTCTCTCTCTTTCTCTCTCTCTCACCCTATCTCGGTCTCTATCTCTGTCTCGGTCTCGGTCTCAGTCTCTGTCTCTATCTCTCTCTCTGTCTCTGTCTGTCTGTCTGTCTGACTGCCTGCTCTGTCTGTCTGTCTGTCTTCTCCTCTCTCTCTCTCTCTCTCTCTCTCTGTTACTGTCTCCTTCTTCGCTATCTCCTGTTCAAATACATGTTTACACTTTGATGTCTCCATGGTGGATATCTTAATCGGCCTTTGTTGTGTCATTGTTTTTGTCTGTTTTCTTTGCATTTGGTATTTTTTTGGCAATAACTCGATTACTTTCTTTTGTTTCGCAGTGACTGGAGTAGTCCACTGGATGTTTTAGAATACAACACTTCAAAAAAAGTTACAGTTGTTGTAATTTTGACATCTCATGTGAGCTGTCTGTTATGTTTGTCACCATTTATCACTCTCTCTGTCTGTCTGTCTTTCTGTCTCTTTCCTTTTGACTCTGTCCTCTCTGTCTTTGTCCATCTTTCTGTATGTTTGTTTGTTTGTCTGTCTCTGTCTGCCTGTATGCCCCCTCCTCTCTCTGTGTCTGTCTGCCTACCTATCTGTCTGTCTGTCTCTCCCCCCCCCCCCCTACAAACACACATTTGGATATGTGTAAACATCTTCGTGCGTTCATGATTAAAAAATAATGTCTTTTGTTCCTCTATTGTTTTTTTTGTTCAATATTTTAGATTATTTGTTTGTTTGAGACTTTCTTCTTCATCTGTCTGTCTGCCTGTCTGTCTGCCTGTCTGTCTGTCTGTCTCTCTCTGTTTTTAACATCTCCCACATCTGTTTAATGCACGTTCAGATGACAACAAAGGACAATGCCCACACCACACGCGATGAGGTCATTAAGACTGTCATCGATCATTTTTGTATGATGGATTTTTGTTCTGTGTTGTTTTCTGTTTTTTTTTTTTTTTTTTATCAATTTTCAACAAAATGCAAGGACACACATTCTATGCAAAACATATTCCTTAGTATTAATGTTCAAAACATATGTACGATATCCACACATTCAACAAAGGGTTTATCTCCATGATGTACAGTCATCCTCAATAGTGTATAATATAAACACATAAACATATAAGATCGGTCATTGAGAACGTATACATGTATGTCATAAATGAAGAAAGAGACAATTCAAATACATCTTAAACTAGAAATTGAACTGGCAGCTTTTTTCTGTATTGGTATTGCACTGGTGTTGTGTTGGTTGGTTGGTTGGTTGATTGGTTGTCTTTTGTTTTTTTTTTTCTTTGCAAGTTGAATTTGCTGGTTTAAAATATACGTTTTGCATTCATGAATCATTGAATCAAGTATTGACTCTGTGCGCACATTTTATCAGCACCAAAAAGATATGTTTGCAGTTGTAAGACGTTTTGATATTAACAAATCTGTATCCTGTTCAGAATCTGTTGATAGATATCATTATCATCATCATCACCAAGTGCCTTGCCATAGGGCGTTGGCGATCTTGGCTTTCCATCTGTTTCTATCCCCTGTTGCCTCAAACACCTCCTCCACCCTCTTTGTCTTCAGCCACTCTGCAAGTCCGTTCAATATCTTCTCCCTGGGTCTATCCGGTGCTCTCTTTCCCTCCAGCTTTCCTGTTGTGACCAGGTGCTCCAATTCCCCTTTCCTCATAAATTGGCGTATAAATGTTGCCTGTCTTTCTAATCTTCCTAATAAATGATCTTCTTGTGTCTGCCTCCTTTAAGACTGTCTCGATTGCTTTCTTTGCTGTCCATGGAACTCTCAACATTCTTCTTAGAAACCACATCTCGGCTTCCTCAATCTTCTTGTGGCTTTGCTTGTTGACTGTCCACGCCTCACAACCGTATAACATATCGTTATATATAGCATTTAAGACTCTCTCCTAATGTTAATTGATAGGCATTTGTTGGTAAGAATGCTTTTCATCTTCTTGAATGCTGTTTTGGCTTGGCCGATTCTGCTGGCTATTTCTGAGGTGCATCTGCCGTCTGGTGGAATGATCGTTCCCAGGTATTTAAACTTATCAACCTGTCTCAAGGTTGTGCCGTTTGCTGTTATTTTGCATGAGGGGATTTCATGTTATTTACTGATCACCATGACTTGAGTCTTCTTGCTGTTTAGTTCCAACCCTTACCTTTGCTTTCTATTTCTATACATTACAAGGTTTTGTAAGTTCCTTTCATTTTCTGCAATTAGCACGGTGCCATCTGCATATCGATTGTTGTTTACCATTTTCCCTCCAACCTTTAATCCAGGGTCTTCCTCTGGGTTTCTCGTGATGTTTTCGCTGTAAAGTGAAAACGGATCTGGTGACAAAACACAACCTTGTCTGACGCCTCTTTTGATATTTTGGAAAGAGCTTATAAGGAGAGCAGAATGCGTAAGTCTCTCCCTGTCAGTATATAGCCACTCTATCAACAAGCCCAACGTTATGCT
>CM060314.1:32932813-32940313 GCA_030674185.1 Monoplex corrugatus | reverse complement strand
CATGGTGATTTCGTGACAATGGTGGTGGCTATCCACACAAAAAAGATCATAACGCCATGGTGATTTCGTGACAATGGGGGTGGCTATCCACACGAAAATCATAATTCCATGAAGCTCCATCTCAGTCTGAGACTGTTTGACAAGATTGCACTACATGTTCCTTTTCACAACATATCCTGAAATCAACCAGCCCCAAAAGATACACTTACCTGAGGTGTTCATTCACACAAATTCCAGGAGCGCCCTCAGCAACACGTTCGTGACGTGGGTGAGACTCCAGTTTGTGGTCCTGGTTTTCACAACGAGTTCATGACTCTCAACTTTGGATTCATGCTGGTCAGGATGTGAAAAAAAGGCAAATATATTGTTGTTATTATTGTGTGTCTTATATGCTAACCATATTGTCACATTGCCTAATCCATCATTGTGTGTTTACAGTCTGAAGACGTCTGCTCTGTTTTGGTGAAGACGTGCTGCATTTGTGACTCTATTTGTAACGTTCATCAAAAGATATGAACGTAGTGTTAGTCTGCAGTAGGATCGTAATATAAACAAAAAACAAACAGGAAATAAACTGCCTAAGTGCCATGTTCCTATTAAAAAGAGCAATGTGTGTATGAGAGTGAGAGTAAGCGAGAGAGAGATAGAGAGAGAGAGAGAGACAGAGACAGAGACAGAGAGACAGAGAGCGGGAAAGAGAGAGAGAGAGATAGATAGAGAGAGAGAAACAGAGAAAAAGAGAGAGAAAGAAACAGAGAGAGAGAGAAACAGAAAGATAGAAACAGAGAAAGAGAGAGAAAGACAGAGACAGAGAGAGAGGGAGAGAGACAAACAGAAATAGAGAGAGAGAGACAAACAGACAGACCGACAGACAGATAGAGAGAGAAAGACAGAGAGGGAGAGAGAGAGTAGATAGACAGACAGACAGACAGACAGACAGACAGATAGATAGATAGATAGAGAGAGATAGATAGATAGATAGATAGATAGATAGATAGATAGATAGATAGATAGACAGAGACAGACAGACAGACAGACAGACAGAAACAGAAGTGGTATGTCAGTTGTGTGGACCAAGCCAAGTCAGGAATTCCAAACCTGAAAATTGCATTTAGGCCAGTGGTCTGGGAGTACAAAGGAGAGGTTAACTATGCCAACGCCAGAAGGAAAATTGGGAAGACACTGTATGTACGTACGTATGTATGTACGCATGTACGTATGTACGTATGTATGTATGTATGTATGTATGTATGTATGTATGTAATGTATGTATGTATGTATGTATGTATATATGTATGTATGTATGTATGTGTATGTATGTATGTGTACGTGTGTGTGTGTGTTTGTACGTGTGTGTATGTGTGTTTGTACGTGTGTGTATGTGTGTTTGTATATACATGTGTGTTTGTGTGTGGGTTTGTGTGTGTGTGTGTGTGTGTGTGTGTGCGTTGTTGTGTGTGTGTGTGTTTGTGTGTGTTTGTATGTGTGTATACGTGTGTTTTTTGTGTTTGTATGCGTGTGTTTGTATGTGTATGTTTGTGTGTGTGTGTTTGTGTATGTGTATGTGATTATGTGTGTGTGTGTGTGTGTGTGTGTGTATATGCGTGTGTGTGTTTGTATGTGTGTGTGAATTGCGTGTGTGATTGTTGTGTGGTGTGTGTGTGTGTGTGTTGTGTATGTGTGTGTGTGTGTGTGTGTGTGTGTGTGTGTGTGTGTGTGTGTGTGTGTGTGTGTGTATGTGCATGTGATTATGTGTGTGTGTATTTGCGTACGTGTGTGTGTATTTGCGTACGTGTGTATGTGTTTGTGTGTGTGTGTGTGTTTGCGTGTGTGTGTGTGTGTGTGTGTGTGTGTGTGTGTGTGTGTGTGTGTGTGTGTGTGTGTTGTGTGTATGTGTGTGTGTTGCAACAAGGGTACTATAGGACAAGACTTGGGGTACAGGGAGGAGAGAGAATGATTACATATGTCGAGACCGAATGAACAAGCGAAAGATCAAGCATATATACGAATGACCAAATAAATGAATGAATGACTTTTACTTCTTATTGGTAAAGACAAGAACAGACTGCAACATCACTTCAAGTCAAGTCAAGTCAAGTCAAGAATATTTTATTCCAGTATGAATCATGGAAAAATCACATTGTCACGAATGCCAATAAAACATATATGATTAAAAAAACAAACACAATAAAATGCATATATAAGAATTACAATGATATCTTAAACTTCTTTACGCATGCTCATTCCAGTTTGTCACACACACACAACACACACACACACACACACACACACACACACACACACACACACACCACACACACACACACACACACACACTCCGACACATACACACATACTCACGTACACACATCCTCATACATACACACACATATGCACACACGCACTTCCTCCCATCAAGCGTATGCACTCGCCGCCACCACTACCCTAATCGTATACAGTTATTTTCGTTTTCATATGTTAACCAACAACAAAAATCTGTTTTTATGGAAAGAATATGGCATACGCAGACACACACAGACACCCCCCCTCTCTCTCTCTCACACACACACAACACACACAACACACACACACACACACACACACACACACACACACACACAGACACACACGCTCAAAAACACACACATACAAACACACACACACACACACACACACAAACACACACGCAAATGCACACACACATACAACACACACACGCAAATACACACACACATAATCACATACACATACACAAACACACACACACAAACACACACATACTAACGCACACACACTTGTTAGCATATGTACAAGGTGAAACAGAAAAAAGGGCAAGAGAGAGAGTGAGAGAAATAGGGGACGAGAAAAAGGAGAAAGAGAGAGAGAGAGACAGAGAGACAGAGAGACAGAGAGACAGAGACTAGAGAGGCAAAGAGAGACAGAGAGAGAGAGAGAAACAGACAGACAGAGACAGACAGACAGACAGACAGACAGACAGAGAGAGACAGGACAGAGACAAAGACAGACAGACAGAAAGACATACAGATACACAGACAGAGACAGACACAGACACACAGAGACAGAAAGAGATCGGGATGCGGAGCAGAGACAGATGCACACAGGCTGGGTGTGTGAACGAGAAAACGATGAGCTTTCAAATGATGAGGTGTAGTTGTGAAGGCACTTGTCAGACCAGGGCAGACACAATCAATAGCTTACGTTATCTTCTGTCTGGTGAGGCAAGTCCTTAATAAGCCCTTAGACTGGAAGCATGAACATGGAATATAGACATTGTAAGCAGGATTTTGTGTGTGTGTGTGTGTGTTGTGTGTGTGTGTGTGTGTGTGTGACGTGGTGTGTCGTGTGTGCGTGCGTCGTGCGTGCGTGTGTGTGTGAGTAGTGTTTGTGTGTGTGTGACATGAAGAGAAACACCCACACCATTTCACACACACACACACACACACACACACACACACACACACACACACACACACACACACACACAAAGAAGAAACAATTTGATATGAAATAAAACAGAACACATCAAATCGCGAAGTCGTCAAGTTATTCTAACACTCTGCTATTTGATACAAACACCATTATATAATATACATCTATATATGTATGTAAAACTGCATATGTGTATGAAATATGTAGTATTATGTAAGACACCATAAATGTTCATATTCCTTGCTATAAAATCAATAAAAAAAAAATAATGACATTATTACAGACTCTAGATTCCGTACTTCTCAAAAGAACTGTGCTTTTAAAGAACATTTGATTGAAAGAAAACTTCAGGTACATTGGGGACAATGGTGCACTGTCACAACAGTAAGAGCAGAATGCAAATATTATTACGAGCTCGTGAAATAGATCGAAAGAGTGTTTTCTTAGGATCACCATACTTAACGCAGTTTCATTATGCTCAATCTTTTTTTTCCTCAACTATCCGTGTGACCTTAATGGCCACAGAAACCGGGACAGTTTTCATAATGCTATGATGATGGTGACATTTTAAAGACGCTATACGGAGCTCCATATAGGATTAAGGCTGTGTGACAGGGCTGTATTCCACGCTTAGTATGATAATATGTGGTGGCGTCTACCAGGCCCGGAGATACAAACACCTGCAGCTTTGGTCACATGATTTGAGCAACACCCTTAACGATGCATCCGTGAAGGTGATGACACTCGACTGCATGGTCCCAATCTTCTCAATTAGCCCAAAGCACGTTCAACTTTGAGTAAGAATCGGTTGAGGCCGAAACGTCCTACAACGAGTTTGAAAGGACTTATGGGGATTGGAATCCACAGTCTTCCAAACGAATGCTTCTATGACTCCTTAACATTGTGCAGCTTTGACAACAATTTGGTAAAAGTCTGTGCACAAAGAGCTGGAAAAGTATTCTTTTCTCTCTCTCTCTCTCTCTCTCTCTCTCTCTCTCTCTCTCTCTCTCTCTCTCTCCCTCTCTCTCTCTCTCTCTCTCTCTCTCTCTCTCTCTCTCTCTCTCTCACACACACACACATACACACACACACACACACTCGTCAAAAAACGCGTTTGTAAATTGACTTGAGAAAAGAAATAACAGGAATAAACGAGCGTACACATACACTCATGAAACACCCAAACTTAGACACATATTGGACTCGCACGCGCACGCGCACACGAGCACACACACACACACACATACACACACACACACATAAACACCACACACACAACACACACACACACACACACACACACACCACACACACAAACACACACGCACGCACAGCACGCCACACACACACGCACACACACACACACACACACACACACACACCTCTGGTCGATAGGCAACAATCATCCTTTTTTGAAGAAGATTGAATACGATCCTGTTGAGCGCTACTTATGAAATTGTGATATTTCCCACAGGTTTTGGAAGGACCTGTTTTTAAAGAAGTCTGTGAACAATATGCAAGACTATCAACGAAATTATAATTGTTGTTCTTTGGAACAGGTGAAGTATTGGATAAGACAATACCTGTGTGAAATTCTGTGTCGATCGATGTCGAACTGGATAGAACATGACAAAATATCTGCGACCTTTTCGTAGTTTCAAAACAAAGGTATTACTGAACAATATGCACGGTTTTCGAATAACTGTACAATAATTTTTTACCATACATGATATTCATACCAAATCGTCATAGACACAAACATTCAAAAATGTGTTGTTTTTAATCAGACAATTTGCACAGTTGACTTTACATAAGAATATGTTGATTGACAATCATGTTTAACTATGGGTAGGTTCTTATTGAATTTGCAAACACATTGTTAATAGTCAAATAGTCTGTGTGCTTTTTTTTCTTGTAAGAATCGCTTTCTTTTTCTGTTGTTACTATAGCAAAGCACTCACACATGCAAACATATATGTGAACACAAGCAAAGGCATATCACTTTCAGTTCTAATTTCTCACTAAGTTCTCTGGGCTCGGACTGAATTTTATGTGCGCTAACGTCACAGGCGCCATATGATAGTGATCATGACACAAGCCTTAAACCTTCATATAACCCCTCAGCTGGGCAGGTCCTGAGGTCCTACCTAGCCTGTATTTTACCTAGACTACATTATTTTTTATACTAGTGTTGTATCAAACTTTCAAACTTTTGGGATCACTTCAAAAGTATGTTCCACCGAGGCGTCAGGTAAAGGTGACATCACTGTGAATGCATATCTTACAAATGCATAGTCACATGTACATAACGTATCCCAGAGCCAAAAAGAGAACATAAACAAAACTCAAATGCTTTTATATACTATGGATATGTTCAGCAGTTACGGCTTTGTACATAAAACGTACCCAGAGTTGAGTAAATTATCAGACTTTTCCTTATTGCTACACATTTTCCATTTATTGATTTGTTTGTGGAATAACTTTCATGCATTTGTATTTATCAAACTACAAGTTTGCATGCATTAAGTTGAGTTGTAATATTCTGTCTATTTTAACGAGTCTTTCATATCTAGTAAGAGTACTCTTCTCAGTAAATAATCCTGAGGTGGTATTGACACCTATATTATTGATGGGTGTTTGAAGCTGTCGCCATGATGGCTGTATCTGTGTGCATCACCAAAACATCGTGTAAATATCTTTCTTAAATCTGTATTATATTTCTTTGTCTTGTTTTGTTTTTGATTTTTCTTTTCGTGATTTGTCAGTGTGTTATTTTCCTCACTTCTATAAAACATTAAGTTAGTAAAAAGAGAAAACAAAAACATCTTCTGGGTACATATTTACAATCTGAAGCGGAAGAAGTGGACATATAACGGACATCGACACGTATTCTTATTCTCAACATGAAGTTTATTGTTATTGTTATTGCTGTTTAAAGCCCGGGAGACTGCGCAGAGCCATATCAGAGCTATAACCATTTCAGAAAGTACACAATATCTCACTGGAGAAAAAGAAAACAACAACTGGAAAACTTAAATAAGTACATATATCAATGTATTCACGTACATAATCTAAGGATATACCCCTGGCGTTGATCACTCCGTCCAATTAATTACCAGCAGGTTTGATAAAAACATACCTGAATACAGACATAAACGTAACTCAGGAAACTAAAACATACTTATAAAAAAAACGGTATTAAGTAACCTAAAACAGTCTCTGCCCATCACATTTCCTTATAGCCAAAAATACACTTAAACCTTTCATCAATCCTACGAGAAAGTATGTAAGGCTTTATAGAACACATACAGGTGGATGGACCAGCAAGGCAGAAAATGATAGGAAGAAATAACAGAAAGTAAAGGAGCAAGGCAGAAACAAAGAGACTGATCAGCATGGAATTAAGTCTCAGACTTTGTCTTCACTCTGGATGACATGAAGGTGAAGGTAGTGGTGACATGATTTCAGGAACCGAGGATGGAAAGAGTGGAGGGATGGAAGGTAACAGTGTTAACGTAGTGATGGTGGTGGTGTTGATATTGAGTTCAGGATTGTGGTGTGAGTGAAATAAAGGAGACGGCAGTGATTATGGTATGGCAATTGACGCCAACATCTGTTATGTGCTTTTCATTGAAAGACTGATCTCTCTCTGTCACTATCTCTTTGTGCCTGTCTCTCTGTCTGTTTTGCTCTGTCTGCCTGTCTGCCTGTCTGCCTGTCTGTCTATCTGTCTGTCTGTCTCGCTGTCCCTCTCTCTCTCTCTCTCTCTCTCTCTCTCCTCTCTCTCTCTCTCTCTCTCTCTTCTCTCTCTTTCTCTCTCTCACGTGTATGTGTCCTTTAATATCCGTAGGTAAGTTGCATATTTGTTGAGTTACGATAGAATAGATGACAGATTCGATCAGCTACATAAGCAGCATGGTCATTGTCCATGTTATGGTGTGACTGGTCGTGTCGTATTTAATGCATCTTTACATGATTTTTTGCTCTTTTCCAAGTTATGGTTGCTTATTTTGAAATCAGCCTTCTCTCTCGTATGGGCTAACTAATCAA
>CM060314.1:32925313-32927813 GCA_030674185.1 Monoplex corrugatus | reverse complement strand
TCAGCCGTACTGTATCGGAAGTAAGCAAACATGGCTTATAACTTCCAGCTTATTTTAGGGAGAATTAGAGCCAGTTTATGCCTTTAACTGGCAAAACTACGATCGATGCTTCCCATCCACAGAGGCTTCTAACGTGAAACAATTATCGATGATGTCCGCCGGAAATGTTTTAAAACATTACGAGGAAGCTTTCTGGCCTGTTAATTTCCTGGATATCCAGCTACAAGCTAGCTATCCAAGGCTCCATTCACAAAACGAAATAGTTTCCGTATAGAATACAGAAAACATTAGTCAGTACTTAAAAGACAGTTGGCAAAATCTTATCACTTCTCCTTCCCCAACGATTCAAGGTATGTGTGTGATATCCACTACTTTTTTTTAAAGAAAATTGGTAATCAGATTACACCATGTCCGCTGGTGAGTGCCATACAGTCAAAATTAATGGTGAAAGTTTCAATCGAAGTACGGTCAAAGCTTCTACAATTTATATTGGTTTGACACGATCAATCGACGTCCCCGGAGCAACAAACGCACAGTAAGCTAACGTTAAAGATCCTACGGTAATTAATGTGTTGTTCCTGGCAAAACGTCATAGACAATCTGGTATAATAGGAGATCAGGAACAGAGATACAGAACAAAACTAAACCCAAAATCCCAAAAGTGGCGCTACACTTTGGCGACCAGTTCTCTCAGAAATAGCAGCCCGAGTTTAACATGGCGAACCCATTGTAACTGAGAAAGAAACGAATACGACTAAAAATAAACCTCAACACGGGATCTCAGCATCTGACAATACATCGTATCCGCTGATTTCTCCTGCACAACGAAACAACAGGAATGTTTGCCGATGTTTTTCCCTAAGTTTTGTGTCTTTGTTCTTTGTTGTTTTTTGAGTATGGATGACAAAGATCAGACACCCAAACTCAGCGCCTGTCATGCTACAGTACTATATATATCACCCGTGTTCTATTTTCGTGTTTCTGTTTCCTAAATCATCATCATCATCATCATGCGCCTTGCCGCGTGTTTTGACGATCATGGTTCTCCACACGAATCTATCTTTTGTCACTGCAAGTACATCCCCCACCCTCTCTGTCTTCATCCATTCCGCAAATCCGCCCAATATTTTCTTCCTGGGTCCGCCTGTGCTCTTTTTCTCATAAGTTTTCCTGTTGTGACTAGGTGCTCAAATTTCTCTAGCCTCATAAAATGTCTGATGAATGTTGTTTGTCTTTTCCTAATCTTTTCCATTATGTTATTTTTGTGTATGCCTCTTTCAAGACATTCTCGTTTGTCTTCTTTGCTGTCCATGGAGCTCTTAACATTCTTCATAGAAACCACATTTCAGCTGCATCAATCGTTTCCTGACTTTGCGTTTTGACTGTCCACGCTTTGCATCCATACAGCAGTATTGGTTCTAGATATACAGAACTAATGCTGTCGCATATAACATTATCAGTTTGTAACTACTACGAATAAATGAAATACAAATTAGATATATGAACACATGTCTTTAAGTAAGAATCCACTTCCAGTTTAGATGAAATGAATGTTCTTTTTTGACCACTTGCTGTGGTGTGGTGATTAGCACAACGAATTACCAACTGAAAGGTTGTGGGTTTGAATCCCCATCAGCCCAGTCAAAACTACAAAACCATCGTGGGATTTAATGGCTACCTGGTTGAACCTGGCTCTCAGTTACAAAAAAGGCTACTTACTGCGTAGCTTTCATCGGCGATCCAGCCGACTTCTTCAGCGCAACTGCTGGGTTGAGAACTGGCTTCAGTGCGCACCGCCGTGAGCGAACTCACGACAGTGCGACTGAATAAGTGAGGAGTACACCGATGGCAGGTTGTGTCGGCCCCGGTCACGGTTGAGGGTGGGGTTCCTTGCTACGATGTAAACTGCCTCCTTTACTCCCCTCTGGAACCATCTTGCTTCTTTGTCGAGAACTTGCACATTGTCCTTTTCAAAGTGGTGTTGGGTGTGATGTTCTCCCACTGGAGAGGACTCATACAATCGGATCCTACCCAGAGTCAAGAGTACTATGGGGTTATCGGAAAGACTGAGACCACACAGTCAAGCCTCACCCACTTCACAAATGCACCAATGTTGCTCAAATCTCCCGACCAACGGTGCATGTGTTTGCATCTCTCGGGCTTGGTCGATACAAGCTATATAGTATGATAGTAAGCATATAGGTAAGCAACTCTGTACCATCATGATTATCGTCACTATTGACATCATCATCGTAGTATCGTGAAATTGTCCCAGACTGTGGCCTTTACCGATGGCGGAGAAAATGGGATCGGGAGAAAAGGTAAAAAAGATATGGAATTGGGTCAGAGTTTGGCACAGTCTATAGATAAACGTGTCCACGCGCTGTGACAACCACAGACGTCTTGCTGTTGGAGAGCGCTAAAAAGTTCTGCCCTCTGCAGGCAAGTGGTCGATAGAATGAGGGAGTGGAACGATTAATGTTGCTGTACAGCCACTACT
>CM060314.1:32917813-32920313 GCA_030674185.1 Monoplex corrugatus | reverse complement strand
TGTGTGTGTGTGTGTGTGTGTGTGTGTGTGTGTGTGTGTGTGTGTGTGTGCTTTAACTTTGATTATCGGTCTAATCACCATGTATACGTGGTATTAGATAAAAACAGAAACAGAAATAGAAAACAAAACACACAACAACAACAACAAACAACAACAACACAACAAAACTCCATGCAACACAGACACAAAAATAAGACTCCCATTGCAACACAGACACAAAAATAAGACTCCCATTGCAACACAGACACAAAGAAGACTCCCATTGCAACACAGACACAAAAATAAGACTCCCATTGCAACACAGACACAAAAAGAAGACTCCCATTGCAACACAGACACAAAAATAAGACTCCCATTGCAACACAGACACAAAGAAGACTCCCATTGCAACACAGACACAAAAATAAGACTCCCATTGCAACACAGACACAAAGAAGACTCCCATTGCAACACAGACACAAAGAAGACTCCCATTGCAACACAGACACAAAAATAAGACTCCCATTGCAACACAGACACAAAAAGAAGACTCCCATTGCAACACAGACACAAAGAAGACTCCCATTGCAACACAGACACAAAAAATAAGACTCCCATTGCAACACAGACACAAAAATAAGACTCCCATTGCAACACAGACACAAAGAAGACTCCCATTGCAACACAGACACAAAGAAGACTCCCATTGCAACACAGACACAAAAATAAGACTCCCATTGCAACACAGACACAAAGAAGACTCCCATTGCAACACAGACACAAAGAAGACGCCCATTGCAACACAGACACAAAAATAAGACTCCCATTGCAACACAGACACAAAGAAGACTCCCATTGCAACACAGACACAAAGAAGACTCCCATTGCAACACAGACACAAAAAAGAAGACTCCCATTGCAACACAGACACAAAAATAAGACTCCCATTGCAACACAGACACAAAGAAGACTCCCATTGCAACACAGACACAAAGAAGACTCCCATTGCAACACAGACACAAAAATAAGACTCCCATTGCAACACAGACACAAAAAGAAGACTCCCATTGCAACACAGACACAAAGAAGACTCCCATTGCAACACAGACACAAAGAAGACTCCCATTCCAACACAGACACAAAAATAAGACTCTCATTGCAACACAGACACAAAAATAAGACTCCCATTGCAACACAGACACACAAATAAGAAAAGCAAGCATTATGAGTTCTACCGTCACTGCTGCACAACAACCACTACTACTTCTACTGCCAACTGCACTAAATCTCTTTTACTACAACCCCTTCCCCTAATTTGATTATTTTTATTACCGCCATACAGAGCTCTATCGTCTTTGTCAAAATCACCGGAGCTACGGGTGAAAATCACAGTAAGTCCAAACGAAGTGACTGAAATTATCAACTATCAGGAAGTATTAGTAGCGTAATGAAAGAGATACTGAAAAAAAAGGAACCGGTAATAATATATTATTATGTTAATTATAACAAGGAGCCAGTTGGAATGTGTAGCAGAGATAGATAGGGATAGAGACGGGGAGACAGAGACTGACAAACAAACAGACATACGGACAGAGAACATGTATATATATATATATATATATATATATATATATATATACATATATATATATGTGTGTGCGTGTGTGTGTGTGTGCGTGTGTGTGTGCGTGCGTGCGTGCGTGTGTGTGTGTGTGTGTGTGTGTGTGTGTATGTGTGTGTGTAGTGTGTGTGTGTCTGTGTGTATGTGTATATATATATATATATATATATATATATTTTGTGTGTGTGTGTGTGTGTGTGTTGTGTGTGTGTGTGTGTGTGTGTGTGTTTTTTTTTTAACTTTGATTATCGGCTTTGGCACACAACCGACAAAACTTGATGAATTTGGTGACCAGTTTTTTCCCCCCGCGTCACAGTGAGTATTCACAGAGTTAAGGGAGGAAAGAAAAGAATAAAAAAAAAAATGCTCACAGGAAAAAGATACGCACATCAGCTGGTTGATTAAAAGCAACAGATGGTACGATTATCATGGGAGAACACAAATTGTTAAATAGATGGAGAAACTACGTTGAAGACCTTTCTCACAATGGCAGCAGAGAGGAACGCATCATGAGAAACAACTTTGAAGGATCACCAATACTGAAAGATGGAGTTAGAGCAGAGATGAATAGTTTGAAACAGGGGAAAGCTCCAGGACCAGACAATATAACTATAAACATATTTGATGCTCTATATGAATTTGACATTAAAAGATAAGCATTACTCTTAAATGAAATGTGTGACACCTGAAAAAAAAATCCCTAAAGATATGTCAAAGTCAATTTCCACTGCACTTCCAAAGAAAGCAGGGATATTGAATGCGACCTCCACAGTACAACCATAGTAACATGAGTCATGTGACAAAGATTCTATTTAGAATAGTCATGATTAGGAAACGGAATAGAATAAAAACAGAAATAGCAGAAGAACAGTGTGAATTGGTTGTGGGCAAAATAATTAG
>CM060314.1:32912813-32915313 GCA_030674185.1 Monoplex corrugatus | reverse complement strand
GACAAAATTAAATATATGAAGCTAAAGAAACTGGCATTCAGAACATCTTAGATAACGATGACGCCAATAAAAGTACACAGAATTATCAAATTGTCTTTATGACTGATGTGACGTGCCTTGTGTGTTGGCTAGTGAATGTATGCTTCTCGCCGCTCGCTTTCATCTCGCACCCCTGGATAGCGCTACTCAATGCAACTCGGTGAAAAGGAGAGCAAAAAGTGTGAGTCTCTCTCTCTCTCTCTCTCTCTCTCTCTCTCTCTCTCTCTCTCTCTCTCTCTCTCTCTCTCTCTTGTCAGTACACAGTTTACCAGTCATCAAACCTTACGTTGTGCCTTCCTGTGGCGACACACGGTAACTGAGTACCTCACAAACACATGCTGAACTTTAGAGTGATTCGGAGGAGGTATGACCCTCAGATGTGCGGCACGCAGGCCCATCAGGCTGGCAAGACACATCTAAAGAAAAGACAATGACGTGAATAGGGGCTCCAATGGAGACACCTTTGCCTGCAGGGGAGGTCATGTTGAGCAGGTGAGACAACACTGTCATCCGGCTACTGCGATCAGATTAAAAGATATATATGAACTGCCAAATGGAATCTTAGAATAGAGAAAACTAGAAAATGTCAAGGTGAAAACCGAAAGATTGAACATCAATAGTTTATGGGACTAGGAGAAGTGATATCGAAGAAAGCAGGCATGATAATAACAGGCAAGCATACAATTGTATATTCTGGTGGATAGACATGAAAGAATGGTAGGCATCATAATTGACAATGACAAATCAAATCCTATCAACGGATACTGGAAATTCAAAAGTGTGACTGCCTGCGTTCAAGCAAACAGGAAGAAAAAACAAAACACAAAACAAAAAAACACACGAAAATAGAATCAGAATGCATATTTAATACAACCAGACAAAACAGGCATAAAGTTTCGGTCAACTGGTCTTTGTCAAGCGTAGACGTAAGATCACAAACGAACAAACATCAAATACAGAAATTGGTGAAAAAGACTAAAACTCCCCTGCTGCTTCGTCCAGAGGGAGAAAAGGACGGATACTGGGCTATACCAGACCGAGTTTTATTAGTTAGATTGGAAGGCAAGCCATTCGATATCAAAATCATCCAAGTACAGACACAAAGACCGTGAAAAAACTGACAACTTCTATATAGAATTAAACCTCGCCAAGGCTTAATGTAAATCACAGGACGTTACAATAATACTCTAATGGGAGATGTTTATGTTAAAGTGGAACAGGAAAAAATGTTTGACGAAATTGGACCTTGTGGTTTGGGCACATGAAATAAAACTGGAGAGAAATGTTTTGGAATGGTACAAGTAAATGAATTCAGAAGACAAAACACTTGGTTTGAGCAGCCTAATAAAAATGGACATGGATGAATCCAGGTAACAGCACAAAAAAATCGAACTGACTACATCCTGATAAATACGAGATTTAGAAATTGTTTATGATAACAAAACCTTCACCAGGTGCAGACTAAGAAGTGACCATGATCCTGTAATAGGAAAATCCATGCTGAAACTAAAGAGAAGAAAACAAACCCAAAATAACGTCAAAATAAATCTTGATCTTAATAGGGAGGCCTCTATCAGTCAGGATCAACTATGGATGATGCGCCCTAGTATCGTCTCGAGTCGAGTTGACGCCTCTGGAGCAGTGTCGGCTGTGGCTGATAAGGCCGATGCTGATAAGGCAGTATCTGCCACATCGAATACATGTATGGATGCTGGCCAAGGCATTCCTTCACAGGAGTTTTCTTTCCGCTTGATTCTCTTTTCCTCAACTAAGGTTTGGATCTTTTTTTTCACCAAACCTGAATTGTTCTGGAGCACACTGCGCCATTTGTTGCGGTCGGCCGCTGTGTCTTCCCAGCTCTCTGTATTGATGTCCAGAGCTTCCATGTCACGCTTAGAGAAATTGTTGTATCATAGCTGTGGTCTGCCAACAGATCTTTTGCCGGAGACTAATTCACCGCAAAGGATATCCTTTGGGATACGGCCATGTTCTATCCGGCGTACACGACCAAGCCAGCGCAGCCTGCATTGCCTGAGCAGTGTGTTCATGGTGGGGAGACCAGCGTATGCGAGGACCTAGGCATTCGGTAATTTGTCTATTCACTTGGTCCCGAGGATTCGGCAAAGGCAGCGCAAGGGAAAGCTGTTTAGCTGTCCCTCTTCTTTGGCATATGTTGTCCATGTTGGGCTGTCATACAGTAGAGTACTGATGGTGCAGGCTTTGTACACTTCCATCTTGATCGCAGTTGTCGGCTTTGGGTCCCCCCAACATGAGTGGTTAAGTCGGCCTGAGGTTGTTGCATCCACACCAATATGCTTATTGATCTCAGCATCAAGGGACATATACTTGTTTTGGGGAAAATCTATCAGTGACATTTCGTGAATAAAGGCCAACAACCGTGTTCAAGGGGGTGACTACAAAACAATGTACTGTGACAGAATGATAAGCATCAAAAACATCA
>CM060314.1:32897813-32910313 GCA_030674185.1 Monoplex corrugatus | reverse complement strand
GTGCTAGCCAAGAAATACTTCGTTCATGCAGAGACACATACCAGTCACTGGTTACAAGTGAAATGGCACTCAAACACAACATTTTATACCATTTGCATAAAACAACTGATTTTCATCAATTCGAGGCTGTAAGAAAATACGACTATCAGAGATCAATCGTCAAGAAACACAACCTCAATACAAAAAAGAAAAGAAAACTGGAACAATTATTGCAGCAAAAACATGAAAGTTCTCCTTTACCTACTCCTCCTAAACCTAAACCAAGATCCCGCAGATTCAAAAGGAAGACAGTGACCGTAGAAAATGACAATAATGTACAACATCCACATCCCATTGACAAACACATTTTGATTAACCTGTCAAGAGAAACACTCACAGAAACACAGGCAAGTGTCTTAAAATTAGGACCCAAATTTTGCCCAACACCCCAGGCCTTTGATCACGAGCAGTTGGTGAAAGATGTCACTGGGGGTTGTCGTAGAGTTCGCCTCAAAGAATTGTACTTTGACACTGTACCAAAAGAACAAGAGCCCCCCAAATTTTACAAGCGATCAGGCTTCATGCCACAGCCTGGTAGGGACAGATCACTGGACGCATTCTGTGACACACTTCAGAGTAAGGTAAATGTCCATCAATGCAGAAAGCGCCCCCATGACAACCTTAAGCAGCAACAAAGACGGGCACTACAACAGCTCAGAAAAATGGTACAAAACAGACAGATAAGGATAATCACCGCTGACAAGGGTGGTGCTGTGGTCATACAAAACATTTCAAACTACCTGACAGAAGCCTACCGCCAGCTTAACAACACAAATCACTATAAACAACTGGATAAAGATCCAACAATACAGATCGCCAAAGTTTCCAACGATCTGGTCAACAGACTACACAGAGACAACCTCATAGACAACAATACATATAAATGGGCAATAATGGAAACCCAACAAGTCAGATGTCACCGCTTCTACACACTGCCTAAAATACACAAGACATTGTTCAACCCGCCAGGTAGGCCTATCATTTCCGGAACTAACGGACCCACTGAAAAAATATCCAAACTGGTCGATCACTGGTTACAAGAATATGTAGTGAATCTACCGAGCTATATCAGAGACTGTACTCATTTTTTCCGCACCTTACAAGACTGGAACCAAAACCATGGCCCTTTTCAAAACACCACTCTGGTCACCATAGACTTTGTGGGTTTGTATTCAAACATTCCACATGACGAACTCATCACTGCACTCAAATACTACCTCAGAGATGACAACCAGCAGTCCACCGCACCACCAACAGACCGAGCCATAGAATTAGTCTCTCATGTTCTCTTTAACAATGTTTTCCAGTTTGAAAAAAACTACTACCAACAAATCTTTGGCACTGCATTGGGAACACCCATGGCCCCTTCTGTTGCCAACCTATTTATGGGTTGGTTAGAATCTCAACTTTTGGCCAACAGCCCTGTCACCATTTCTGACCAGTACTGGAAACGCTTTATTGATGACATTTTCCTTACTATGGACAGGCTCTGTTTCTGAGTTAGAACAGTTCTCAACCTACATCAACTCCTTCCACCCTACCAGTAAGTTTACATTGAACTCATCCACCAACCAGTTACCCTTCCTTGATGTTCAGGTCAGCATTGACAATGGCTACCTTGTGACTGATGTGTACACCAAACCTACAGATTCCCATTCTTATCTACATAGCCTGTCCTGTCATCCTCAACACGTGATCAAAAACATTCCATACAGCCAGTTTCTGAGACTTCGCCGCCTGTGTTCTGACCCTACCACCTTCAGTCGACGTTGTGCAGAAATGACACGCTATTTTGCCCGCCGAGGATACAATTCCAGGCTTGTACAGAATGCCAAACATCGTGCTGGCCTCATCCCCAGATCACAGATACTTCAATACAAACCCAAACAGACAGCCACCAGAACCCCCTTCATCGTCACCCACCATCCATCTAACCCACCCCTCCGTCAGTGGCTCAGGGAACTCCACTCCACAATCCTTCACACCAGCAGCAAAATGCAGGCTGTTCCGGACCCACCCATCCTAGGGGAGAGATGTTGTCGATCCCTGCGAAACCTCCTCATGCCATCCTGCCTTCCAATCCCTCCTGACCCTGATGCCGGCTGTTTCAAGTGTTCAGTTAAACAGTGCATCATTTGTGAACAACACTTGATTGAAGGTGTAACTTTCAGCAGTTTCAACACGAGTGAAACTTTCCAAATAAGGCACAAACTGACATGTACATCTACCAACGTAGTGTATCTCCTCCACTGCGATATCTGCCCTAAAACTCAATATATAGGACAAACGAAAAATTATCTCAAAACCAGATTCTACCAACACCGGTCAAACATCCAAAAAAATACAGGCACTCAGGTCACCAAACACTTCAACCAAACTGGCCATTCACTTCAAAACTTAAA
The DNA here is from genome assembly GCA_030674185.1 of Monoplex corrugatus. Classification (NCBI taxonomy): domain Eukaryota; kingdom Metazoa; phylum Mollusca; class Gastropoda; order Littorinimorpha; family Ranellidae; genus Monoplex; species Monoplex corrugatus. The sequence goes on along the minus strand of CM060314.1, from coordinate 32,907,872 downwards.
ATGTATCGCAGTGGAAAAGGTGCACTCTGAGAACCTGGACACCAGACTGAGGAGGGAGTCTTTTTGGATGAACAAAATGAAAACCATATTTCCTCTGGGCCTGAACTCTTGTCAATTGACGTCACAACAATATCGAGTCAAAACTACGTAATGTAGCCTACGTAAAATATTCTGATGTGTTTGTGTAGCATATTGTAGTCAGTGACAAAAGTCCCCTTGAGGAAGGCGGGTGTACCGCCGAAATTTTGGAAAACATTTTACATTGATTTGTTGCCTTTTCTGTGCACATGCTGCTTGAATTATATATATATATATATATATATATATATAATATATATATATATATATATATATATATATATATATATATAGACACACTTTTTTGATTGACAGATTAATTAATTAAACATTGAATAGATGCCCTTATTTTCATTAACCACATATAAGATTACGTTTCTGGATAAAATGATGTTTCTACGAATGAACATTTCGATTTTGAACAAGTCTATGTTTTTCAGATACGTATGACATGCAAACACTTCCAAAATACATCACGGATGTTCTCCTTCGTTTCCAAACGCAAATCATAATGACATTTATTTTCAACTCCTATTTCTTTTAGAGATGACATCAGTTCAGACACTGCACTGTATAAGTAAGACCGTTCTAAAATACAACCTTGTTTGTTATGAATGTTCATGAGTACCTTTCCCATGTAGCGTCTGTTCTTAAATTTTCTAGCTCTTTGAAACAATAATTTAAAAGTATATTATCTACTGTACAAAATATCGTATAAAAGTGCTCCTTTTGTTATGGAATGAACATGTTTTCAGCGTGAAAGGAATATCATGTGCACATCCAGTAGGTATGTTCAGTTCTGATTTCTTTTCATTGATACTTTGCATCCATTAAAAGTAAGAAAAGTCACTTTTGGGTTGTTTCCCATTACAGTCTCCTGTGTCGTAAATGATCCATTGTCATTTTAAAATGTGCAATACAATAAATCTCCTGTGTCATAAATGATCTATTATCATTTCAAAATGTGCAGTACAATAAAGTCCTTTTCAATTCAACTGATGAATGTTATCATGTCATTTCGAATTTTCCGAAATGTGTATCCAGAATAAGTCACTGTTTGATTTCTGCAACGCATAGCTGGAGCTATATGTTTCCATTTCAGTTAAAAATTGGTAAACTTCACTGAAAACATTTTCTCTGTGTGTATTAATTTCAAACTTTCTCAGTCAAGGTGTTACAAGGCCAGAACGTATATCTTAAATATCCGGTATGCTTAAACTTCTAGTTTGTGTGCTTTTTGGTGATTTTACCACGTTTGCCTTTCCGGACAAAAGAAAAATATATTTTCTGAAGATCGTTCAAAAATACATACGCAGATGACACCGTTCTTATTGCAGAAAATTAAAATGACCTACAAAATCTTGTGAATATAATAGAGATATAAAGTGGAAATAAAGGGCTGGAGCTAGATAACAAGAAGACTGAAGTCATGGTAATCAGTACAGAAAACAAGAAATCTCCCCCATGCAAAAATAACGACAAATAGCACAACATTGAGACAAGTTGATCAGTTTAAATATTCGGGAACAGTCAATTCACCAGACGGTAGATGCACAATAGAAATAGCCAATAGAATCGGCCACGCAAAAACAGCATTCAAGAAAATGAAAAGCATTTTTTCATCAGCAAATGCCAATCATCTAACATCAGGAAGATAGTTCATCACTGTTATGCAGAACCGATATTGTTGTACGGATGTGAAACGTGGGCAGTCAACACACAAAGTCAGAACAAGATTGAGGCAGCTGAAATGTGGTTTATAAAAAGAATGGACAGAAAAAACCCCCACAGGAGACAGTCTCAGGAGGTAGACACCAAAAGGAATTTAAGGAAGATGATTTTGAAAAGAGAGGAACATTCATAGGACTTTCTATGAGGCAAGAAAAAGTAGAGCACTTGGTCGCAACAGGGAAGATGGAGGGACAAAGAGAACCAGGTAGACCCAGGAAGAAAACATTGGACGGACTTGAGCAGTGGATGAAGACAGAGAGGGTGGAAAATGTACTTGCAGCGACAAGGGACAGATTCATATGGAGGGCCATGATCGCCAACGCCATGTGACAGGGCACATGATGACGGTGATGATGGTATGGATAGTCTTGGCGCAAAATCCACAACTAAATCAGTTCGGAAAATATAACAGATTTCAATACTGCATCTCCTTGTAGAGGTAATATATTTCTCCACCCAACCGTTAAACGAAGTCTTGATTCTGATTTTTTTCCTGATTATTTCTTCACATCATTTAACATCATTTGTAAACAACACACCCACGGTTGTTAAATCCTTTTGGGATTCCAGTGAATGAATTTAGTGTTTGATCTCTTTTTATTTCTTAACCACACTGATTGTGCTCTGTCATCATTAATAATATGTCCTGAGAGGCTTCCAACTTTTTAAAATGATATGCATAGATTTTTTCAAAGGACAACGTTTCATTATTTATTAACTGTGCATCATCGGCAAACTGAGAAACGTTGCGTTGCGTTCCTTGAAACTTATTACAAAAAAAATTATATCGTTATCTTCAGTCATCATACCCGATAATATTTCTACGTATAATACTTCGTGGAATACTGTTGACTCAGTAAAGAGTCAATGACATTGTCTACACTCTCTGTCTACAGTAAGTCGGCTAGTAGTCTGGCCACTAACAAAAACAGTCGATCTTGCGTTCATGTAAAATGTTTCTACCCGTTTACAAATAGTTTCATCAACCCAATATAGCTATAAAATTTCGAATAGAGTTATCACTCTGGGAAAGCAAAAAAAAAAATTGTTTTCAAGGTTTAGGCACAGTACGAGTCCAGGTAACTCTTTGTCCAACAAGGCAAATTATTAAATCGTGAAGTAGTGTTATATATTGTCTCCGATGAATCTGAAAAAAAGAGACTGACTTTTACAAATGGATGTTGAAAGGATCATCGTTCTATTCAAATTCATATAACCCCAGTATAATATGTCACATTAAGAAACTTAATAGTGTTTTTTAAAAATTATTTTCATCTTTCTTTCTTCCTTTCTTTCTTCCTTTCTTTCTCCCTTTCTTTCTTCCTTTCTTTCTTCCTTTCTTTCTTCCTTTCTTTCTCCCTTTCTTTCTTCCTTTCTTTCTTCCTTTCTTTCTTCCTTTCTTCCTGTCTGTCTGTCTGTCTGTCTATCCATCCATCCATCCATCCATCCATCCATCCATCCATCCATCCATCCATCCATCTATCCATATATATATGTATGTATCTATGTAAATCTCTCTCTCTCTCTCTAACTCTCTCTCTCTCTTTCACTTTCTCTCTATCTGTGTGTGTGTGTGTGTGTGTGTGTGTGTGTGTGTGTGTGTGTGTGTGTGTGATATCTGTCTGTCTGTCTGTCTGTCTCTTCTCGACGCAAGTCCTGTTTCATTTCGTGTGAAGGGTCTTCAGGGCGATGATAACCTTAAGAAGAACAAAATCATAAAATGGCTTGATAATCTCGTCTTGTTTTTTTCCCCCCTATACCGTTGTACACGCTGCTTTTAGTTGCACTGGCCGCCCATGTTTCACCCTGGCTTTCCAGCACGGCATTTCTACGTGTCTTCTGCCACAGTCTACAAGGCAGCGGGTGCACGGAAACTATCAATGTCAGGTTGACGTGACGGGAACGATCAGCAGAGATGTATAGTTGTTGGGTAATGTCGGTGGTTCCCAGTAGTGCCTGTTCTGATCCACTCACTCAGGTTACCACTTACTGAGGTCCCTACTGATGACATCAGTGGTGTAGCTATCGTTGCTGTTATTGTTATTGTTGTTTATTGCCCAGCCGACTGTGTGGAGCAATATCAGGGCTATGGCCACTTCAAAACACAAAATTTTCAACAGGAAAAAGAAATGAAAAGACAATTAAGTACATATGTTAATGCATTCGCGCACATAATCTAAGGACATGCCCCATGGCGTTGACCACTCCGTCCAAAGTATCGCACAGGAGATTTAAAAAACACACCTGAATACAAATTTAAGCATACATAAGGACACCAAAACATCTAAAAACGGGCCTAAATTTCCTTAAATTGCTTCCGCATATCTCACCTCCCAAGAGCCCAAAATACACTTAACACATGTACCCAATTATCAATCCTAAGAGAAAGTACCTAATACTTTAGCAAACACATACAGATGAATGGACCATTAAGGCAGAAAATGATAGAAAGAAATGACAGAAAGCAAAGGAGGAAGAAAGAAACAAAGAGAGTGACAGAAAAGAGGAAATTTCTGGCGCAGAATTTCCAGAAGGTGGGAATGCTGTTTATACTGAGAAAGCTCCCGGCATCCCCACGGGGGAGTGGCGAAGCTGGACAAAGGTAGTTCAACACTAGCTGGAGAGAGGTTGTATGAGCAGCCTCCACTTCACCTAATTGTGAGGGGTACCTAACCATATGCTGTGTTATACCAGTCGCCGTGGTGTAGTGGTTAACGCAACGGACTACTGACTGGCAGGTTTTGGGTTCGAATCCCCATCGGTGCCTTCAAAAACATATCGTTGTGGGATTTTTCGACTCTAACTGGCTACTTCCCGGAGTTGGGCATTCTATGGGCTCATTGTGAAGACTGGAACCACACAGTCGAGTCTCATCCACTTCATGGATGCGTCATTGAGGGTGTTGCTTAACTCTTCTGACCAACACCGCAGGTGTCTGTATCTATCGGGTATAATTGACGCCAGGATATATCATGACATTAAGCGTAGAGTACATCCCTGTCACGCAGCCTCAATCCTAGATAGAACTCTATAGCATCATGATCATCATCCTCATCGACATCATCATCATCACCATCGCATTGTAAAAAATAATCTGTGCCAGCTTCTGTGGCCATTAAGGTGGCGTAGAAAATGGGGCGGAAAAAAAAAGTGAGCACATAGGTAACCTCCCGGAGTGCGATGATAAAAAAACAACAAAAAAACAAAAACAAACAAAAACCCCACCTACTCTGGGTTGAGGAAAGTGAAGCGGCAGTACAGAACAGTAGGGCCCAGTTTGACACAGCTGACTTGAGATTAACAGAGGCTCTGCCAACTCATAACCCTGAAACCCACGTTCAAGTCACAGGACCAATGCTTTAACAGCGTATCAGACAAGCCTCCCCCCCGTGGAGATGCCAGGGATCTTTCAGTATAAATAGTATCCCCACTTTCGTGATATTCTGTGCTAGAAATTTCCTCTTTTCTGTCACTCTCTTTGTTCCTTTGCTTTCTGTCATTTTAATTATCGTTTTCTGTCTTAATGGTCCATTCACCTGTATGTGTTCAATAAAGTCTTACGTACTTTTTCAAAGGATTGATAATTGGATACATCATCATCATCATCATTATCATCATCGTCATCATCAAGTGCCTTGTCACATGGCGTTGTCGATCAAGGCCCTCCATGTGCATCTATCCGTTGTTGCCGCAAGCATATCTTCCACCCTCTCTCTCCTCAGCCACTGCAAGTCCGTCCAATATTTTCTCCCTGGGTCTACCTGGTGCTCTCTTTTCCTCCAGCTTTCCTGTTGTTACCAGGTGCTCTAATTCCCCTTTCCTCATAAAATGGCCTATAACATTTTATGTTGCCTGTCTTTTCCCAATCATTCTTATGAATGATCTTCTTGTGTCTGCCTCCATCAAGACTGTCTCGTTTGTTTTCTTTGCTGTCCATGGAACTCTCAACATTCTTCTGAAATAACACGTCTCGGCTGCCTCAATCTTTTTCTGCCTTTGGGTACACATGCATTAAATGCATTTTTGGCTCTAGGAAGATGAGATATGCGGAACATTTCAAGGTAGTGTATGCCTGTTGTTATGTATGTTTTGAATTCCTTAGGTATGCTTATGTTTGTATTCAGGTGTGTTTTTTAAATCCCCTATGGTCAACGCCAGGGACATCTCCTTAGATTATGTGCGCAAATGCAATGTTACAGGTATGTGTACTTAATTTTCTTTTTTTTTCTTTTCCTGTTGTCTGTTTGTATGTTTTGAAGCGGTTGTAGCCCTGATATGGCTCTACGCAGTCGGCTTGGCTTACAATGACAATAACAGACAAGCCTCACCCCGTCTCTCCAACACCCATTTAAGGTAGAAAGAAACTCTAGGGAGAGCTAGACAACAGAAGGTCTTCAGAGAAGTAACCCCCTTTAGACAAGTGTTTCGGCCCTGAATTCCTTACACTCTCGGGGGGCCGGGCCACATCCAGGTCATGACTCCTGGATGCCCTTCTGCTGTTGTCTATATATATATATTTTTTTTTTCCCACGCCGGGGATCGAACCTGGGCGATTCTGCGCTTCAGAACTGCGGTACGCGGTTTTACCAATGTGCTAACGGGGCACACATCATCTGTAGGGAATTTAATCCTTATGAAGTTCACTTTTTTCGTTCCTCCTTGCCCAGATCCAGCTTGAGCTCCTTTCTGCTGCCTCTGCCATCGCTTTAAGGGCTCTAGTCCTCTTCTTCCCAGAAATGGCGAGTTGTTTCATGAGATCATAAGCGGAGGTGCCCACAAACCCTCTTGCCCCGACCTCTATGGCGAAGATTTTGACCCGCAGACCTGCTTTCTTCAGGGTGCTGGCAAGACCGGCGTATTTTTCGGTCTTGTAGATATGTGCTTCTTCCATTCTGCTTTTCTTGTGTATTTGTTGATTTTGGCTTCCATTGCTTCGACTGTGCTGGTGCAAATGTCATAGATTAGCAGTGGCCACAGCAGCTTTGGTATCAGCATGAACTGTAGACACCAGACTTTGTATTTGCCTGGCAGTCCGCAGTTATCTATTTTCTTCAGGCCTTCTTCTGCTGTTTGCTTGGTTTCACATCCCCTTTGTGTGTCTTTCAGGGAGTCATCATACCATCTTCCGAGACTTTTTACTGGCTCTTCTGTGACAGTGGGGATGGCTTGGTTGGCTACCATGAATTTGACTGAATCTGCCACTTTTCCTTTTCGCAGTGAGAGACTTCGGGATTTCTTAGGTTTGAACCTCATTCTTGAAGAGGCCACCAGCTCATCCAGCTCATTTATAACGTAATGTCATACTCCAGAGCAAAAATGCCAAAACATACCGTTGATGATTCAGTTACTTTTTTTTTTCTGATTAATATGAACATGCGTAATTAAGAATGTCAGGTACACTTTTATGGAATATTTCTGTGTGTCTGTCATTTTTCCTTAGTGAAATAGTATTAACATGTTTTAGTTTAAATTCAAGTAGTTCCTTAGAACGTTGTTTGCAATTCAAATTCTATTCTGTGTTGTGTACAATTAGATGAATATAGTGTAAAATCTCCCTCTGTCTCTCTATTTTTTCTCTCTCTCTTTCTCTCTCTCTCTCTCTCTCTCTGTCTCTCTCTCTTACCCACTCACTCTCTTCTTCTACAACTACTTCCTGGTTTTTTTCTTTTCAGTACATCAAAGGCATCAATTATATCATGCATTTTTAAGAGAGAGAGATAGATAGAGAGAGAGAGACAGACAGACAGAGACAGAGGCAAAGACAGAGAGAGGCAGGGAGAGAGACAGAGGCAAAAAGCAGATATTGAAACTTATGTATAGAGATCTGTCTACAAATGAACAGTGGATGCAACAACGGCACACAATTTGTCAGAATTACTGGTCCTTGACACGGCATTCCATAGCCAGTTTATTGACTGACAAGCCCCGCTCTCATACTTAATCAAGCTAATTATAACTCTATTGCTCTCCGAAAGAGGTTTTATGTCTGTAACGTATATCATGTTTAATAGCCTTTCCTTCGTATACTAGCGTATATGTCCTAATTGCTTGCTCTCTCTCTCTCTCTCTCTCTCTCTCTCTCTCTCTCTCTCTCTCTCTCTCTCTCTCTCTCTCTCTCCTCTGTCTCTCTATGTCTGTCTGTCAGTCAGTCTCTCTCTCTCTCTCTCTCCCCCTCTCTCTGTGTCTCACTGTGTCTCTCTCTGTCTGTCTGTGTCACTCTGTTTCTCTGTCTGTGTCTCTCTCCCTCTCTCCCCCATCTCTCTCTCTCTCCTCCTCCTCCTCCTCTTCCTCCTCTTCATCTTCTTTCTTTCTCTGCTCCGAATTTCTTATTGACTATAATTATTGTTGTCTGTCTTTCTTTGTGTCTCTTTCTTTGTCTGTCGTATGTTGTTGTCAAAATGATCGTTGCTTACAATTTTGTCAGCTGGTTTTTGATCTTGTAGTTAGCAACAAACAATTTTTCATGATGATAACAATGATGATGATGATGATGATGATCATGATGGCGACGTTGATGGCGGTGGTTATGATGATGATAATGAGGAGGAGGAGGAGGAAGAAGGATCAATATGATAATTATGATGATGATATTGATGATTACGACGATAGAAAAATGTACAACAAAGAAAGAAAAATGTAAAACAGTCATAACTGAGTGTATGTATTAATAATTGTGTTTGTGCGCGTCCACTTGTGTTTATATACTAACACCAAAACGGTTTCTACAATAATCGCTTTCATATTTTTCACTTCTTGTTCGCTAGTGTGTGCGTGTGTGTGTGTGTGTGTGTGTGTGTGTGTGTGTGTGTGTGTGTGTGTGTGTGTGTGTGTGTGTGTGTGTGTGTGTGTGTGTGTGTGTGTGTGTGTGTGTGTGTTCATTCGTTCTTTGATTTAACGTCTTTTCACTACAACTGAATATATATGTATATATATATATATATATATATATATATATATATATATATATAGAGAGAGAGAGAGAGAGAGAGAGAGAGACAGACAGACAGACAGACAGACAGAGATATACACTTACATGCAAACACTTATATATATATATATATATATATATATGTATATATATATATATATATATCCATCTATATTATCATTATACATACACACACATGTATCTTTTTATCTATCTATCTATCTGTCTGTCTATCTATCTATCCACACACACACACACACACACACACACACACACACACACACACACACACACACACACACACATATGTATATATATATATATATATATATATATATATTCACAATTTATAACGTGATGGCATATGATATTTCTTACCAATCACCAGATCGTGTACAATACAATAATTCACCACACACAGCGGTAACATCTCATGTCTCCACATAATGTCTTAACATAAAACATCAAGAAATAACATACATTCTCTGTTTTTTGCATGCACATTATCTTCTGATGCTTTTGACCAGTAAGACATAACACCAGATTACACTAAAACATAATATATACGTTGAACCCCTCTTTAACTAACGAGAGCATTCTTCCTTTAAAGTCGGAAAGAAAGGCGTCTAGAGACCTGTAAGCAGACACAGACAGACATACAGGCAGAAAGTCATAAACTGACAAACAGAGTAAGCCGATAAAATGACAGGAAAGATGCGTATAGAGACCAACAGATTTCAGTCGCTGTCTGCCTCCAGCTAATATAGAATCACTAAGTCCATTGTGGTGTAAACGGCAAACTGTCCAAGTGATCGCCTTACGGCCAAACCCCTGCCAGTCACTGCTGTCAGACGGGGCGTCGAAAGCACCAGGCGTACAGGGATCAACGGTAAGACCCTTTCATCCATCTCCCAGGTCAATTACTTCCCTTTCCCCTGACGATGCCCTTGTCTGTCTGCAGTTATATATGTGTGTGCAACAGCGTGGATTGTTGTGGTTCAGTTTCTGTCTGTATCGCTGTTTTTTAGCTACGTTTTAAATTAATTATTTTTTTGCAATAAAATGTATATTCACTATCTGAGTTAGTTTTGCAATGAAACGCATTTTCCACATGGAATTTGAATTGCTTGAAAAAGTTTGATCATGTCAGTCTTCTCCTTCGCTCTCTGCGATGGTTCCCTGTTTTGAACAGAAATGAATATAAGCTGGATACCTTGTGTTACAAATCTATTCACCAGTCTGCTCCATCACATCTTGTGACATCAATATGTTATATATATGCTAACTCAAATCTTCAGCTCAGCATCAGATACTCTTTCCCT
>CM060314.1:32857813-32895313 GCA_030674185.1 Monoplex corrugatus | reverse complement strand
TATATATCTGTCTGTCTGTCTGTCTATCTGTCTTAGTATCTATCTATTTATATATATATGTATATATATGTATATCTATGTATATGTATATGTATATATATATATATATATATATATATATATATATATATATATATATATACGTATATGCACACCTTTTTGAAAATGACAGAAACGTAGAACACATTATAAGAAAGAACTTTGAAGGACCACACATAATGAAAGATGAAGTTAGAGCAGCATTGAAAAAAATGAAACCAGGAAAAGCCCCAGGACCAGACAACATTACCACAGAGATGATTGAAGCCCTGGAGGAATTCGGTATAAACAAAATAATACTTACGACAATGGAAAAATCCTCAAAGATATGTCAAAATCAATTTTTATTGTGAACAAGGATTCATATTTATGCTTTGTTGACTATACCAAGGCTTTCGATCGGGTAAGACATGAAGAATTGATCAACCAACTAGAAAGACTCAATATTGATGGTGAAGATCTACGAATAATCAGAAATATGTATTGGGAAAAAACAGCTGCAATGAGAATAAAAAACGATATAAGCTCTTTCTAAAACATCAAAAGAGGAGTCAGACAGGGTTGTGTTTTGTCACCAGATCTGTTTTCACTTTACAGCGAAAACATCATGAGAAACCCAGAGGAAGACCCTGGATTAAAGGTTGGAGGAAAAATGATAAACAATATTCGATACGCAGATGACACCGTGCTAATTGCAGAAAGTGAAAGGGACCTACAGAACCTTGTGAATATACTTGAAATAGAAAGCAAAGGTAAGGGGTTGAAACTAAACAGCAGGAAGACTGAAGTCAAGGTGATCAGTAAAAAACATGAAATCCCCTCATGCAAAATAACAGCAAACAGCAAAACCCTGAGACAGGTTGATAAGTTTAAATACATGGGGACGATCATTTTACCTGACGGCAGATGCACATCAGAAATAGCCAGCAGAACCGGCCAAGCCAAAACAACATTCAAGAAGATGACAAGCATTCTTACCAACAAATGCCTATCAATTAACATCAGGAAGAGAGTTCTTGAATGTTATATAGAACCAATACTGTTGTAGAGTTGCAAGGCGTGGACAGCCGAGATGTGGTTTCTAAGAAAGATGTTGACAGTTCCATGGACAGCAAAGAAAACAAACGAGACAGTCTTGATGGAGGCAGACACAAGTAGGTCATTCATAAGGAATATTAGGAAAAGGCAGGCAGCATTCATAGGCCATTTTAAGAGGAAAGGGGAATTGGAACACCTGATCACAATGGGAAAGCTGGAGGGAAGGAGAGCACTGGGTAGACCCAGGGAGAAGATACTAGACGGTCTTGCAGAGTGGCTGAAGACAAGGAGGGTGGAAGAGATGCTTGAGGCAACAAGAGATAGAGACAGATGGAAGTCCATAATCACCAACGCCATGCAGCAAGGCACCTGATGATGATGATGGTGATGACGATGATGATGATGATGATATGCACACAAACACACACACACACACACACACACACACACACACACACACATATATAAATATATATATATGTGTGTGTGTGTGCGTGCGCGCGCGCGCGCGCGCGTAAATGCGTATATTAGAAATAGTATGCATTATAACATAAGAATGAATATGTACAGATATGCATAATGTCTAATGTTCTTCGTGTTTTGTTTGCCACATTTGTTTCATGTTTTAATGTTGTTGCCATTGAGTTTGACTGATTGAGCGATTGGTTGAATGGTTGATTATTGTTTGAAATATTGGTTGATTGAATGAATGATTGAGTAATTGATTGATTGACTGATTAATTGATTGATTTGTTGATTATTCATTGATTGGGGTTTTGCTAGGACTGACTTGTGCTGGGCTGGGCTGGGCTGACCTGGGTAGGGTGGGGTTGGGTGGGGTGGGCTGGGTTGGGATGGGGTGGGGTGGGGTAGGATGGTATTGATTGCGTTAGGCTGAGGGCTAGGTTGAGTTCGGTTGGGTTGGGGTGGGGTGGGGTGGTCTGGGCTGGTCTGGGCTGGGCTGGGCTGGTCTGGTCTGGTCTGGTTTAGATTGGGGTGGGGGTGGGGTGGTGGGGGTGGGATGGTGTTGATTGCGTTAGGCTGGGGTTGGGTTGAGTTAGGATGGGGTGGGAGGTTGGTTGATTGGTTGGTTGGTTGGCTGACAGGTTAGCGGTTGGGCTGATCGGGTTAGTTGGTTGATTTATTGAATGATTGATTGATTGATTGATTGATTAAATGCTTGACTGATAGAAAGCCTGACGGATCGATTATTTTATTGATACTATGCGAATGATGGTCACCATGCTATTCCTCATTCTGGGATATAAAAAAAAAACCCAACTTACTAGACATGAGTGAATCTTTCTTCTTCCTCCTTCCTTTTCTCCATTCTACACCTCCCCACTCACATCTCATACACAGAGCCTCTTCTCAGGACCACCCAACTTATCCACCGCCCTAAACCGTCAAATATATTACATATAATTCACATGCTTTTTTTTTAAAGCAAACAATCCGATTATCAACACAGCTGGCGGATAAGATCCAAAGTTGAACCTTCATTATAGCAGGGAATTACATGTACCCTGTGGGCTGCCTGTGACAGATCATATCAAACCTTACCCTCTTCTCCTGTTCCTTTTCACGCCGTATTTAGTCTAGTAGCTTATGATGATGATGATTATTTTGTCAATACTATGCCGTCAGCAATGGCCTGTGGAATCCCCGTTATCAGGCTTGGTTTGAGCGTTCTTACGTGTGTGTGTGGTTGTGTGTGTATGTGTGTGTGTATGTGTGTTTGTGCGTGCGTGTGTGTGTGTGTGTTTGTGCGTGCGTGTATGTGTGTGTGTGTTAAGTGTGTGTGTGTGTGTGTGTGAGTGTGTATGTGTGTGTGTGTGTGAATGTGAGTGTGTGTATCTGCATCTGCGCGCGTGCTTGTATCTGTGTGTGCATGCGTGCGTGTGCATGTGTGTGTGTACGTGTGTGTGTGTGTGTGTGTGTGTGTGTGTGTGTGTGTGTGTGTGTGTGTTTGTGTGTGCGTGCGCATGTATGTGTGTGTTTAAGTGTGTGTTGTTTGTATGTTGTTTGTGTGTGTGTGTGTGTGTGTGTGTGTGTGTGTGTGTGTGTGTGTGTGTGTGTGTGTGTGTGCGCGCCTGTAGTGTTGTATACGTTAGAAAGAAAGAGGGGGAAGTAGTTGTCAGCATATTGTGTGTGTGTGTGCATGTGTATATGTGTGTGTGTGTGTGTGATTAAATGGATGGATGAATGAATGAACAACAAACAAATAACCGCATAAATAAATAAACACATTGGCAACCAAATAAATAGATAAATAAATAAATAATAAATAAATAAATAAATAAATAAATAAATAAATGCGCAACTTAAAGAAAAATAGACAAAAAAACACCAACACGCAAACAAACAAATAAATAAATAAAATACAATAACCCCTTCGGGGTGCTTTGTTCACATTATCGTGGAGTGGAACTGTCTGATAGACTAAATGTGACCATTTGTCCTTTTCTCCCACAGCATACACACACGACACAATAACACAATGACAAATGGATGAGTCTAGACAGGGAAAACAAGAAAAGGAACCGTTCTCTTTAAAACACAAAACTTTAAACACTCCAAAAACATAGTTCAATATATACAACAATAATAACTATGCCGACAAGCAAAAACAAATAGAAAACACACAGAGAAAGGGAAAAAAATATAGATATAGCATGGTCATACAAAACAAAACAAAAAACAATCGATAAATCATATAGATATAGTTGTGTCGTTTTCAAAAACAAAACAAAAAAACAAAAAGTCGAGTGTTTATACATTTTGAGAGGGGGAAAAGAAGTAGTGCGTTTTGTCAAAAACATAATTCGATTTCTTTCAAACACACACACACGCACACACACAGACACACACACACACACACACACACACACACACACACACACACACACACACACACACACACACAGACACACACACACACAGGCACACGGACACAGAGACACACTCACACAGACACACACACACACACACACACACACACACAGACACATACACACACACACAAACACACAAACACATGCATACACACACACAAACACACACACATACACACACACACACACACAAACACACACACACAATATATACACACACACAACACACACACACACACACAACACACACACACACACACACACACACACACAACACAACACACACACACACACAGCAAAAATATGTTCGTTCCATATACTTTTGTCATCATTTTATATAAAATTTGGTATTGTATTTGGAGATTTTTCAAGAAAAAAAAAAGTCCAAACTGTACATTTTTTTCTGAAAAAAGGTGATTAAATCATATACACAATCCACTTGAAATCGTTTCATCTGTGCCAGTAACATGTGATATCTTTTCAGTTGATTTTTTGTTGCTCAGAAACTAATCATTACATTTAACAATCATCTCTTGATATTTTTAGTGGTCCCATTGGTGATGTTAAAGCACTATGTTGTTATTGGATGGTTGGATTGGTGGTTGGGTGGTTGGTTGAGTGATTGTTTGGTTGGTTGGTTGGTTGGTTGGTTGGATGGTTGGTTGGATGGTTTGGTATTGGGTGGTTAGTTGTTGTTTGGTAGATTTGTTGTTGGCTGATCGTAGTTTGGTGGTTGGCTGGTTGGTTGGCTGGCCGGCTGGCTGGCTGGTTGGTTGGATGGTTGGTTGGTTGGTTGGGTGTTGGTTGAGTGATTGTTTGGTTGGTTGGTTGGTTGGATGGTTGGTTGGATGGTTTGGTATTGGGTGGTTAGTTGTTGTTTGGTTGATTTGTTGTTGGCTGATCGTAGTTTGGTGGTTGGCTGGTTGGTTGGCTGGCTGGCTGGCTGACTGGTTGATTGGTTGGTTGGTTGGTTGGTTGGTTGGTTTTAATGGGGTTGCAGGCTAACTCGCGTTAGTGGAGTATTGATTTGATATCCTGAGGTCAATTCCAGCCGGCAGCATATAACTGGCCGGCAGCCCATCTTCGTGTTTCTGTCATTCTGGTTGTGTCAACTTAGTGTTTCATAGGTCACGTCTTTATGTCATTCTGGTTGTGTCAACTTAGTGTTTCATAGGTCACGTCTTTATGTCATTCTGGTTGTGTCAACTTAGTGTTTCATAGGTCACGTCTTTATGTCATTCTGGTTGTCAGCTTAGTGTTCCACAGGTCATGTCTTTATGTTATTCTGGTTGTGTCAACTTAGTGTTTCACAGGTCATGTCTTTATGTCATTCTGGTTGTGTCAACTTAGTGTTTCATAGGTCACGTCTTTATGTCATTTTGGTTGTGTCAACTTAGCGTTTCATAGGTCACGTCTTTATGTCATTCTGGTTGTGTCAGCTTAGTGTTTCATAGGTCACGTTTTATGTCATTCTGGTTGTGTCAGCTTAGTGTTTCATAGGTCATGTCTTTATGTTATTCTGCTTGTGTTAACTTAGTGTTTCATAGGTCATGTTTTTATGTCATTCTGGTTGTGTCAGCTTAGTGTTCCATAGGTCATGTCTTTATGTTATTCTGGTTGTGTCAGCTTAGTGATCTACAGGTCATGTCTTTCTGTTATTCTGCTTGTGTTAACTTAGCGTTTCATAGGTCATGTGTTTATGTCATTCTGGTTGTGTCAACTTAGTGTTTCATAGGTCATGTCTTTATGTCATTCTGGTTGTGTCAGCTTAGTGATCCATAGGTCATGTCTTTATGTTATTCTGGTTGTGTTAACTTAGTGTTTCACAGGTCATGTCTTTATGTTATTTTGCTTGTGTTAACTTAGTGTTTCATAGGTCATGTCTTTCTGTCATTCTGGGTGTGTTAACTTAGCGTTTCATAGGTCATGTCTTTATGTCATTCTGGTTGTGTCAGCTTAGTGTTCCACAGGTCATGTCTTTATGTTATTCTGGTTGGTTAACTTAGTGTTTCATAGGTTACGTCTTTATGTCATTCTGGTTGTGTTAACTTAGTGTTTCATAGGTCATGTCTTTATATCATTCTGGTTGTGTCAGCTTAGTGATCCATAGGTCATGTCTTTATGTTATTCTGGTTGTGTTAACTTAGTGTTTCACAGGTCATGTCTTTATGTTATTTTGCTTGTGTTAACTTAGTGTTTCACAGGTCATGTCTTTATGTTATTCTGCTTGTGTTAACTTAGTGTTTCATAGGTCATGTTTTTATGTCATTCTGGTTGTGTCAGCTTAGTGTTCCATAGGTCATGTCTTTATGTTATTCTGGTTGTGTCAGCTTAGTGATCTACAGGTCATGTCTTTCTGTTATTCTGCTTGTGTTAACTTAGCGTTTCATAGGTCATGTGTTTATGTCATTCTGGTTGTGTCAACTTAGTGTTTCATAGGTCATGTCTTTATGTCATTCTGGTTGTGTCAGCTTAGTGATCCATAGGTCATGTCTTTATGTTATTCTGGTTGTGTTAACTTAGTGTTTCACAGGTCATGTCTTTATGTTATTTTGCTTGTGTTAACTTAGTGTTTCATAGGTCATGTCTTTCTGTCATTCTGGGTGTGTTAACTTAGCGTTTCATAGGTCATGTCTTTGTGTCATTCTGGTTGTGTCAGCTTAGTGTTCCACAGGTCATGTCTTTATGTTATTCTGGTTGGTTAACTTAGTGTTTCATAGGTTACGTCTTTATGTCATTCTGGTTGTGTTAACTTAGTGTTTCATAGGTCATGTCTTTATATCATTCTGGTTGTGTCAACTTAGTGTTTCATAGGTCATGTTTTTATGTCATTCTGGTTGTGTTAACTTAGCGTTTCATAGGTCATGTCTTTATGTCATTCTGGTTGTGTTAACTTAGTGTTTCATAGGTCATGTCTTTATGTCATTCTAGTTGTGTTAACTTAGTGTTTCATAGGTCACGTCTTTATGTCATTCTGGTTGTGTCAGCTTAGTGTTTTATAGGTCACGTCTTTATGTCATTCTGGTTGTGTTAACTTAGTGTTTCATTGGTCATGTCTTTATGTCATTCTGGTTGTGTTAACTTAGTGTTTCATATGTCACGTCTTTATGTCATTCTGGTTGTGTCAACTTAGTGTTTCACAGGTCACGTCTTTCTGTTATTCTGGTTGTGTTAACTTAGCGTTTCATAGGTCATGTCTTTATGTCATTCTGGTTGTGTCAGCTTATTGTTTCACAAGTCATGTCCTTCTGTCATTCTGGTTGTGTCAACTTAGTGTTTCACAGGTCATGTCCTTCTGTCATTCTGGTTGTGTCAGCTTAATGTTTCACAGGTCATGTCCTTCTGTCATTCTGGTTGTGTCAGCTTACTGTTTCACAGGTCATGTTGTTCTGTCATTCAGGTTATCTCAGCTTAGTGTTTCACAGGTCATGTCGTTCTGTCATTCTGGTTGTGTCAGCTTAGTGTTTCACAGGTCATGTCTTTCTGTTATTCTGGTTGTGTCAGCTTAGTGTTTCATATGTCACGTCTTTATGTCATTCTGGTTGTGTCAACTTAGTGTTTCACAGGTCACGTCTTTATGTCATTGTGGTTGTGTCAACTTAGTGTTTGATAGGTCACGTCTTTATGTCATTTTGGTTGTGTCAACTTAGTGTTTGATAGGTCACGTCTTTATGTCATTGTGGTTGTGTCAACTTAGTGTTTGATAGGTCACGTCTTTATGTCATTTTGGTTGTGTCAACTTAGTGTTTGATAGGTCACGTCTTTATGTCATTTTGGTTGTGTCAACTTAGTGTTTGATAGGTCACGTCTTTATGTCATTCTGGTTGTGTCAACTTAGTGTTTGATAGGTCACGTCTTTATGTCATTTTGGTTGTGTCAACTTAGTGTTTCATAGGTCACGTCTTTCTGTTATTCTGGTTGTGTTAACTTAGTGTTTCATAGGTCATGTCTTTATGTCATTCTGGTTGTGTCAGCTTAGTGTTTCACAAGTCATGTCCTTCTGTCATTCTGGTTGTGTCAACTTAGCGTTTCATAGGTCATGTCTTTATGTCATTCTGGTTGTGTCAGCTTATTGTTTCACAAGTCATGTCCTTATGTCATTCTGGTTGTGTCAGCTTACTGTTTCACAGGTCACGTCTTTATGTCATTCTGGTTGTGTCAACTTAGTGTTTCATATGTCATGTCTTTATATCATTCTGGTTGTGTCAGCTTATTGTTTCACAAGTCATGTCCTTCTGTCATTCTGGTTGTGTCAGCCTAGTGTTCCACAGGTCGTGTCTTTCTGTTATTCTGCTTGTGTTAACTTAGCGTTTCATAGGTCATGTCTTTATGTCATTCTGCTTGTGTCAACTCAGTGTTTCATAGGTCATGTCTTTATGTCATTCTGGTTGTGTCAACTTAGTGATTCATAGGTCACGTCTTTATGTCATTCTGGTTGTGTCAGCTTAGTGATCTACAGGTCATGTCTTTCTGTTATTCTGCTTGTGTTAACTTAGCGTTTCATAGGTCATGTCTTTATGTCATTCTGGTTGTGTCAACTTAGTGTTTCATAGGTCATGTCTTTATGTCATTCTGGTTGTGTCAGCTTAGTGATCCACAGGTCATGTCTTTATGTCATTCTGTTTGTGTCAACTTAGTGTTTCATAGGTCACGTCTTTATGCCATTCTGGTTGTGTCAACTTAGTGTTTCATAGGTCACGTCTTTATGTCATTCTGGTTGTGTCAACTTAGTGTTTCACAGGTCATGTCCTTCTGTCATTCTGGTTGTGTCAGCTTAGTGTTTCACAGGTCATGTCCTTCTGTCATTCTGGTTGTGTCAGCTTACTGTTTCACAGGTCATGTTGTTCTGTCATTCAGGTTATCTCAGCTTAGTGTTTCACAGGTCATGTCGTTCTGTCATTCTGGTTGTGTCAGCTTAGTGTTTCACAGGTCATGTTGTTCTGCCATTCAGGTTATCTCAGCTTAGTGTTTCACAGGTCATGTCGTTCTGTCATTCTGGTTGTGTCAGCTTAGTGTTTCACAGGTCATGTCGTTCTGTCATTCTGGTTGTGTCAGCTTAGTGTTTCACAGGTCGTGCCCTCCTGTCCCTCTCTGCTTCAACACAAATAGCGTTTCTCGCAGCCTCACATAATCTACCAGATTACAGATGGCAGATTAACTGAGCGCATGCGGAACTCTCCGATTGCCACGAATCCTCTTGAATTGACTTAAAGTTTTAACCCAGCATTGCAATGCTTCCTAAATATATTTATTGACGGTATTATTGTTGAAAGATAGAAACCGCGAAAAAGACATATCGTTTACAATTACTATTTCTTTTAGGCTTTATTCGTCACAGGAATGATAGAAACAATATGTGTATGTGACTTGCTACAATGTGACTTGTTATATCATATTAATTTAAATTAAATGAAATAGATGAAATAACCCTTTATTAACAACATTCTGACCATTTAGAAAAAAGAAAAAAATTTGGACAGAGTATCGTTAATTTCCTGTAGGTCAACAGTGTATTGTTTTGTTATTAGTAGTTTTACTTTTAGCAAGACAAACGTCATTTTCAT
Organism: Monoplex corrugatus; assembly: GCA_030674185.1. Lineage (NCBI taxonomy): Eukaryota > Metazoa > Mollusca > Gastropoda > Littorinimorpha > Ranellidae > Monoplex > Monoplex corrugatus. The sequence continues at coordinate 32,885,778 of CM060314.1, read as the reverse complement.
TCCATCAAAATCGTGTATCCATGCTCAGAATGATGACATATATGCTTGATGCTACAAATACCATGCGGTAGAGAAGATTAAAAAATAAGCTGTGTACACCTTTGGTCTATTCGGCATTTGTCTGCTGTATACATAAATACTTTAACATTATCTAGAATCTGTGATGAACCCGCTAGGTTTGTGCAAACATTGTCATAAAATGAATGCACTTCCATAGGAATCTACATACAGTGCTTCCTCATACAATGCTCGTGAGCCGCCCCTTAAATTGGTTGCATTGGTACGTTTTGTACGCGTGTGACACTGCACGTGTGTACGTATCCTTTTCTTTCTTTCTTTCTTTCTTTCTTTCTTTCTTTCTTTCTTTCTTTCTTTCTACATCTCCTGTAGAAGACAAAGAAAAAAAAAATCTTTTTTTTCTAAAATCCCTTCTCAGTACATTTCCTGCTGAAGTTTTTATATTTTTTTCTTTTTTTTTTTTTTCTTCTTTCTTTCTTGTGTTCATTTGGTTTTCGTCTTTCTTTTACAGGACTGCAGCAGTGATGAAAAGTGTGGCAAAATTTAAGAGAGACAGAAAGAGACACATAGCTGTAAACATCAGTTGTGACAGAGGCAGATGCTAGACCCATTTATATTGCCTTTCTTCCCTTTTTTTAATTTTATTTTTCGGGTGAGAAAAAACATGGGAGAAAGACAGAGAGAGAGACAGACAGACAGACAGACAGAGACACACACAGAGAGGAGGGGGAGAACTAAGGCGAGAAAAAAAAATAGAGACAGAGAGGCAGAGACAGAGAGAGACAGAGACAGAGATAGACAGATAGACAGACAGACAGAAAAAGAAACAGATACAAAAACGGAGACAGAGACAGACAGACAGAGACGGAGAGACAGAGAGAAAGAGAGACAAAGAGACAGAGATAGACACACAGAGAGGCAGAGGAAGAGACAGAGAAATTGAAACAGAGCCACAGAGACAGACAGAACGTCACAGAAAGAGGGAGCAAAATAATGAAACACGCAGTAGTAACCTCCATTACAACTAACAGTAATAATTCTGTTAGCAATCCAAAGACAATTTCATGAAAATACAATTATGTTACTGATTAACACAGGCCAAAACACAATCTCTTACAAAACACACTCTTACACAAGAAAGTCGGTCAGTTAGCAGTATCATAAACTGAAGTGGTTAGGACCTCGCATTGTGGCCACGATAACAGAGATTTGTATCCGGGTCACGGCACCATAGAGAGAAGAGTGGCAGAATGGTTCAGACGTTCGCTTGCCAATAACTAACCTCGAGGCTCCAGGTTCCCTACTCGTACAGGCCTCAACTTTTCTCCTCCGTTTGACCAGAAAATTGAACTGAACGTCTAATCCTTCGGAAGAGGACAAAAAACGGGTCGGACCCGTGTGCCTTCTGGCTGCACGCTCCAAAGATCCCACGGCAGTTGGAAATCGTGGTATACAACATTGGAGAGATAGGTTGATTTCATAGGTCCCACCCCTTGAAGACCAATTAGCCTTCTTGCCTTTCTGAAGTCTTGGTTAAAAATAGTGAATATTAATATGAAATTGAAGCGAGGGAGGGGATGGGCGCCGTCCTTGTGGTGGTGGCCCCGGGAAAAGTTGAGGTCTCTGCCACCTCACTCCCTTTTGTCCCCAGGGTTATGGAGCTAACTAGGTAGGACCTCAGGACCTGGCCGGCTCATGAGTTTATGTGCAGGCGTAAGGCTTGTGTTGTGATGATTCTGGATCTTCTCCATCACATGGCACCTGTGACGTTAGTGCATATGGAATTAATTCCGAGTGCGGAGACGTCATCTTGAGACATTGGAATTGAAACTAAGACTCAACTCTGTCTTGAGCATTGACATGTTTTGAAGAAATCTTAAATGAGATGGAAGAGCATTCTACAATTATTTACAAAACCATCAAAGGTTGCATTAAGCATGTTTGAACTTAAAGTTTAGCAAATCGTCATGACTTTGTGAGTAGTTTTGATCAAGTGTCGACCAAATTTCAGTGCAAAGTAAACAAATATACAGCAATAGAAACTACTGCGGTACATTTCAGACTGTGTACCTCAGAAGGAATAAAAGACTGTACCTCAGAAGGAATAAAAGAGGCAAATACACACTTTGTGGCAGAAAAAATCTCGATTTATAAACTTCATATAAAGAAAGATGACATGATGTCATAAAAGAATTTTGCTAAAAGTAAGTGTATCGCTACATTTCCGGGTCGGAAGTAGTAAATTTTCTGTTCTTTTCCTTTTTTTCCCTTTTTTTTTTTATCTGGAGAGAGGGGGGGGGGGGGGGGGGGCAGATTTCTCCACTGGAAAATTTGCAATATGATGATGGGTGCGGTAATCAAGTGAGTGAGCGTCGAGCTTCCAATCAGAAGGTCCAAAGTTCAATCCGCCAAGACATCTCAGCCTATTGGGTCAAGGGTGTCTGGGTTTTTTTTTCGATCAACCAGGTCGACATATGATCACACCTGCCAACTGCTTAAACTTAGTTCGTGAGTAGCAGAATATCAAACAGGCACATTGAAAGTCTTGTAAGCTCACGCCGTGTCGGTGTCCTATGGCTTATTGAGACATGACGACACTTAGCATATGTGCCCAGCAAAGATGCGGACTGTGCTACAACACCGTGGAGTGGGGTCAGCTCTCCTATGGCTACAACTTGAGATTTCGGCGTCCACCAAAAATTTGGAGAGTGTGCGATGCTCAGTGAAATCAAAGCAAAGGTAAGGGGCTGGAACTAGACAGCAGGAAGACTAAGTTATGGTGATCAGTAAAAAAACAACCATGAAATCCCCTCATGCAAAATAACAGCAAATGGTACAACCTTGACACAGGTTGATAAATTCAAATACCTGGGAACGATCATTTCATCAGACGGCAGATGCACATCAGAAATAGCCAGCAGAATCGGCCAAGCCAAAGCAGCATTCAAGAAGATGACAAGCATTCTTACCAACAAATGCCTATCAATTAACATCAGGAAGAGAGTTCTTGAATTGTTATATAGAACCAATACTATTGTACGGATGTGAGGCGTGGACAGTCAAAAAACAAAGCCAGAACAAGATTGAGGCAGCCGAGATGTGTTTTCTAAGAAGAATGTTGAGAGTTCCATGGACAGCAAAGAAAACAAATGAGACAGTCTTGATGGAGGCAGACACAAGTAGATCACTCATAAGGAAGATTAGGAAAAGACAGGCAACATTTATAGGCCATTTTATGAGGAAGGGGGATTTGGAGCATCTGGTCACAACGGGAAAGCTAGAGGGAAAGAGAGCACCAGGTAGACCCAGGGAGAAAATGCTGGACAGACTAGCAGAGTGGCAGGGGATGGGGAGGGTGGGGGAGATGCTAGGGGCAACGAGAGATAGAGACAGATGGAAGTCCATGATCGCCAACGCCATGCGGCAGGGCACCTGATGATGATGATGACTATACAGGATTTGTATAACATACGGTCTGGGTTTTCCTTTAATTAAGGCAAAGACCCTCATGAAGGTGCTGAAGATAAAAAGAATGCCCACAGGTTGTATGATTTTTGTTTTCACATCCACGACTTCGGGTGTATAGCTGAAGTTATATGTCGACATTCTGATAAGCTATACAAAACGGATATACGTTAACGCAAACATGAAGGTTTCTTTAGGGACACTTTACATCAAATATCGTAGGCAAACTCTAGAAAGAGAGAGAGAAAGAGAGAGAGAGAGAGAGAGAGAGAGAGACACACACACACACACACACACACACATACACACACACAGACAGAGAGAGTGAGACAGACAGACAGAGACAGGGGGACAGAGAGATACAGAGACAGAGAGAGACAAAGTTAGACAGAGAAAGAAAGACAGACAGACAGACAGACAGACAGACAGACAGACAGAGACGGAGAGACAGAGAGATACAGAGACAGAGAGAGACAAAGAGTGACAGAGAGACAGACAGACAGAGAGAGTGATGGACCAAGGTAGATATATACCAGGGTGCAACCACCGCTGTGACAGAAGAACACGTAGCTCAGTAAAACTGTCAAAAACGGAGGACGTTACGAAGGAAAGTGGAATTGAAGACCATGAATATTTCACGAGCTGGGCCTTTCAGGACAGAAGCAGACGATAACAGGCGGCCATTCCCCTTGTTGTCAGCACACTCCAAACCTGTGAAACATGGATCAAGCGGAATTGGTCAGCTTTCCATACATGCAGAGAACAAAAGTTATGGTTGTCACTGTCATGAACGCTCACAGTTATGATCTTACATTATTCATACCTTGCTCTAGTCCACCATTGTAAGCGCCAAGGGAGGAAACAAAAGTGAAATTTGCAGTTTGCTTTTTACATGGACAGACTTTTAGAAACGAGACGAAATGAAACTTTATATCTCAACGGTACAGATCTTAGCACATAGCTCGACTTAAATATCTGCCATGGCTAATGTACGCGTAGTGCAACTACAACAACTCTGAAAACATTTTTGAATAGGTCAGAGAGAGAGAGAGAGAGGGAGAGAGAGAGAGAGAGAGGGAGAGAGAGGCAGACAGACAGACAGACAGACAGACAGAGAGATAGAGAGAGACAAAGAGGCAGAAAGAGACGGAGATAAAGAGAGTGACAGATAAAGAGAGTGACAGATAAAGAGAGACAGTGTGAGTGAGAGAGAATGAGAAAAAAAGAATGGGAGGGAGAGAGACGCAGACGGGAACTACAGTGATACAAAATCATTGCCGTGTGGTTAGAAAGAGAAAGAGAGAGAGAGAGAGAGAGAGAGAGAGAGAAGAGAGAGAGAGAGAGAGAGAGACAGACAGACAGACAGACAGAGGCAAAGACAGAGCGACAAGAACAGAGACAGAGAAGAGAGACAGAGAAGGGAGACAGAGACAGAGACACAGAGAGAGGGACAAACAGATGGACAAACAGATAGACAGACAGACAGAAGGACAGACAGACAGACGCACAAACTGACAGACTGACAGAAACAAAGATACAAGCAGAGACGTGAAAATAAAAGATTATCCTTGGACTAAGGGACTCATAAATACGTTTTCCTCTTCAATGTCATGTTCAATAATTGCTTTTATTCTAATTTTCGTAATTCTATCTACTTATCTGTTTATCTATTTACTCAATTTAATAGATATATTCCTTCTATGATATCTGTTTTATAATAATCCGATTAAAACTGTAACCTAACCATCTTCCGTGTGCTAAAATAAAAATTTAAAGATTGTGTTTATCGATTTGTTTTCTGAGAGCAAGGAAATTTCGTCTTCGTGTGATTATTGTTCTCCTTTCTCTCCTGTGATCTTTGCTAACTGCTATTCCACAGACAGAATTGCGTGAACTGTATTCGTTGTCAGATCTTTGTGTTTTCAATTGCTTTTTGTGTTGTTCTGTCTTTGTGTCTTTCTCTCCGTGTTTCATGTGTGTTTGTTTCTGTTCAACTGTCTGTGTGATTCTGTATGTTTTTCTCTGTGTCTCTTTGTGTCTGTCTGTCTGTCTGTCTCTGTCTCTGTCTCTGTCTCTGTCTCTGTTTCTCTCTCTCTCTCTCTCTCTCTCTCTCTCTCTCTCTCTCTCTCTCTCTCTCTCTCTCTCCACTTTATTTGTTCCCTATATTTGTCTTCTCTTTTTGTTTAGTGTCCATTGATTATGTCATCGTAAAATCGGAATTTCGATTTTCAAAATCTACTGGGCTTGGCCCATATTATTCTAAATGGTTTCAGAAAGGACACATGGAATTTTTTTTTTTCCATTTATGGTCCGAGTCTTTTGATATCCTAATCCGTGTTAGTTTCAACACTGTACTGCCCGAAAAAAAAATGTTCCCAGTCCATATAGGCTAAGGTAACTTTTCTTGCGTGTTGTCTTTCTGCCGGTTTTGTCCGATTTTGTCTGGTTTATCATTTCATACGAATTGATAACACATGGTTTTTTTTACAAGTTTTGTACAGAGCCGTGGCGAGGGGAGGGAAGGGTTGGTAGCAAAAGCTAAAGATGGATGAGTTTTGATAAAATATTAAGGGATTTAAGCGCAACAATATTTTCTAGTGGTGTAAGATTTTTTTTCGACCTAACAGAACAATTTATTTTATATCCAATCCTTCAAATTCTATCACACCATGTCAGAGCATGCTAAGGTCTGAACAAAACAAACGAAACCTTCGAAGAACTAACCCTGTCCTGCTACTGCCCAGAAGCAACATGCCACAACAGATCGAACCTGACGAAGACGAGTTGAAAATTCGAACCAAGTTTTTAAAAAAAAATTTTTTACAACGCTAGCACAAGCACAATGAAACAAGCACATAAAAAAAAATCAGAAGTATATACGCACAGACAGACAGAGACACACAGAGACACACACACTCAGACACACACACACACACACACACACACACACACACACACACACACACACACACACACACACACACACACACACACACACACACACAGAGAGAGAAAGAGAGAGAGAGAGAGAGAGAGAGAGAGAGAGAGAGAGAGAGAGAGAGAGAGAGAGAGAGAGAGGAGGGGGCATCAGCCACAGTGACTCAGCCAAGTATTATCTATATTTCTGCCAAGTTAGTCTCTCTTCCTACCCGTCAGTGAACTCCCAGATACATCATTTCTCTCGCGTAATTTTTTTTCCGTAACTGTGTAGTACACACACACACACACACACACACACACACACACACACACACACACACACACACACACACACACACACACACACACCATACACACACACACAGACACATAGACACACACAAATGAATCAACAACATTCAGTCAATAATTCAGTATATATATATATTATTTATTTATTTATTCATGTGTTTATTCATTTATTTATCTATTTATTTATTTATTAGTAAAATGATGCAAAGATACACGAGTAGGTGGGGAAAAAAACGCAAAGAAGGGGAGGAAATACAGATTGAGAAAACGAAAACAAGACTAGGGTAGTGGCACAAGCATCTTTAATGCAAACGAACTATAATGCATATGTGAAATGTTAGAAATACTGAGAACAACATATAATGGAAAGGAGGAAGGAGGAGAAAGAGGGGGGGAGGTGGATGGGACGGGGACAGAGAGAGAAACGATGAGAGTAAGGGAAGGAAAAAGGCAGAGAAGGAGAGATAAAGAGAGAAAGAGAGAAAGAGAGAAAAAAGAGAGAGAGAGAGAGAGAGAGAGATAGTGCTCAAGAGAGAGAGAGATAGAGAGAGAGGGGAAGGTGGGTGGGTGGGGGTGGGAGGATCTATATACGTGCTCTGCGTTAACGCGGTAATTGTACCGCTCAGAACGGTTGCTAAGGATTCACAGAACCTCGACCTACTTCGGGTATGTTTTTGGCTTCAGTTTCGTTCTGTCTTGAGTTTCATTTATACATTTATTTGTGTTAATTTATGTACTTGTTTCTTTGTTTATTTATTTGTTTGTTTGTTATTATTCATTCATTCATTCATTTATGTATCCATTCCTGTGTTTATTTATTGGTTATTTATTCATTCATTTATTCAATTCGTCATTCAATTAGTCAGTCATTTGTCATGTATATATTTCTTTATTTCGTTCTTTGCCTATTTTCTATTTACCTCTTTATTATTCACTATTTATCCATTCATTTACTTATTCATTTATCTATTCCTCTACTTATTCCCTTCTTCATTTATTCTTTTTTTTCTGCAAATTCAGTTTTAACACCAACATCATTTATCTATTGACATCACCATCTAGTAATTGAACCACTCTTTACAGTTCACTGAACAGTTAAGAGATTGACGCAGACACTCTTTGCTTACTTTGGATGACAGACTGGAAAGATCAATATCTATATAGGGACGATAAATTTAATAACTAAAAAAGACAGTTCTAAATGGAGACACTATTTGTCTTTGGTGAGAGATTGGGAAAAAATGGTTAAAAAAAGGGTGGGTGGGGCAAAAGATTCAAGAGAAGATTTGGAGAAAAAGATAAAGGGGGAGAGAGAGACAGTATGAGGGGGAGAGAGAGAGGGGGGAGACAGAGAGGGGAGAGAGAGAGACAGACAGACAGGCAGAGAAAGAGAGAGAGAGAGAAAGAAAGAAAGTGAGACAGTCAGACAGACGGACAGACAAACAGACAGACAGACAGTCAGGTATACACACAGATAAAAACGCAGAGACACGGACAGACAGACAGAAACACACATATAAAAACATACTGGTGTTGCGCCATACTGGTGTTGCACTGTCACGCACTACTTGCCACAACTGTCATGGTCACTTAGGGTTCAAAGAAGTTTGAAGAGCATCAAGAAGATTTCTGGCTCAAATGTTGCTAATTTCAGTACATTTATGATTTAACTGACAGATACCTTTGTGGAATAAACTTCTATTGGTCATCACAGAATATACAACATTCCAAAATACATTGAAACTCACAGCCTAACATTCCAAAATACATTGAAACTCACAGCCTAAGGCAATTGGATTCTGCTTTGTCTACTATTTCTTTGTGTCTACCTGAGTCAGTCTCAAGCTTGAGACGGCTGCCTGGAAATTTGATTAAAAGAAAATCATAAACAGCTGGTAACTGTAATGTACTTCTCTTTCCTATTTCGTTTTTGAAATTTCGATATAGTATGCATTATTCTTGATTTCCAGACTCAGAGTTGCTAGTAATTATTCTGGTGTGAGTTAGTAACATTGTTTTTCAAAATGTGTATTTATTTCCAAGACTTTGAGATTTCCAAGCAAAATCAAACCGGTGCCAATCATTACATTCTGTATATGACTTATCCAGTATGAACAGTAGATGTTTTTTACGTATAGATTATAAACAAGTTTGTGTAATTCAACAGAGTATTTCTCTGCGTTATGGAATGACAAAAGACTACACAAAATGAATCATTTTAAAATCAACTAGCATTGAAATTGGATGTAGCCCCGTTTCAGCAACTCCATTTCAGTCATCGAGCTTCAAAACATTTAGCTGCTATTTCTCGTGCAATTTGAATTATCGCACACCCATAATTCACGACCACATAGTAATATAGGTAAAACACTATTGTATCAATTAAGAACAACACTGACAGGGGAATCTTATTTTCAGGCTGTCCGCATAACAGAAAACATAGCTTTCTGAGCTTGATCATATGCAGTTCTCTTGCTCTTATAAAAGTTACCAGTTCAACACAATTCTATTCCCAAGTATTTGAAAGTATTTACAATTTCAGCGTTCTTCGATCTACGATAAAAGACACCATGTGGGGTATTCCTTCCGTTGAAAAACATTGCCTTGGTTTTATTTTTGTTAACTTCAAGTTTACAACGGATACAATAATCATGTAGAGTATCTAGAAATTTCTATAAAGATATTAACAAAAGCGTATTATCAGCAGAAAGCAGTGACAGTAACTGAGTGTAATGAATCAGATTTTATATTACTGGCACCAAAGTCAATGTTCATGATAAACAATGAGTGTCTAACAAATATTACACAAGATCATTCAGATACAGAGAAAACAGAACAAGCGAAAGACTGTCGTTTTATCAAACTCCTCTGTAACTCCCAAAAAGCTGGATTTTTTTGCTACGAACAAAAACACAAGATTTAATTTCACTGTGCATCCCGACAACAACTTTAAAAAAAACTTGCCATCGACACCTTCCTTATAGAGTTTAAATTATAAGCCTTTGCCTCCAATTGTAGGCAGATTTTTTTTTTCTTTTTTCTTTTTTCTTTTTTTTTTTTTTGGTAATCGACAAAGGCACAATACATTTTGTACGTTGTGTACGAAAACTGTTGACCAAAGATTGCAAAACAAAAGCATGATTCAATGTAGAATTTGAACGTCTGGGTCTGCTTGATTTTCATAGTATAACGTATTATCTTGTATAATGTATCATCTTCTAGAAACGCATTGTCAACACTTAAAACTATTTGTGACCATTTTACCAAAATAGCTTAAAAGATTAGTACCTCTGTAGTTATCACAATCACATTTATTGCCTTTACTTTTATAGTGGGCTAGATACAAAATAATGACCCGCTCTTCAGGAACAGTACCCGGATTCAAGACTTTGTTAATCAGTTCACAGTAAATGTGATGCAAAACAGGAACGCCACTTTTAATGGATCGGTTACCTATTTGGTCGTTCTCGCAGCCTCTCAGATCTTTAGACCTTTGACCACATATTCAAAATTTCTTAATCTATATACCACTATCGAAGTTCAGCTGAGCATCATCTGTCGAACAGAAGCGTTCTTCTTCCACTTTACTGAGGTGAGTACAAATGACAACATAAATCATTTCGGTCAGCACAACAGTCTTGTTACTTACTATCTTTAACCAGTTTCCTATATTGTCTTGGGCGGGCTTTCTGTATGGATGCAATTTCTCTAATCCACAGAATGGCTTTTTCTGTCTGTCCTACGTAATTTTTTTTTTTCTATACTGTTACAAATCAATTCACTTTTTTTTTCGAGTTAAAAATGTATTGTCCGCTTTGACTCCATGTTGGAAGGATACGTGTGGAGAGAGGAATAGAAGAGAAGACTCAGAGAGAGGAGAGAGAGAGAGAGAGAGAGAGAGAGAGAGAGAGAGAAGAGAGAGAGAGAGAGAGAATGAGACAAAGAATGAGAGAGAGAATGAGAGAGAGAGAAGAGAAGAGAGAGAACGAGAGAAAGAGGGACGGAGGGGGAGGGGAGGGAGGGAGGGAGGGGAGGGGATAGATGAAGCGACATGGTTCATAGAATATTTTATACAAGACGCACAGATGATAAGAACAACAATCCATAGGTTTGTTACAAATAAAACACACGTATGTAATACACAGGTTAGAAAAAAAAAACAAGAAAAGAAAAATAGGACATATTCCTTTCAGTCAGTTTTATTCTCTAAAGAAAATTAATAAAGTGACTGAACAGGTCAGGTTACTGAAATGCTTGCCGAACATTACTGGTTTATTGGATGTTACAGTAAACATGGACAACATCAACAAAATGGTTTGTATTTTACAGACTACTGGAACTGAAGACATTCATTATGAACGTAAAACTTTAAAGTAATACTGCATCCTATCTGGCTTGATGCCGATGGAATTAGACTGACCATGAATTTTACTATCATCTACACAAGGTTCTTATATAGAAATATTGAAATACATGACACAAAAACGTTTACACCACTCATAAGTAGCGATTGGAGGTATCCATCTATTTCATTACAATCATATCATATAATCACATTTAGGTGTGTTTTGGTTTTGTATCACCTATTGTATGGTACGTGTATACTGACGTGTCACAACGTTTCGAAGTTTGCATGCTTGGAGATACTGGGTTCTGTTTACTTCTCTTACTGTTTATTGAGTTGTTCTGTCGGCCCATGGCACCGGGCAAATGCTTCCGTGCATTGCAATAATCTTTGTTTGTTCTGTCTGTCTGGCTGGCTCTATTTGATTGTCTGTCTTTGTTTCTGCCATTGTCTGTCTGTCTCTATCGGTCTGTCTTTGTCTGTCTGTCTGTCTGTCTGTCTGTCTCTCTCTCTGCCTCTCTCTGGTCCATCAAGGGAAAACTGTCCTGACAGGTCACGCCTGGAAGGAGTGACCAGGTTAAATGCACTCCTTTTAGCCCTCTCCTCACACACACACACACACACACACACACACACACATACACACACACACACACACACACATACACACACACACGCACACACCACACAAACACTTACAACACACACACACACACACACACAGACACACACACACACACACGCACACACACACACACACACAGTCCGTGTGTGCCATTAATGTGTCGTGAACGTCCAGTAGCAGTTAGGGGGCCGACTCTGGAATCAATGGCACCTTCTCCACCCTCCGACCCCTATCCCCACCACCCCTACGAAAACAACAATTTTTGGGGCATGGAATGCGAGAATTAAACGGAGAAAAAGATATGACAATTAAGATAGATTGAGGTTAACGATAGAGAGAAAGACAGATAAAAATAGCATTCTTTAATAACAAAGCTGTCACCAGTGGAGGGAAGAGCGAGTGTGAGACAGAGTCAGAGAAGGGACAGAGACAGGGAAGCTCAAAAAGATTAACATTTTTAGACAAAATGCAGCTTTGAGAAACTGTTATCACATATCATGTCTTAAGATAAACACGTCAATTAAATTCATAGTTTGTACAGTTATGCAGTCATGGTTTTCCAGGAAGCTAAATAACCGATTGACACTGTAGGAAATAAGAGAGGGAGGGAGGGAGTTATGGAGAGAGAGAAGAAGAAGAAGAAGAGAGAGAGAAAGAGAGAGAGAGAGAGAACAGACAGACAGACAGACAGGCACACAGACCGAGAGATAGACAGAAAAACAGAGAAAAAGACAGACACAGAGACAGACATAAAGACAGACACACACACACACACACACGCACATACACACACACACACACACGCACACGCACACGCACACACACACACACACACACACACACACACACACACACACACACACACACACAGACTGACACACAGACAGACGCAGTATAAGACCCAAGGTCCAAACCAGTGGGTGTTTTGTTCGTCGTTGTGTTTGTATGAACTATGTTCCAGTCCTGAAATCAGCACAGCACATTTCGTTTTCATTACCTTTCTTGTTTGCTAAAGTGTCTTTTTACTGTCTGAAAAGCTATAATTGCGTCGTTATTATAAAGGGTTTTCTTAAAGTCTTCACATTGTTATTTGGTGTAACTTTTCTTCGCAATTTTCTTTTCTTCAGCTATCCTCTTGTTTATAGCGTTAACTTTCTCTTTTTCCTTCTCAGTTTTCTTTTGTTGCTTTATGCTCCTTGTAGTGTTACACATCCTCAACTAAGCTTTTTTTGTTTTGCTTTTACCCTGTTGGAAGTTGACGAATAGCACGATCTCTGGTAAATCAACCGATCTGATATGGTGTATGGTGTCCGTATACTTGTCTGTTATACGGCGTGCCTTGGGCAAATCAAACCTGGTGGAGGCCATCCCTCTCCAGATCGGATTTGTTGTTGTTGGATTCACTCCCCATATGCAGCAGACAGAAGTAGGCTACATAAATACCAGTAACAGAAAAGTGTCTCTGACCTGATCACGATAGATCAATAACGAGAGAGAAAAAGGAGAGAGATAAACAGGAAGACAAAGAGACAGATACACAGACAAACAGGAAGTCAGAAAGACAGATAAACAGTCCGGTGGACAGACAGATAAACAAAGATGTCACAGACATGACAACAGTTTCAATCTCTTTGACAGCTAAAGACAAGTGCTGTGCTCCCTGGCGAAAAAAGCTTATCACGCACTGGCCTGGATACTGGCACAAAGCCGCCGCCATTTCCGGTGACTGGTCGTTTTTTACCCTGTCAGATTGACCTCCCTTTGAAAGGCGATAATAAAACTGCCATTAAGGCAAGGTCACACAGGAAGTTGCTGTTTTACATGAGCTGTTTGTCTGTGTCTGTTTAACGATGGAAATAAAGGCCCTTAATTCCTTAGTGGGCCCGCATTGTGGTGAGCATGGGACTGATGATCCTGTGATAAAATGAGAGGGCTGATGACAGTTCCCAGTTTCTAAATGGATAAACGTTTCGACATTTTAAAAGGATCTGATCAAACTTTGATACTTGTTATCTGCAGACCGTATCGTACTTCAAAACAAGCCTTTATTCCAGCTACTGGTTGTTGTACACACTCTGTAAATCAGTTACTTGAATTTTGAATGCTCTTCCCATTGGTAATCAATGATCCTAGTATACTTCAAATCACCACTTTAAGCTAACCATTATTCTTATCATAATTTGTAGCCATTTCACAAACCGACTTATGTAATTCAAATGTATGCTTTTGTCATCACAACTAGCTATTGATCCAATCCGCAACTGCACTTTACAATATCTGTCATCATGTGGTTTACTACCATGACATAGATATATATATATATATATATATATATATATATCAAAAAGTATAGATCCACTGTACATTATTTACTTTACATTAAGTTACCATGACATCTATAATTCTCTAAGCTACACTGTATATTATTTACTTTATATCAAATACCATGAAATATACAGTTCTCTATTTATATAGAACAGCTACATACTACATACCTGACACACTGACATTGCTAGGGCTAGGTACCTACATATAGTCTGTCATTTAGCTTTTCAGTGGTGTTTTGAATCCTATGTCGATCACAAAAAGTGCCATATAAGAAATCTTAGCAGTGTTAAGTTTGTTGTTGGAGTCATGTGTAGTGCCTATCAAAACAATATGAGAAGGAGACAATCGAATACAATATACCAGAAGTTAACATGGGTGCAACTGAACATATCCTCACTCTTATTCATTTTTTACTTTTATAATAATAATAATAATAATTACAATATTTATATAGCGCAAAATTTTGATAAAATCAAATCTAAGCGCTGAAACACACACACACACGCACGCACGCACACACACGCACGCACGCACGCACACACACGCACCCACGCACACACACACACACGGCTATAAATGGGGAGAAAGAATAAAAACAATGGAAAATTATAGAGAGCATATTATATACAATTATATATTGCAATGTGATTCCCCTCCGAGTGGAGACAGGCTGCAGAGGGGATTGAGTGAGGTCAGGATTTTATGCAGAGGAGAAAAGGTGAGTTTTGAGAGCGGACTTGAAGGAGACAAAAGTAGGTTGCTGACGGACAGAGAGAGGAAGTTTGTTCCAGGAGAGCGGACCAGAAACAGAGAAGGCTCGTGGACCATAGGTATTGAGCTTAGTGCGTGGAAAGCGAAAAGTCAGAGGATCGGAGGCAGAGCGGAGGGTACGTGAGGGAACATAGATCTTAAGTAGGCTTGACAGGTAATCGGGGGCTGCGTTATTGAGGCTTTTGTAGCACATGGTGTCTAGTTTGTACTGTATGCGCTTTGATACAGGGAGCCAGTGAAGTTGTGCCAGGAGAGGAGATATGTGGTCAGCTTTTTTCTTTTTGAGTACAAGGCGTGCAGCATTGTTTTGAATGCGCTGTAGGATGTGAGTGGTGGAGGCAGGAAGACCGGACAGGAGTGAATTGCAATAGTCAATGCGAGACATTATGAAGGAGAGAGCGAGTTTTGCAGTTGTTTCCACAGAGAGATACTTCCTGATCAGGCTTATACGATGGAGGTGATAGTAGCAAGATCTGGCAGTTTGAGAAACAAAGTTGTTCATGGAGAGGATAGAGTCAATGCAGACACCAAGGTTTTTAGCTGAATCAGAAATTGGGACTGATGTGTTACATAATGGGAGAGAAAGAGGAGGCAGCTGAGAAAGTTTCTGACGGGTGCCAATGAGGATAGCTTCTGTCTTGTCATCATTTAGCTGAAGTTTGTTGTATGTCATCCAATTTTTGATGTCCGAGTAACACTCAGTGGTGCGAGTCAGAAGACGCTGTATATTGTCAGGTGAGTCACTGTCTTGAAGTTGGGTGTCATCAGCATAGAAGTGGTGTTTTATAGAGTGGGAGTTGATGATGGTGGACAGGGGGGAGGTGTAAAGAGTGAAAAGAACAGGGCCAAGGACAGATCCTTGTGGAACACCACAGGTCAGGTATGCAGGTTGAGAGTAAGTGCCATTGATGAGAACTGTTATTGTTGTTTAAAGCCCAGCCGATTGCGCAGAGCCATATCGGGCTATAACCGCTTCAAAACATACAAAACTTCAACAGGGAAAAAAAAAGAAAAGAAAATTAAGTACACATGTCAATGCATTCGTGCACATAATCTAAGGACATGCCCCCGGCGTAGGACCATTCCGTCCGATTTATCGCACAGGGGAGATTTAAAAAAACACACTGAATACAAATATAAACATACATAAAGACACCAAAATATATATAAAAACAGGCATGAATTACCTAAAAATGCTTCCGCTATCTCACCTCCTTAGAGCCAAAAATGCACTTAATACATGTACCAAATTATCAATCCGAAGAAATAGCGCGTAGGACTTTATCGAAAAAATACAGGTGAATGGACCATTAAGGTAGAAAATAAGTAGAAATGACAGAAAGCAAGGCAACAAGGCAGAAACAAAGAGAGTGATTGAAAAGAGGAAATTTCTAGCACAGAATTTCCAGAAAGTGGGGATACTATTTATACTGAAAGAGCTCCCGGCAACCCAACGGGGGGCTCTTATTCATTAAAGACCAGACGACTGCCCAGAGTTATATCAGGGCTATAACCATCTCATAGCATGTACATGTACAACACTTCACTCACCCTGAAAAGAGTAAACTGGAAAATAAAATCAAGTACATGTACACACATCAAAGCATTCGCGCACATAATCTAAGGATATGCCCCTGGCACTGACCATGCCGCCCAGTTTATTACCAAGAGGTACAAAATAAAAACCTGAATACAGTCGCTAACATAATAAAGGACATTAAAAAACATATCAAACATTGGCTTATGTGACATAAAAACTACTTCTGCGCATCGCATTTCCTGAAAATACAGTGTATACATCAGTGTATACATTTCTCTAATTATCAATTCTAACAGAAGGTATGTGAGCCTTTATATAACACATACAGGTGAGTGGACCACCAAGGCAGAAACGTAGGAACAGATTACCGAAAGCGTAGGGGCAAGGCAGCAACGTAGAGAGTGACAGAAAAGAGGAATATTTTAGCACAGAATTCCCAGAAATGGAGATAATGTATACAATAAACGAGCCCCAGCATTCCCACAGAACACACAATTTAACAATCGTAAAGATTGTTGTACACTTAATAGCACTATCCACAAAACGTCACTTGGAATTTTATAATCTGAACAAGTCTTCACCAATGTTGAAAACAATTTGTTCATGTTACATGTGATGTTCATTTGTTCTGATAGGTACAGTCTCACGTCCAAATCTCCTAAAAAGTTGCAGTGCTTGCAAAAAAATGTGGTAAACAAGAAAAAGCAGAAGGAGAGAGAGAGAGAGAGAGAGAGAGAGAGAGAGAGAGACAGACAGACAGACAGACAGACAGAGACAGAGACAGAGACAGAGAGGGAGAGAGAGAGAGAAAGAGAGAGCGCAATGAAATGACATGAAACGAAATGTATCTTCATTTTCGAGCAATAGACATATTAACATATATGCCGGCATATATATTTGCCTTTGCTAACCTACATTACATTAAAACAAAAGAAAGAACGTCAGATACAATAAGATAATTTTACAATTCACAGAAAAATAAAAACAATAATGCAAGAGAGAAAAAGTAAAGTGGGAAAGTCCATCGTTAGTAAAATGAACATGTATATATATACATATATATATATAAATAATAATAATAATAATAATAATAATAATAATATATATACACATATGTATATACGTGTGTATATGCGTGCGAGTTCAAAACTGAAAAAAAAATGTATGTTTGATTTAACAGCATGACATAAATAATTTCAGTTCAGTTACTTCACATACGACATTACACTTCTAAGAACACGCGTTTAAGCTCAGAGAGAGAAAGAGAGATACAATCAGACAGACATAGAGAAAGAGACAGACGGAAACCAAAACAGAGAGACAGACAGACAGACATGATTTTATCAATCTGTCGTACAAACACAAATGTGTACTGTTTGCTACTGACCAATGTCGTGTTGTGTGGTGGGCAAGGCACTTGGGGAGGGTGGTCAGCCAGAAAAAGATGGACAGTGATGGTGCACAGCCACAGGAAATATCAGCAGCCATCATTAACGATCACCTTCCCTAACTAACAAGTCCCAACTGTCCACATCTCCGGTCAGTCCATTGTATCCCAATGAAACTTCCACAGGCCATAGACAGTCTTCCTCTGCCTGGAAAGCCAAATCTCCGGACACTGGACTGACCAGCCCCCTGGCCTATGAGTATCCAGGCCAGTCTTCAGGCCTTCAGGGAGAGAGCGCTTGTACTACTGACCATGGTCAGCTTGTCTGCCCAGTCCAGGAGCAAATTAACCTTTCTGCTAATGGGTTTAACTAGTGAGAGCTGGTGTGTATGTCCTAGGCCAGTGCTGCCTTTAATTAAAGATGTCCAGAATGTCCAGCAATTTTCATGGTTTTGTGTCCAGCCTGGGGATGTGGTCAGTGTGTGAAGAGCCTTCTAGGCAGTGGATGAAAAGGGATATAGGGATATAAATAGAGCAGACAGTGATGTGTATGTGTGTGAAAGAGAGAGAGAGAGAGAGAGGGGGGGGGGGGGAAGAGAGAGAAAGAGAGACAGACAGACAGACAGACAGAGAAACAGAGAAATAGACAGAGACAGAGACAGACAGACAGATACAGAGACAGACAGACAGACAGACAGACAGACAGAGACAGAGACAGACAGACAAACAGACAGACGGACAAATCGACAGATACAGAGAGAGACAGAGAGAGACAGAGAGAGACAGAGAGAGAGAGAGAGACATAGAGAGACAGAGAGACAGAGAGACAGAAACAGAGAGAGAGACAGAGAGAGACACAGAGAGACAGAGAGACAGAAACAGAGAGAGAGACAGAGAGAGACATAGAGAGACAGAGAGACAAGAGAGACATAGAGAGACAGAGAGACAGAAACAGAGAGAGAGACAGAGAGAGACAGATAGAGAGCAGAAACAGCAATAGAAACAGGAGTGGTATTTTAATTGTGTGGAAAAAAGCCAAGTCCAGCAGGGCGTACCCACGAATTCTAAACCCAAAAGCTCATTAAGACCAAGGGTCTGGGAGTACAGAGAGGGATAATTTTAAACCCGAGCCAATAGAAGAATTAGGAAGTGTGTGGGAAGGGTGGTGGTGGAGTTTGTCTGTGGAGAGGGGAGAGACAAAGTAGATGTTGCGGGAAAGAATGAGACGAAGAACAGTGAGTGGAAGAATGGGTTAGGGAAAGACATTAGGAGAGTGGGGAGAAGACAGAAACGAAGAACAGTGTGTGGGATAGAGACTGGATGAATGAATGGATGAATGAATAAATGAATGAATGAACGAACGAACGAACGAACGAATGAATGAATGAATGAATGAACGAACGAACGAATAAATGAATGAATGAATGAATGAATGAATGAATTACCTTTCCTCCAACAGCAAAGGCAATGCCTATATTGCAGTATTTCTTGGTGTACTTGAAACAGGCACGTGGGCAGGCAGAGAGACAGAAACGGAGATAATGATATTGTGGTGGGGTATAGCTGAGAAAGTGCTTGTCTGACTACAACAGACAAAATCAATAGCTTGTTTTCTTTTGTCTGGGGTACAGCTTCAAAACAAGGCATGGGACAGGAGTGTGTCATGAACACAGACTTGTGCGCATAGTGTCAGCAGGCACAGGTAACTTATGTATTGTCTATACATCTAAACAATGGTGGTGATACTAATGATTTGGTTATGACCTTTTGACAAACAGGATGGGTGGCGAGTAAGGGCGGTGGGTGTTGTTGAGGTGGTGGTGTCACTGAGAATGGATGGATCAGGCTGAACATCATTTGTGAACACTACTACAACAGGGAAACCAACATGAATGAAACTGGGAGGTAAAGGTCAGCAGAGAATTAAAGAGACATAAACAAAATTTAAAAAAACAGTCATTCTCTCTGTCGCTCTTGCTTTCAGACACACACACACACACATACACACTGATTTTATAACAGTTGATCACCTTTTGTGTTGTCAGCGAATGCGACCTCATTTCCCTGCGTCATTTACAAACTTAAAACAGAAACATACTGATTTCACTCTGTATTTACACATTGCTGGACGTTTACTGCACAGTCCTGTAGGTCGTTTCCTTTGATTCAGCCCAATTGTTTTATACCTGTAACTCCCACACAACCCCGAGAAATCCGATGAAGCCTGACTGATATAATGTTCTGATTGTTTTCCTTTTGTTCGTTAATTTGCTTGATGTTACATTAATTGTTACCTTAATTGATACAATGCCTTCATGATTACATAGATTTATTCATTCCTTACGCACCTTTTTTTTTTTTTTCTCCCGTCTAAAAGCACATATGTGAATAGACGTTAAAAGAAATAACGAACGAACGAACGAATACACACACACACACACACACACACACACACACACACACACACTCTCTCTCTCTCTCTCTTTGTTTCTCTGTCTGTCTGTCTGTCTCTCCCTCTCTCTCTTTCTCTCTCTCTGATTTCTCACTACACGCATTTCTCTACCACCACCTTATCATTCCATCCTTTCCTGCAACGAAACACATGTTTCAGTCACATGGGGGCACTACCATGATCGATCTGTCTCCTTCACCAAACTTCACTGATCAGAACAAACTACATCAGCAATTCCCATCCCTCTCACATCAATAGCATAGCATGACCTACTCCCTCACCACTTATCCTGTCTTGCTTTCCACCCTTCGCTGTCCACAGCACAGACAGACATTTCCCAGCGGAGCCTTTCTGTGCTGCAGCATCCGGTAACTTGTGACATTAGCTGTAAGAAACCTTAGGTTCTAATGCGGCAATTTGAAACGCTAGAGCCCCTGTGGGGATGCCGGGGTCTTTCAGTATAAATAGTATCCCTATTTCCTGCACACTGCGAAAGAAAACTTTGTATTTATAAATTTGTTTTTGTTTTGTGTTTGTTTTTTTTTTTTTTTGTTTTTTTTGCTTCTTCCTTTTCCATTTTTCCCCGTCGTACTGGCATGTATATCTAACGTTGATTTGAAAACAGTTAACAACGATCTAAACATAAACAGACATGTGTATCAAGTATGAGAGAGAGAGAGAGGGCAGGATTAGAGATAATTTTCCCGCTTCAGTTTTGTTGTTGTTGTTGTTTTTGTTTGCGTTTTGCTTATCTTGAAATTACCTGCTTCATTTTCTAAAACTTGACGAAAAGTATTAACAGTGAAACAGATTTCATGTATGAAGGGGCACTGGGGTAGGGATTAATACGAGCATAGTAAGGTATTCAGAAAGCCCATGATTCCTACCGAAACGCGAGGGTAGCGGGAGTTTGAGAGATAAAGAGTTGTCCCTTTCCGGCCACTTCACAAAATAAAGACAGCCACAGCGAAACGTGTTGGCGTAGAACTAACGACAGTCCTTCACGCTAGGACTCTGTCCCAATAATTCCCACTCGGTAGAGTCATCATTACGACCATGCTTTATACGTCAGAGCATGTTCCTTGCTGTTTTTTGTTTTGTTTTTATTAATCCGTTCATTTTGTTTTGATGTTCGTATTTGTCATTCGCTTATGTATCTATCTGTTTGTGTGTTTTTGTTTGCTTGGTTTTTTGTTTTGTGTGCGAGTTCTGATATTTTTTTCTGATGCGTGTATACAAGTTGTTTTGCCCACACCATGCAGGTGGTATGTTGCTGCACACACTGCATACTCTGTCTCCGCCGGGTCTGCATGCTGGGTGTTTCCACTAGTCCATAAGCTAACGGACTCTGACATAACTTACGAGATCTCTACTGTGTACACCTGATAGTCTGCGTGGGAAAACACATGAAGGTGCTTTCATCATCATCATCATCAGGTGCCTTTCCGCATGGCGTTGGCGATTATGGACTTCCATCTGTCTCTATCACTTATTGCCCCAAGCATCTCTTCCACCCTCCCTGTCCCCAGCTACTCTGCAAGTCCGTCTAGAAGGGGCTTTAGGCACCAGAATGTCTACACACATGTTGACTCGGGACATGGGAAAAATCTCCACCATTTTCCCAGCAGATGGAGACGCCTTGGCGGAATCGAACCCAAATCCTTGTGGCTGCAAGTCTGACGTTAACTCACTTCACTATCGCACCTGTCGTTATATAGAATCGATAATATTATACGGTTGTGAGGCGTGGACAGTCAACAACCAAAGCCAGAACAAGATTGAGGCAACCGAGATGTGGTTTCTAAGAAGAATGTTGAGAGTTCCATGGATAGCAAAGAAAACAAACGAAACAGTCCTGATGGATGCAGACACAAGAAGATCATTTATAAGGAAGATTAGGAAAACACAGGCAACATTTATAGGCCATTTTATGAGGAAGGGGGATTTGGAGCACCTGGTCACAACGGGAAAGCTGAAGGGAAAGAGAGCACTGGGTAGACCCAGGGAGAAAATGCTGGACGGACTTGCTGAGTGGCTGGGGACGAGGAGGGGGGGGAGATGCTAGGGGCAACGAGAGATAGAGACAGATGGAAGTCCATGATCGCCAACGCCATTCGGCAGGGCACCTGATGATGATGATGATGATGATGATGATGATGATGATGATGTTTGCTGTTCAGCGTGAGTATACACACGAAGGAGGCTTAGGCACTGGCAGGACGGTGCATATGTTGAACTGAGAGTTCGGAAAATTCTCCATCCAATCCTCTGTAGGCGGATCAAACCCAGGCTTTCGGACTGCAAGTGTGGCACTTAATGTTATTGTTATTGTTTAAAGCCCAGCCGACTGCGCAGAGCCAGATCAGGGCTATAACCACTTCCAGACATACAAAACTTCAACAGGAGAAAAAAAAGGAAAAAAAGAAATTCCATGGATAGCAAAGAAAACAAACGAAACAGTCCTGATGGATGCAGACACAAGAAGATCATTCATAAGGAAGATTAGGAAAACACAGGCAACATTTATAGGCTATTTCATGGGGAAAGGGGTGGAGGGAAAGAGAGCACCAGGTAGACCCAGAGAGAAAATATTGGACGGACTTGCAGGGTGGCTGAGGACAGAGAGAGTGGAAAATGTGCCTGCGGCAGCAAGGGACAGATCGCCAACGCTATGCAACAGGGCACCTGATGATGATGATGGTGATGATGATCGCATCTGTCGTTAACCCACTTTACTATCGCACCTGCCGTCAACTCACGTCAATATAGCACCTGTCGTTAGCTCACGTCACTTTCGCAACTGTCGTTAACTCACGTCACTATCGCACCTGTCATTAACTCACGTCACTATCGCACCTGTCGTTAACGCACGTCACTATCGCACCTGTCCTTAACTCACGTCTCTATCGCACCTGTCGTTAAGCCACGTCACTATCGCACCTGTCGTTAAGCCACGTCACTATCTCACCTGTCGTTAACTCACGTCGCTATCGCACTTGTCGTTAACTCACGTCACTACTGCACCTGTCGTTAACTCGCGTCACTATCGCACATGTCGTTAATTCACTTGACTATCGCACCTGCCTTTGTAAAAAGTACAGATCGCAATGGTATACCCGCTCTTCTCTCCCTCAGCCCCCTCCCCCCCCAGCCCCCCCCCCCCCCCCCCCTTTGCAAGTGTATTGTAACTGATCCGATTCGAATGTGAGTCTTCTGAACGGTTCAGTACACCTGACAGGCATTTGCCTTATTTTGTCCCATGCTCCACCTCCAACATATCGTTGGCTGGTAAAGCCACTGTAAAACTCTCCCTGTTTACAATTGTGAGACAAATCCGGTTCTTAGAGTTGTGTTCACTATTTGAGCTTGGTTGTTTCACACCGGTTGGCGAAACGTTGTAGCCTGCAGTCCAGCCAACAATGTCTGTGAATCTTATCCTGTTTAGTATCCTCTAGTATTTGACCCAAGAGTAACGAGATCAAATCATCTTATTGCCTTGAAATCCATCTTAGGGTTACGGGACTCCTGTGCCTTCTTGTTTATAGAGTATCCACCCTTGCTCCCTTTCACTCTTAGCCGTTTATTGTAGACGCAATCAACACGTCACATTAACACTTTGACTTCTGCAACCCGTCCACCATCATCTTGCATTGTCAACCATCTAGCAAAGCAAAAACTGAACCTTCGATTCCCTCACCCTGCAGGAAGCTGGTGGATAGAGTGGGGGAGTCAAAGGGTAACAATTATGTTAAATTGGAAGGCAAATTATTTGATATGTCAACATAGTCCAAGTTTACGTACCATCATCCGCAAGTAATGAAGACGAAATCGACAACTACGTAGAATTCGAGACAGGCAAGATTCAGTGTAAGTCACAAGTCGTTACCATGCCATGATAATGAGGTATTTTATTGCTAAGCTGTGACAAGAAAAAGTAGATTACATAGTTGGACCTCATGATCGTGGCACGCGAATTGAAAGGGGAGATAAACTTGTTGAGTAGGCATAAGTAAATGAATTCATAATAGGAAACATTTGGTTTAAGCAATCTAATAGAAGAAAATGACATGGATGCACACAAAAGACAGCATAAGAAATCAAACTGATTTAGAAATTGTTTACTGATAGCAAGAACATTACCAGGTGCAGACTTCATCAGTGACCACAATCCCGTAGTGGGAAGATTTAAGCTGAAACTAAAGAGGAGAAAGCAACAGAAACATAACGTGATTCTATATCTTGGAATTTTCAAGACAGATGAATCAGCTTGTACAAAATTTAGTGAATATGTTCAAAACAAAGTCAGTGCTCTGCAAGACGTTAGGTACAGTGAGGAATAGTGAACATATCTGAAAACAAAAACCTCCAGAAACGAAGCTTGGAAAGAAATCTCTAGAGTCGAAAGACAAGCACAGAAAAACTGGATGACAAAAGAAACGAATTTTTAAGCTTGATGGATGAACAGAGGCAGGTAAAGGGAAAAGAAGGAAAATGCTAAATGAAGTTACAGCAGCATTAAAAATGATGAAACATGGAAAAGCCCCATGACCAGACAACATTACTACAGAAATGTTACTGTTGCTGTTATTTTTGTTTAAAGCCCGGTCGACTGCGTAGAGCCATATCGGGGCTATAACCGTTTCAGAACATGCACAATACTTCATCAGGAAAAAAGAAAAAAAAAGATTAAGTACACGTATCAATGCATTTGTGCACATCAAACGAGATGCCCTGGCGTTGACCTCTGCATCCAATTTATGACACAAGGGATTAAAACATACTTGGATGCAAATTTAAACACACCTAAGAAAGCTTAAACATATATAAAAACGGACCTAAATTACATAACTTGCCTCCGAATATATTATGTCCCTAGAGTCAAAAATGCACGTAATACATGTACCCAATTATGAATCCTAACAGAATGTACGTAAGACTTCATCGAACACATACAGATGAATGGACCAGCAAGGCAGATAATACTGGGAAGAAATGACAGAAAGCAAAGGAACAAAGCAGAAACAAAAACAGCGACAGAAAAGAGGAAATTTCTAGCGCAAAATATCCAGAAGGTGGGAATGCTATTTATACTGAAAGAGCCCCCAGATCCCCTCTGGGGTGGGGGTACTATAGAAAAAATTGGGGGTCTAGATGAATTTGGTATTGAAAATAAAACCATACTTCAAATGGAATTCATGTCACCAGAAAAATCCCTAAAGATATGTCAAAGTCAATTTTCACTGCACTTCCAAAGAAAGCAGGAGCTCGTCATCATCATGTCTCCTAATGTATGGCATTGACGATTAAAGCCGTCCATACGAATCTATCTCTCACCTTAAGTACATCTTCCATCATCTATGTCTTCAGCCACTCCGCAAGTCTGTCCAATATTTTCTCCCTAGTTTACCTGATGTTCTTTACCCTCCAGCTTTCCTGTTGTAACATTTTCTTGCCTTATAAAATGTCCTGTAAATGTTGCTTGCCTCTTCTTAATCTTCTTCATTAATGTTCTTTTCGTGTTTGCCTCTTTCAAGACTGTCTCGTTTGGTTTCTTTTCTGTCTATGGAATTGTTACCATTCTTCTTAGAAACCACATTTCAGCTGCCTCAATCTTGTTCTGACTTAGTGTGTTGGCTGTCCAAGTTTCACCTCCGTACAATAGTATCGGTTTCATATAGCACTGAAGATCTCTCTTCCTATTGTAAATTAGTAGGCATTTGTTGGTAAGAATGCTTTTCATTTTCTTTAATGTTGCTTTAGCTAGGTCAATTCTGCTGGCTATTTCTAATGTGCATCTGCCATCTGGTGAGATGACTGTCCCCAGATATTTAAACTTATCAACTTGTCCCAATGTTGTGCCATTTGCAGTTATTTTACCTGAGAGAATTTTGTTGTTGTTGTTGTTGTTGTTTTTTCTTTTACTAATAACCATGACCCCAGTCTTATTACTGTTTAGCTCTAGCCCTTTGTTTCTATGGTCTATTTCTATTCACAAAATTTTGTAGTCTTTTTCGTTTCCTGCAATTAGAACGGTGTCATCTGCGTAACGAAGATCGACCAATTTTTTTTCTCCAACCTTTATCCCAGGACATTTTTCTAAGTTTGTCATGATGGTTTCGTTGTAAAGCGAAAACAAATCTGGTGACATAACACACCTCAGCCACCACCACCCGCCACCCCCCTTGAAAGAGCTTATATAATTTTCTACTCTCACTGCTGTTATTTGTTCCCAATGCATGTTCCTTATTATTCTGAGATCCTTTCCGTCAAAATTGTACCTTTCTAGCTGGTTGAATAATTACTGATGCCTTACCCGATCAAAGGCTTGGTAGATTCAACAAAACAGAAATGTAAATGCTCATTCAACTCAATTCATCTTTCTATGAGAGTTCTTAGGATGTATATGACATATCTTTTTTTTTTCCGGTGTCGTAAATTTCATTCAGGAGGACTATTATTTTCAATACCAAATTAATCTAAAGCTTCGATCATGTATGTAGCAATATTGTCTGGTCCTAGGGAATACTATGCGAATCCATCAAACAGTCAGCTTGATAAATGCGTATGGAGGGCCATGGTGGCCAACGCCATGTCGCACGATACGTGTGATAATGATTAAAAAAGTGTACCGTATATTAGGAATATAGCATGGAGTAGATAAAACCCCGTCAAGAAGCATCGATTAGATTCTGATGATCTAGTATTATTTTTCTTATGAATGTAACAATGAAATTGTATGGCGGTTCAGATAAAATATTGCCTTCCCTTGATTTGCTTGTAAAATATCCGTGCCTTCCTGTCATTTTCCCCCTCCTTAAAAGCTTTCCTTTAATCTATTTTACATTATTTCATTCACAAAAAGTTTAACATTCTGCTGCCAGGCTAGTTTGAAGGCGCACATATACAATTAAGTTCAACCCCTTCTTCAGAAACTTCACTGGCTGCCAGTCCAAGCCCGATCAGACTTTAAACTCTAAAAACTGTATGCTACAACTTTATCTCTGACACCGCATGTCTGTAGTCCTGATCTCCTAGCTGTTGATATTTGTTTTCCAAGACAGCTCCGGTCACCATCAGACAAACGCGTTCCTCATGAAAAGACCTGGACTTTCAGCCAACGTCCATTCTCTTTCTGTAGACCACAAGAATGGAACGCACTGTCTTCAGATATTTGTTATTCGCGAGTTTTGCCCTCGTTTATTTAGCCCTCTGACTGCCGCATCCTGTCCACCAGAACCCTGCATCGTCAATCGTGCTAGCAAAATCAGGAAGCTGGTGGATAGGGTGAGGGAGTGAATGGGTTAAGAAAGTCTCTTCAACCAATACTATTACTAGGATTAGCATCGTCTCTTTTTTCTCTCCCGCCCTGTTCCTGTTGTACTGGTTTGATTAATTGTATGAGATAATGTTATTTGTGTATGCTTTTATTGATTTGTCTGTCACAGTGCACGTACATTTGCTAGCATGGTGTTTTGTGTAGGCTAGGTGCGTGCGTACATGTCTGTGTATTTGTGTGTTGCTGTATGCGTATGAGCTCATATGGCAGAGTATTCTCAGGTCATACACAAATTCCATGTCATGCAAATATCATTGATTTATTACTGACGTATGTATTTGTGTACAATAATTTTTCGGTCATAGTTCAAAATGCTTAAAAACATGCAGTCCAGAATGCTGCACATATGCATTATTATTATCATCATTATTATTATTGTTTATTATTATTAATTATTATTATTATTTATTATTATCATCATCATCATCATTATGATGATGATGATGATGAAAAGGGTTCTTACTAAT
>CM060314.1:32812813-32852813 GCA_030674185.1 Monoplex corrugatus | reverse complement strand
TCATACCTTTGTTGCTCCAGTTCTTCATTTGGTTGTTGGTCTGCTACATCACGTTGGCCTTTTTCTTTCCATTGTTCTCAGCCCGCTGTCTCATACCGTTTACTTACCACTTTTTCTCGTCATTGGTAGCCCGCCTGTTCTCGTCATTGGCAGCCCGCTTCTTTCTGTCATTGGAAGCCCGCTTCTTCCCATCATTGGTAGCCCGCCTGTTCTCGCCATTGGTAGCCCGCTTCTTCCGGTCTTCTTGTCATTGTTGGCCTACTTGTCGTCTTAGCGTTGTTGGCCCATCTCTTCTTGTCATTGTTGACCTGATATGTGTCATGTTATCATTGTTGGCCCACCTCTTCTTGTCACTGCTGACCTGCTTGTCATTTTAACATTGTTGGTCCACTTTTTTCTTTTTGTTGATGGCCTGCTTGTCATATTATTGTTGGTCCACCTCTTCTTGTCATTGTTGACCAGTTTGTCATCTTACCATTGTTGGCCCACCTCTTCTTGTCATTGTTGGCTGATTGTCATCTTACATCTGTGAGCCCATCTCTTCTTTTCATTGTTGACCTGCTTTTCATCTTACCATTGCTGGCCCACCTCTTCTTCTCATTGTTGGCCTGCCAATCATATTTTTGTTTGCCCACCTCTTCTTGTCATTGTTGAATTGCTTGACATCTTAGCATTGTTGGCCCATCTCTTCTTGTCATTGTTGGACTGTATGTCATATTATCATTGTTGGCCCACCTCTTCTTGTCATTGTTGGACTGCATGTCATATTATCATTGTTGGCCCACCTCTTCTTGTCATTGCTGGACTGCATGTCATATTATTATTGTTGGCCCACCTCTTCTTGTCATTGTTGGCCTGCTTATCATCTTATCATTGTTGGCCTATCTCTTCTTGCCACTGTCGGACTGCGTGTCATCTTATCATTGTTGGCTCACCTCTTGTTTTCATTGATAGCCTACGTGTCATCTTAGCATTGTTAGCCTACCTTTTATCATTGTTGCCTGGATTTTCGTCTTACCATTGTTGGCCCACCTCTTCATCTCACTCTTGGCCTGCTTGTCATATTGTTGCTCGCCCAACCTTCTTGTCATTGTTGACCAGGTTGTCATCTTAGCACAGTTGGCCCACCTCTTCTCGACTTGTCATTGTTGACTTGCTTGTCATCTTAGCACAGTTGGCCCACCTCTTCTTGTCACTGTTGACCTGCTTGTATTTTTGTTAGCCCATTTCTTCTTTTCATTGTTGACCTGCTTGTCATCTTAGCATTGTTGGTCCATTTTTAATTGTCACTGATGGCCTGCTTGTCATGTTATTGTTTGTCCAACTCTTCTTGTCATTGTTGGCCTGCTTGTCATATTATTGTTGGCCCACCTCTTCTTCTCATTGTGGACCTGCTTGTCATCTCAGCATTGTTGGCCCACCTTTTCTTGTCATTGATGACCTGCTTGTCATCTTAGTATTGTAGGCCCACCTTTTCTTGTCATTGATGACCTGCTTGTCATCTTAGTATTGTAGGCCCACCTTTTCTTGTCATTGATGACCTGCTTGTCATCTTAGTATTGTAGGCCCACCTTTTCTTGTCATTGATGACCTGCTTGTCATCTTAGTATTGTAGGCCCACCTTTTCTTGTCATTGATGACCTGCTTGTCATCTTAGTATTGTAGGCCCACCTTTTCTTGTCATTGATGACCTGCTTGTCATCTTAGTATTGTAGGCCCACCTTTTCTTGTCATTGATGACCTGCTTGTCATCTTAGTATTGTAGGCCCACCTTTTCTTGTCATTGATGACCTGCTTGTCATCTTAGTATTGTAGGCCCACCTTTTCTTGTCATTGATGACCTGCTTGTCATCTTAGTATTGTAGGCCCACCTTTTCTTGTCATTGATGACCTGCTTGTCATCTTAGTATTGTAGGCCCACCTTTTCTTGTCATTGATGACCTGCTTGTCATCTTAGTATTGTAGGCCCACCTTTTCTTGTCATTGATGACCTGCTTGTCATCTTAGTATTGTAGGCCCACCTTTCTTGTCATTGATGACCTGCTTGTCATCTTAGTATTGTAGGCCCACCTTTTCTTGTCATTGATGACCTGCTTGTCATCTTAGTATTGTAGGCCCACCTTTTCTTGCCATTGTAGGCCTGATTGTCATCTTAGTATTGTAGGCCCACCTTTTCTTGTCATTGATGACCTGCTTGTCATCTTAGTATTGTAGGCCCACCTTTTCTTGCCATTGTAGGCCTGATTGTCATCTTATCACTGTTGGCCCACCTCTTCTCGTCATTCTTTGCCTGCTTGTTATCCTATCATTGTTGGCCTACCTCTTATTGTCGTTGTTGCCCGGGTTTTCATATTACCATTGTTGGCCCACCTCTTCTTCTCATTCTTGGTCTGCCTGTCATATTACTGTTCGCCCACCTATTCTCATCATTGTTGACCTGCTTGTCACCTTAGCATTGTTGGCCCACCTCTTCTTGTCATTATTGACCTGCTTGCCATATTATTGTTGGCCCACCTCTTCTTGTCATTATTGACCTGCTTGTTATCTTATCATTGTTGGCCCACCTCTTCTTGTCATTATTGCCCTGCTTGTCACCTTAGCATTGTTGGCCCACCTTTTCTTGTCATTATTGACCTGCTTGTTATCTTATCATTGTTGGCTCACCTCTTCTTGTCATTCTTGGCCTCCTTGTCATCTTATTGTTGGCCCACCTCTTCTTGCCATTGTTGGCCTGCTTGGCATCTTCGCATTGTTGGCCTACCTTTTATTGTCATTGTTGCTTTGGGTTTCATCTTACCATTGTTTGGCCCACCTCTTCGCATTCTTGGCTTGCCTGGCATATTATTGTTGGCCCACCTCTTCTTGTCTTTGTTGACCTGCTTGTCGTATTATTGTTAGCCCACCTTTTCTTGTCATTGTGGATCTGCATGTCATGTTTTTGTTGGCCTATATCTTCTTGTCATTTTTGACCTGCTGTGTCATGTTGTCGTTGTTGGCCCACCTCTTCTTGTCATTGTTGACCTGCTTGCCATCTAAGCATTGTTGTCCATTTTTTTCTTGTCACTGATGGCCTGCTTGTCATAATAATCATTGTTGGCCCACCTCTTCTTGTCATTATTGGCCTGCTTGTTATCTTACCATTGTTGGCCCACCTCTTCTTGTCATATTTGGGTGCATGTCATCTTAACATTGTGGGCCAACCTCTTCTTATCATTGTTGGCCTGCTTTTCATCTTACCATTGTTGGTTCATGTCTTCTTGTCATTGATGACCTGCTCGTAATGGCATTGTTGGCCCACCTCTTTTTGTCCTTGTTAACTTGCTTGTCATCTTATCCTTGTTGGCCCACCTCTTCTTGTCATTGCTGACCTACTTGTCATCTTAATGTTGGCCCATTTCTTCTCGTCACTGTTGGCTTGCTTGTCATCTTAGCATTGTTGGCCCACCTCTTCATCTCATTCTTGGCCTGCTTGTCATATTGTTGCTCGCCCAACTCTTCTTGTCATTGTTGACCTGGTTGTCATCTTAGCAACGTTGGCCCAACTCTTCTCGACTTGTCATTGTTGACTTGCTTGTCATCTTAGCACAGTTGGCCCACCTCTTCTTGTCACTGTTGACCTGCTTGTCATATTATTGTTAGCCCATTTCTTCTTTTCATTGTTGACTTGCTTGTCATCTTAGCATTGTTGGTCCATTTTAACTTGTCACTGATGGCCTGCTTGTCATGTTATTGTTTGTCCAACTCTTCTTGTCATTGTTGGCCTGCTTGTCATATTATTGTTGGCCCACCTCCTCTTCTCATTGTGGACCTGCTTGTCATCTCAGCATTGTTGGCCCACCTTTTCTTGTCATTGATGACCTGCTTGTCATCTTAGTATTGTAGGCCCACCTTTTCTTGCCATTGTAGGCCTGATTGTCATCTTATCACTGTTGGCCCACCTCTTCTCGTCATTCTTTGCCTGCTTGTTATCCTATCATTGTTGGCCTACCTCTTATTGTCGTTGTTGCCCGGGTTTTCATATTACCATTGTTGGCCCACCTCCTCTTCTCATTCTTTGTCTGCCTGTCATATTACTGTTCGCCCACCTATTTTCATCATTGTTGACCTGCTTGTCACCTTAGCATTGTTGGCCCACCTCTTCTTGCCATTGTTGGCCTGCATGTCATCTTATCATTATTGGCCCACCTCTTCTTTTCATTGTTGGCATGCTTGTCATCTTATTGTTGTTGGCCCGCTCTTCAAGTCATTGTTGGCTTACTGTGTCATCTTAGCATTGTTGGTCCACCTCGTCTTGTCATTGTTGACCTGCTTGTCATGTTATCCTTGTTGACCCACCTGTTCTTGTCTTTGTTGACCTGCTTGTCACCGCAGCATTGTTAGCCCATCTGTTCTCGTCATTGTTAACATGCTCGTCATCTTAGCATTGCTGGTCTATTTTGTCCTTGTCATTGATGGCCTGCTTGTTATATTATTGTTGGCCCACCTCTTCTTGTCATTGTTGGCCTGCTTGTCATCTTAACATTATTGGCCTACTTCTTGCCATTGTTGACCTGCTTGTCATGTTAGCATTGTTGACTCACCTCTTCTTCTGAATTGTTGACCTGCTTGTCATATCAGCATTGTCAGCCCATCTCTTCTGTTCATTGTTGACCTGCTTGTCATATTATCATTGTTGGCCCACCTCTTCTGCTCATTGTTGACCTGCTTGTTATATCAACATTGTCGGCCCACCTCCTCTTCTCATTGTTGACCTGCTTGTCATTACAGCATTGTCGGCGCACCTCTTCTTGTCATTGTTGACCTGCTTGTCATATCATTGTTGGCCCACTTCTTCTCGTCATTGGTGTCCTCATCATCGTAGCATTGTTGGTCCATTTTTTCCTTGTCATTGATGGCCTGCTTGTCATATTATTGTTGTCCTATCTCTTCTCGTCACTGTTGGCCTGCTTGTCATCTTAGTATCGTTGGTCCATTTTATCTTGTCATTGATGACCTGCTTATTATATTAGTGTTGGCCCACCTCTTCTTGTCATTGTTGGACTGCTTGTCATGTTATCACTGTTGACCCACCTCTTCTTGTCATTGTTGACCTTGTCATCTTCGCATTGTTTGGCCCATCTCTTCCCGTCATTGTTGACCTGCTTATCATCTTAGCATTAATAGTCCATGTTTTCTTGTCACTGATGGCCTGAATGTTACATTATTGCTGGCCCATCTCTTCTTGCCATTGTTGACCTGCTTGTCATCTTAGCATTGTTGTTCCGGTTTATCTTGTCATTGATGACCTGCTTGTCATGTTATCACTGTTGGCCCACCTCTTCTTGTCATTAACCTGCTTGTCATCTTAGCACTGTTAGTCCATTTTTTGTCATTGATGGCCTGCATTTTATATTATTGTTAGACCATCTCTTCTTGTCATTGTTGGCCTGGTTGTCATCTTAGCATTGTTGGCATACCTATTCTTGCCATTGTTGGCCTGCTTGTCATCTCAACGTTGTTGGCCCCTCTTCAAGTCATTGTTGGCCCGGTTGTCATCTTAGCATTATTGGCACACTTCTTCTTGAAATTGGTGGCATGCTTGTCATGTTATCGTTGTTGACCCACTGGTTCTTGTCATTGTTGACCTGCTTGTCATCGTAGCATTGTTAGGCAATCTCGTCTCGTCTTTGTTGACCTGCTTGAAATTTTAGCATTGTTTGTCTATTTTTTCTTGTCATTGATGGCCTGCTTGTGATAATATTGAAGGCCCACCTCTTCTTGCCATTCTTTGCATGCTTGTCATTTTAGCATTATTGGCCTACCTCTTCTCGTCATTGTTGCCCTGCTCGTCCTCTAAGCATTGTTGGTCTATTCTATCTTATTGATGACCTGCTTATTATGTTATTGTTGGCCCTCCTCTTCTTGTCATTGTTGACTTGCTTGTCATGTTATCAATTTTGGCCCACCTTTTCTTGTTATTATTGACCTTGTCATCTTCGCATTGTTGGCCCATCTCTTCTCGAAATTGTTGACCTGATTGTCATCTCAGCATTGTTAGTTCATTTGCTCTTGTCATTGATGATCTTGTCATATTATTGTTGGCCCACCTCTTCTCGACATTGCTGGCCTGCATGTCATGTTATTGTTGGTCCACCTCTTATTGTCACTGTTGGCCTCCTTGTCATCTGATCATGGTTGGCCCACATCTTGTTGTCATTGTTGATCTGCTGCGTGATGTTATCATTGTTGGCTCACCTCTTCTTGCCATTGCTGACCTGTTTGTCATATTATTGTTAGCCCACATCTTCTTGTCATTGTTGACCAGCTGTGTGATCTTAGGATTGTTGGCCTACCTCTACTCGTCATTTTTGGCCAGCTTGTCCTATTATTGTTAGCCCACACTTCTTGTCATTGTTGACGTGTGTCATCTTAGGACTGTTGGCCCACCTCAACTTGTCTTTGTTGATCTGCTGTGTCATGTTGGCTTTGTTCGCCCACGTCATCTTTCCATTGTTGGCCTGCTGTGTCATCTTAGCACTGTTGGCTCACTTCTTCTCGTCATTGCTGGCCTGCTTGTCATATTATTGTTGGCAAACCTCTTATTGTCATTGTTGGCCTGCTTATCATCTTCGCATTGTTGGCCTACCTCTTGTCAATGTTAACCTGCTTGGCATCTTCACATTGTTGACTTATCTCTTGTCATTGTTGACCTGCTTGTCATCGTAGCATTGTTGGCCTACCTCTTGTTGTCATTGTTGACCTGCTTGTAATGTTATCACCGTTGGCCAACCTCTTCTTGTCATTGTTGACCTTCTTGTCATCTTTTCATTGTTGGTCCATCTCTTCTCGTCATTATTGACCTGCTTGTCATCTTAGCATTGTTGGCCCACCTCTTCATGTCACTGATAGCCTGTATGTTTATATTATTGTTGGCCCACCTCTTCATGTCACTGATGGCCTGTATGTTATATTATTGTTGGCCCACCTCTTCATGTCACTGATGACCTGTATGTTATATTATTGTTGGCCCACCTCTTCTTGTCACTGATGGCCTGTATGTTATATTATTGTTGGCCCACCTCTTCTTGTCACTGATGGCCTGTATGTTATATTATTGTTGGCCCATCTCTTCTTGTCACTGTTGGCCTGTATGTTATATTATTGTTGGCCCATCTCTTCTTGTCACTGATGGCCTGTATGTTATATTATTGTTGGCCCATCTCTTCTTGTCACTGTTGGCCTGTATGTTATATTATTGTTGGCCCATCTCTTCTTGTCACTGATGGCCTGTATGTTATATTATTGTTGGCCCATTTCTTGTCACTGTTGGCCTGTATGTTATATTATTGTTGGCCCATCTCTTCATGTCACTGATGGCCTGTATGTTATATTATTGTTGGCCCATCTCTTCATGTCACTGATGGCCTGTATGTTATATTATTGTTGGCCCATCTCTTCTTGTCACTGTTGGCCTGTATGTTATATTATTGTTGGCCCATCTCTTCTTGTCACTGATGGCCTGTATGTTATATTATTGTTGGCCCATTTCTTGTCACTGTTGGCCTGTATGTTATATTATTGTTGGCCCATCTCTTCTTGTCACTGATGGCCTGTATGTTATATTATTGTTGGCCCATCTCTTCTTGTCACTGTTGGCCTGTATGTTATATTATTGTTGGCCCATCTCTTCTTGTCACTGATGGCCTGTATGTTATATTATTGTTGGCCCATCTCTTCTTGTCACTGATGGCCTGTATGTTATATTATTGTTGGCCCATCTCTTCTTGTCACTGATGGCCTGTATGTTATATTATTGTTGGCCCATCTCTT
Organism: Monoplex corrugatus; assembly: GCA_030674185.1. Taxonomy (NCBI): domain Eukaryota; kingdom Metazoa; phylum Mollusca; class Gastropoda; order Littorinimorpha; family Ranellidae; genus Monoplex; species Monoplex corrugatus. Next base: position 32,845,004 of record CM060314.1, on the reverse strand, counting down.
CTTGTCACTGTTGGCCTGTATGTTATATTATTGTTGGCCCATCTCTTCTTGTCACTGTTGGCCTGTATGTTATATTATTGTTGGCCCATCTCTTCATGTCACTGATGGCCTGTATGTTATATTATTGTTGGCCCATCTCTTCTTGTCACTGTTGGCCTGTATGTTATATTATTGTTGGCCCATCTCTTCTTGTCACTGATGGCCTGTATGTTATATTATTGTTGGCCCATCTCTTCATGTCACTGTTGGCCTGTATGTGATATTATTGTTGGCCCATCTCTTCATGTCACTGATGGCCTGTATGTTATATTATTGTTGGCCCATCTCTTCTTGTCACTGTTGGCCTGTATGTTATATTATTGTTGGCCCATCTCTTCATGTCACTGATGGCCTGTATGTTATATTATTGTTGGCCCATCTCTTCTTGTCACTGATGGCCTGTATGTTATATTATTGTTGGCCCACCTCTTCTTGTCACTGATGGCCTGTATGTTATATTATTGTTGGCCCATTTCTTCTTGTCACTGATGGCCTGTATGTTATATTATTGTTGGCCCATCTCTTCTTGTCACTGATGGCCTGTATGTTATATTATTGTTGGCCCATTTCTTGTCACTGTTGGCCTGTATGTTATATTATTGTTGGCCCATCTCTTCATGTCACTGATGGCCTGCATGTTATATTATTGTTGGCCCCCTCTTCACGTCACTGTTGGCCTGGTTGTCATCTTAGCATTGTTGGCACACTTCTTGAAATTGCTGGTTTACTTGTCATGTTATCGTTTTTGACCACCTAATCTTGTCATTGTTGACCTGCTTGTCATCGTAGCATTGTTAGGCAATCTCTTCTCGTCATTGTTGACCTGCTTGAAATCTTAGCATTGTTTGTCTATTTTCTCTTGTCAATGATGGCCTGTTTGTGATATTACTGAAGGCCCACCTTTTCTTGCCATTATTTGCCTGATTGTCATTTTAGCATTATTGGCCTACCTCTTCTTGCCATTGTTGACCTGCTTGTCATCTTAGTATTGATGGTCTGACTCTTTTCGTCATTGTTGTCCTGCTTGTCCTCTTAGATTTGTTGGTCCGTTCTATCTTATCATTGATGACCTGTTTATTATGTTATTGTTGGCCCTCCTGTTCTTGTCATTGTTGACCTGCTTGCCATGTCATCACTGTTGGCCCACCTCTTCTTGTCATTATTGATCTTCTTGTGATCTTCGCATTGTTGGCCCATCTCTTCTCGTCATTGTTGACCTGCTTGTCATCGCATTGTTGGTTTATTTTTCTTGTCACTAATGACCTGCATGTTATACTATTGTCGGCCCAACCCTTCTTGTCATTGTTGGCCTGCTTGTCATCTCAGCATTGTTGGCCTCCCTCTTCTTGCCATTGTTGGCCTGTTTGTCATCTCAACGTTGTTGGCATATCTCTTCTCGTCATTTTTTCCCTGCTTGCCATCTTAACATTGTTGGTCCATTTTTTCTTGTCATTGATGATCTTGTATTATTGCTGGCCCACCTCTTCTTGTAATTGTTGTCCTGCTTGTCATCTCATCATGGTTGGCCCACCTCTTGTCATTGTTGATCTGCTGCGTCATGTTATCATTGTTGGTTCACCTTTTCCTGTCATTGCTGGTCTGTTTGTCATATTATTGTTAGCCCACATCTTTTTGTCATTGTTGACCAGCTGTGTGATCTTAGGATTGTTGGCCAAACCTCTTCGTGTCATTGTTGACGTGTGTCATCTTAGGACTGTTGGCCCACCTCTTCTTGTCATTGTTGATCTGCTGTTTCATGTTAGCATTGTTCGCCCACATCTTTTCATTGTTGGCCTGCTGTGTCATCTTAACACTGTTGGCTCACCTCTTCTTGTCATTGTTGACTTGCTGTGTCATCTTAGCATTGTTGGCCCACTTCTTGGCATTGTTGGCCTGCTTGTCATATCATTATTGGCCCACCTCTTGTTGTCATTGTTGACCTGCTTGTCATTGTAGCATTGTTGGCCTACCTCTTGTTGTCATTGTTGACCTGCTTGTCATTGTAGCATTGTTGGCCTACCTCTTGTCATTGTTGACCTGCTTGTCATTGTAGCATTGTTGGCTTACCTCTTGTTGTCATTGTTGACCTGCTTGTCATTGTATCATTGTTGGCCTACCTCTTGTTATCATTGTTGACCTGCTTGTCATTGTAGCATTGTTGGCCTACCTCTTGTTGTCATTGCTGACCTGCTTGTCATTGTAGCAGTGTTGGCCTACCTCTTGTCATTGCTGACTTGCTTGTCATTGTAGCATTGTTGGCCTGCCTCTTGTTGTCATTGTTGACCTGCTTGTCATTGTAGCATTGTTGGCCTACCTCTTGTTGTCATTGTTGACCTGCTTGTCATCGTAGCATTGTTGGTCCATTTGTTCCTGTCATTGATGGCTTGCATGTCATACCATTGTTGGCCCACCTCTTCTTGTCGTTGTTGGCCTGCATTTCAGCTTAGCATTGTTGGTCTACCACTCCTTGTCAATGTTGGCTTATTTGTCATATTACTGTCGGCCCACCACTTCTTGTCATTGTTGCCCTGCTTGTCATCTTAGCATTGTTGACCCAACTCTGTCATCGTTGACCTGCTGTGTCATCTTATCATTATTGGCCCACCTCTTCTAGTCATTGTTGGCCTGCTTGTCATCTTATCTTTGTTGCCCCCCCCCCCCTTCTTTTCAAGTCATTGTTGGTCTGCTGTGTCATCTTAGCATTGATGGTCAGCCTCTATGTATCATTGTTGGACTGCTTGTCTTATTATTGTTTATTATTGTTGACCCGCCACTTCTTGTCATTGTTGGCTTACTTGTCAACTTAGCACTGTTGGCCTAAGTCTTCTTTGTCATTGTTGACTTTCTTGTCATCTTAGCATTGTTGGTCTATCTCTTGTCATTTTTGACTTGCTCGTCATTTTAGCATTGTTGGTCAATTTCTATCATTGTTAACCTGCTTGCCATCTTTTTGTTGGCCCACCCCTTCTTTTCATTGTTGGCCTGCTTATCTTACCATTGTTGGCCCGTCTCTTTTTCTCATTCTTGGCCTGCTTGTCATATTGTTGGCCCACCTCTTCTTGTTATTGTTGACCTGCTTGTCATCTTAGCATTGTTGACCCACCTCTTCTTCTGAATTGTTGAAAGGCTTGTCATATTATAGCTCGCCCACCACTTCTTGTCATTGTTGATCTGCATGTCATGCTATTGTTGGACCACCTGTTCTTGACATTGTTGGCCCGTTTGTCATTATTATTGACCTGCTTCTCATTTTAGCATTGTTGGTCCATTGTTTCTTGTCATTGTTGACCTTGTCATATCAGCACTGTCGGCCCACCTCTTCTGCTCAATGTTGACCTGCTTGTCATGTTATCATTGTTGGCCCACCTCTTCTGCTCACTGTAGACCTGTTTGTCATATCAGCATTGTCGGTCCACATCTTCTTCTCATTGTTGACCTGCTTGTTATTACAGCATTGTCGTCCCACCTCTTCTTATCATTGTTGACCTGCTTGTCATATTATCACTGTTGGCCCACTTCTTCTCGTCATTGGTGCCCTCCTTGTCATCGCAGCATTGTTGGTCCATTTTTTTCCTTGTCATTGATGGCCTGCTTGTCATATCATTATTGGCCTATCTCTTCTCGTCACTGTTGGTCTGCTTGTCATCTTAGCATTGTTGGCCTACCTCTTCTTGCTATTGTTGATCTTGTCATTTTAGTATCGTTGGCCTACCTCTTCTCGTCATTGTTTCCCTGCTTGTCATTTTAGCATTGTTGGTCAATCTTTTCTGGTCATTGATGACCTTACCATTTTATTGTTGGCCCACCTCTTCTTGTCATTACTGACCTTCTCGTCATGTTATCATTGTTGGTTCACCTTTTCTTGTCGTTGTTGATCTGCTTCTCATATTTGAATTGTTGGCCCATCTCTTCTCGTCATTGTTGACCTGGTTGTCATCTTAGCATTATTGGTCCATTTTTTTCTTGTCATTGATGGCCTGCATGTCATATTATTGTTGGCCCACCTCTTCTTGTCACTGTTGGCATGCTTGTCATCTTAGCATTGTTGGTGCACTTCTTCTTGTTATTGTTGGCATGCTTGTCATCTTAGCATTGTTGGTGCACTTCTTCTTGTTATTGTTGGCATGCTTGTCATCTTAGCACAGTTGGCACACTTCTTGTCATTGTTGACCTGCTTGTCATCTTAACATTGTTGGCCCACCTTTTCTTGTTATTGTTGACCTACTTGTCATTTTAGCACTGTTGGCTAACCTCTTCTTGTTTTTGTTGGCCTGTTTGTCTATTGCTGGCCCTCATCTTTTTATTGTTGGCCTGCTTTTCGTATCATTGTTGACCCACCTCTTCATGTCATTGTTGGCCTGTTTGTCATTGTTGGCCCACATCTCTTTTCATTGTTTGCCCGTTTTTCATACTATTGTTGGCCCACATCTTCTCATTGTTGAACTGCTTGTCATATCAGCATGGCCGGCCCACATCTTCTTCTCAATTTTGACCCGGTTGTCATCTTAGCATTGCTGATCCACCTCTTCTTGTCATTGTTGACCTACTTGTCATGTTATAATTGTTGACTTACCTCTACTCGTCATTGTTGCCCTGCTTCACATTTTAGCATTGTTGGTCCATTGTTTCTTGTCATTGATGACCTGCTTGTCATCTTAGCATTGTTGGTCCTTTTTTCTTCTCGCTGATGACCTGCTTGTTATATTATTGTTGACCCATCTCTTCTTGTCATTGTTGACCTGCTTGTCATGTTATTGTTGGCCCACCTCTTCGTGTCATTGTTGACCTTGTCATCTTCGCATTGTTGGCCCATCTCTTCTCGTCATTGTTGACCTGCTTGTCATCTTAGCATTGCTGGGTCATTTTTTCTTGTCATTGCTGGCCTGCATGTCATGTTATTGTTGGCCCACCTTTTTGTCATTGTTGGCCTGGTTGTCATCTTAGAACTGTTGGCCTATATCTTCTTGTCACTGTTGGCCTGCTTGTCATTTTACCATGGTTGGCCCACCTCTTCTTGTCATTGTTGATCTGCTGTGTTATCTTAACATTGTTGGCCCACCTCTTCTTGTCAATGGTTGACCTGCTTGTCATATTATTGTTGGCCCACCTCTTCTTGTCATTGTTGACCTGCTTGTCATATTATTGTTGGCCCACCTCTTCTTGCCATTGTTGACTTGCATATCATGTTATTGTTGGCCCACTTCTTCTTGTCATTGTTGGCCCACTTTTCATATTATTGTTGGCTTACCTCTTCTTGTCAGTGTTGGACTGCTTGTCATATTTTTGGCCCACATCTTATTGTCATTGTTGGCCTGCTGGTCATTCTACCATGGTTGGCCCACCTCTTCTTGTCGTACTTTTTCATTTTACTATCGTTGTTTTCTCTGGCTTTTCTTGTTTCATTTTGCTTTGTTTTCTGTTGTATTGTTGTCATTTTTTGTTTTTTGTTTTGTTTTTGTTGGTTCAGTTGCATTCCTTTCTGTTTTGAATTTCCTTCGTTTGTCGCTGGTTTTTGTTTTCTTCTGTTTTTTTTTCTTACTTTGTTTTGTTTCCCTTATTTTTTGTTGTCGTTTTGTGCTTTTCTCTATCCTTTTCTTGTTGTTATTCTTGTTTCTGTTACTCTTGGTTTCTGTTGGTGTCGTTCTTTTTTTTATCCTTTTATTTGTCTGTTGTGTTTTGCTTTTTTTGTCTTCTTTTACTTTGCCTTCTTTTGTTTTGACGTATTGTTGTTAATGTTTTCGTTTTCGTTTGCATTGTTGTGTTCCGATGCTTTGTTGTCTTCCTTTGTTTTTCTTTGTTGTTGTCGTTCTCTTTGTTTCGTCTTCTTTCATTTTGTCATCTTTCGCTTTTTCTTCTTTTGTTTTATTTTCGTTTTTGCTTTGTCTTATTCTGCTCTGTTGTCATTTCTAGCTTGCTTTTCTTATTTGCTGTTTGTTGTCGTCATCGTTGTTGTTGCAGATTTTCTGTATCGTTTTGCTTTGTTGTTTTTCTTTTTTCTTTGCAATTCTTATCAGTTGTGTTTTGCTTTTATTGTGATATATTTTGTTGTTTTCATTTACTCTGTCTTTTCATTGTTTTCGGTGCTTTGTTTTCCAGTGTTGTATTTTTTATTTTGTTGTCTTTGGTTTTGTTGTTTGTTATTTTATTCTGTTTTGCTGTTCTTGTACTTTGGTCTCTTCTCTTAGTTTTGTTGTTGGAGGTGTTATTTTTGTTTTGCTCTTTTTTGTTGTGGTTTTCTTTTCCTTCGTTTTTTTTTTCTTATTCATTGTGTTCCTTTCCTTTGTTGTCTTGCTTTATTGCTTTTGTTTTCACTTTGTCTTCTTTTACTGTACAATATATTGTCTTGTTCTAGTTTGTTGAGTTCTTTAGCTTGGATGTTTCTTTCAGATTGTGTTCTTTTCCTTTTTCGTCTTTTGCTTTGTCACATTCTATTCTCTTGCTTTGCTGTATTCATTTACTTTTGTGCTTTTTTAAAATTGCTTTTCTGTCGGGTGATATCTTGTCATTGTTGTTGTTTTGCTTTGTTTCCTTCTTGTTCTTCGTTGCCTTCTTCTGTGTTTTTTTTTTTTAAGTTTCTGTCTTCTTTCGTTTGATATTTTTGTGCTTTGTCGTTTTATTTTGTTGTCTTCCTTTGTTTTGTTATTTCTTTTCATTTGCTATTTTCTTTTCCATTGTTTTTGTTTGCCTTGAAATTTTGTTTTGCTTTATTGTTTTCTTTTGTTTTCTTTTATTTGCTGTTTTCTTTGCTTTGTTGTCTTTTATCTTTTTGAAATTCATCTTTTGTTTTTTTCCTTTGATGTCTTTTTTCCTTTGTCTTCTGTTTTCTTGCTTTTGTCTTTTTCTGTGTTTTTGTTTTCTACTTTTGTTTTCTTTCGATCTGATGTTTTCGTTTGCTTTGCTGTCTTCGTTTACTTTGGTTAACTCTTGTGTTAGCCTTTGCTTTTATTGTATTGTCAGTCTGCTTTCTTTCTCTCTTTCTTTGTTGCCTTTTCGTATTTTGTTGTCTTGTTGTCCTGTTTTCTTTTGCTTTTGCTGTTTTCCTTTACTTAAGTGACTTCTTTTGCCTCGTCTTTCCATTTGTTGTTTTCGTTCGTTTACATAGTTGTTGGGTTTTGCTATTGTTCCTTTCTTTTGTTCAGTTCTTTTATTTTGCTGTTTGCTTTTTTTTGTTTTGGTTTTGTTTTGTTTTGGCTTCGTCGTCTTCTTTGGCTGTTTTTTGTCATTTTATCTCATCTTTTGCTTTTTTCTTTCCTCGTTTTTGCCTTGTCCTCTGCGTCTTTCTTTGTCTACTTTTGTATTTTTTGCCGTTTTGTTTTGTTTCTCTGGGTCCTTTTGCCTTGTTACATTGTCTTTCTGTGCTGCTTTCTTGTTTTTTGTTTTGTTTTGTGTGTGTGTGTGTGTGTGTGTGTGTGTGTGTGTGTGTGTGTGTGTGTGTGTGTGTGTGTGTGTGTGTGTGTGTGGTGTGTGTGTGTGTGCGTGTTCTCGTTTGTTTTCACTTTTTTTGTCGATGCGTCCTTTTCACCTGATTTTCTGTTACTGTTTGCCTTGTTGAGCCTCTTTGGTTTCGTTAGTTCAATTTTTGTTTTGTTTTCTGTTTTTTTTAAAGCCTTTTTTGCTTTGTGTTCTTTTTCTGTTTTGCCATTTTCTTTCTTCGCCTCGTCGTGTTTTCTTCTGTTGTCCTCTTTTATTGTTGTCCTCTTCTGTTTTGATATTTCTTCTGCTTCCTTTGTCTTTTTCATTTTATGATAATTTTTTTAGCCTTTTTTTGTTGTTCAGGTGTTGTATGGTAGTGCTCTTTTGTTTACTTGGTTTGCTTGTTTTCTTTTCATTTGGTTATCTTGGTTGTTTTTTTTTCGTCTTCTTTCGTCTTCGTACTTTTTGGTGTAGTTTTTAATAAATCTTTTTTCATATTTGTTTTGTTTTTAAATCTTCTATTGCTTTGTGCTCTTTTCTTTGCTGTCGTCCTTCGCCTGATCTTTTTTCTCTTTTCTTATACTTTTTGTTTTCTTCTGTTTTCATTTTGTTGGCATTGCTATCGCTTTCCCGTGTTGTCTTTCTGTCTTTTTTTTTTGTTGGCTTTGTTTTCTTCGGTCCTATAGGTGTCATTTTTTAAAATTTTGATTTGTTTTTTACTTTTGTTCTCCTTCGGTTTTGTTGTTTGTTTTAGTTCGTTTTTTATCAGTTGTGGTCTTTTGCTTTGATTTGTTGTTGTTGCTGCTGTCATTGTTTTCGTTTACTCTGTTGTCTCCTTCTCTTGGTTGTTCTTTTCCTTTTTGCTCTGTCTTTTTTGTTGTAGCCGTTTTTCCTTGTCGTCATCTCTGCGTTTATTGTTTTCATTTTTTTCTTTTTTGTCGATGCGTTTATTTCAGCTGGTTTTCTGTTACTGTTTGCCTTGTTTTTCCTCTTTGGTTTCGTAAGTTCAATATTTGTTTTGTTTTTGTTTGTGTTTCTCTTTCTTTGAAGCCTTTTTTGCTTTGAGTTCTGTTTCTTTTACCATTTTCTTTCACCTCGTGGTCTTTTGTTTAATTCTCTCTTCTTTTATTGTTGCTCTCTTTTGCTTTGATGTCTTCTTCTGCTTTGTTGTCTTTTTGTTTCTTTTCTTTGTATTCGTCTTCTTTTGCTTTGTTGTGTGTTGCTTTGTTGTCCTTTACGTGTTCTTTTCGTTTTGCTGATTTCTTTTCTTGTTTTTTGCCTTGTCTTTTTGTTTTTCTTCGTCTTCTTTCTTTTTTTTTTTGCCGTTTGTTTTGTGTCTCTTGAGTTCTTTTGCCTTGTTATATTGTGGGTTTTTTTTTTGTTTCTTTTGTTTTTTCGATGCGTTCATTTCAGCTGGTTTTCTGTTAATGTTTGCCTTGGTTTTCCTCTTTGGTTTCGTTAGTTCAATATTTGTTTTGTTTTTGTTTGTGTTCTCTTTCTTTGAAGCCTATTTTGCTTTGAGTTCTGTTTCTTTTACCATTTTCTTTCACCTCTTTGTCTTTTGTTCTACTGTCTTCTTTTATTGTTGCTCTCTTTAGCTTTGATGTTTCTTCTGCTTCTTTTGTCTTTCTTTTTATTTATTATTATGTTGGTTTTCTTTTGCCTTTTTCTTGTTTTGGTGTTGTCTTGTAGTGCTCTTTTTGTTTACTTGGTTTGCTTGATTTTCCTTTCGTTTGGTTTGCTTGGTATTTCTTTCGTCTTCTTTTATTTGATAGTCGTACTTTTTGTTGCATTTGTTAATCGTTTTTTTCCCTTATATTTGTTTTGTTTTTAAAATCTTCTTTTGCTTTGTGCTCTATTTCTTTGCTGTCGTCTTCCCCCGTGTCTCTTTAATCTTTTTCGTTTTTCTTTTTTTTTTTTTCTTTTTCTGTTTTCTTTCACTTTTTTCTTCTACTTTCATTTTGTTGACTTTGTTATCTTTTTCCTGTGTTGTCTTTTTATTTTGTCTTTTTGTGACTTTGATTCCTTCTCCTATATGTCATTTTTTTGTTTGTTTTTTTGTTTCTACTTTCATTCTCTTCCACTTCTGTTGTTTCTTTTATTTATTTATTTTTTTCATTTGTGGTCTTTTGCTATACTTTGTTGTTGCTGCTGTCATTGTTTTCTTTTACTCTGTTGTCTCCTTTTGGTTGTTCTTTATTCTTTTCGTTCTGTCTTTTTTGTTGTAGCCATTTTTCTTTGCCGTCATCTCTGCGTTTATTGTTTTCATTCTTGTTGTTTTTGTTTGCAGTGTTTCAGTGCTTTGTTATGTTTTCTTACTTTCTTGTTCTTTTTTCGTTGTTTTCTTTTTATTGGTCTTTTATTTTTTTCTTTTGATTTCTCTTCTTCTCCTGTTTTTGTGACTTCTTTTGCTTTGTCTTCTCCTGGTGTGGTCTCTTTTTTACTTTGTCATCGTCTTCTTCTGCTTCATTTTTTGCTCTGCCTTTTTTGTGCTTCGTTGTCTTTTCCTTGTTTTCTTTTCAATTTCTTTGGCCTTTGTAGTTTTCATTTTTCATTTTGTCGTTCTCTTTTGTTTTGCTGTCTTATCCTGTATCTTCTTCTCTTATTTGTTGTTTAATTTTAGTTGACGTTTTTTCTCTTGTTGTTTTCTTTGGCTTTTCTTGCTTTATCTTGCTGTGTTATCTTCTTTATTCATTTTCGCAATTTTGATTGGCCTGGCATGAATGTCTTCTTTTGCTTTTGTCGTCTCTTGTGTTCTTGCTGTTTTTATGTGCTTTCATTGTTATCTCATGCTTTTGACTTTCATTTCCATTAGTTTTTTCCTTGTTTTTCTTTCGCTTCTAAGATTTGTTTACTTTATTTGTTGTTTTTGTCGTTGTGTATAGTTTTTCCTTTTTCCGTCTTCTGTTGTCATTTTATTTTTTGCCTATGCTGTTTCTTTTCATTTTCTTTTGATATACTTTTTGATTCTCTTCTTTTCCTTTTTTGCTTTCTTGTAGCCTTTTTGTTTGTCTTCTTTCATGTTTTGCTTTGTTGTTTTTGTATGTTTTTGTTTTGCTTTGCTGTGTTCCTTTGCTTCGTTGTGTTATATTGCTTCGCTGCTGTTTCTTGTGCTTTGTTTTGTTTTCTTTTTAATTGGTCTTCTCTCGTTTTGTCTTGTTCTTTCTTCCCTTTTTTAAACCTTTATTTGCTCTGTGTGTGTGGGGGGGGGGGGGGTGGTGGAATGTTTGCCATATTCGTTTGCCTTGTCTTCCTTTGTTTTCGTATCCTCGTTCGCTCCATTGTCATTTTTACTTGTAGTCTTCTTGTACTTTTTGCCTTGTCTTGCTTCGCTTCGTTGGTTTCGTTAATTTGCATTTTTGTTTTGTTTTTGTTTTTAAGCATTCTTTTGCTCTATGTTCTTTTTCTGTTGCTGCCTTCTGTCGCCTCGTTGTCTTCTTTTATTTTGCTGTCTTCTCTTGTTTTGTTGTCTTCTTTCAATGTTGTCTTCTGCTTTGGTGTGTTCTTCTGCTTTGCTGCTTCGTTTGTTTTGTCCTTTTTCTATTGTGTACTCTTTTGCTTTGTTGCCTTCTTCACTTATGTTGTTTTCTTTTGCTTCGTTTCTTTTCATGTCTTCTCTTGCGGCTTTTTCAAAAAACATTCTGCTTTGTTCTGTTCTTTTCCTTTGTTGTTTTATCTTGTTTTGATGCTTTTTTGTTGCTTTTTTATACTTATTTCACGTTTCGTTGTTTCCTGTTACTCTTCTCTATTCGTGTGTGGTTTTGCTTCAGTGTCATCTTTTCCTTCGTCATCTTCCTTTGCATTGTCGTCATTTCCTGTTCTTCTCTTGCTTTGTTTTCTCCTATTCTTCTTCTTTTTTTCTTTTGGCTTTCGTTTTGTTCTTTAGCTTTTGATCCTACCTTTTCCTTTGTCGATTTCTTCTAGTTTGTAACTTTCTCTCATTATCTTTTCTTTGTTTTTCCTATCAGGCAAGTTCTTTGTTGCTTTTGTTGTTGTTGTCCCTTGTCGCTGTTGTTATATATGTCTCGTTTTTCTCGTCTTTCCTGTGGTGACAAATTTATTTCGTAGTTATTGTTGTTGTTGGTTGGTTGTTTGCTTTATTCGTGTGTTCCTTTGTTCTGATTTTTCCTGTTTTGTTTTGCTCTCATTCATTTCTTCTGTATAGCCTCTTTGTTCTTGTGATGACTGTCAGTGAGTTCACTAGTGTTTTTGTTTTTTGCGTTTCTGACGTTTCTTATTATATTCACTGTTGATAGTGTTTGTTAGCTTTTGTTAGTATTTTTTTTCTAACCTGTTCCTGTTGTGTTCTCGTTCCCTTTGTCCTTGCAGGTGGTTTGATGCAATGCGTATTGCATCACCAGATTATCTCACGACCTCTCTCATAAATCTGAAACAAACAGAAAACAAAGCGATTGCTGAACATCCAAAAATGCCGAGAAAAACTAACAAACAGAAAAACAAACAAGCAGCTTGATAAATGCATAAGAAATAAGGAAACTGATAGTTTTTCTTATACGAACTATAGAAATAGATGTGTTAATTTGATTTCCACGTTTTTATGTCCCGTTTCATTCCCCGTTGTAAAACTTGTTTCAACTGACTGAAATAACGGCAGAGCACGAAAAGAAACCCACTAATTAAGTCATTTAAGCAATTTCATTTCTACTCTGTCTCTCTTCTCCCTCTCTTTTTCACACACACACACACACACACACACACACACACACACACACACACACACACACACCACACACACACACACACACACACACACACACGACAGAAGAAATAGTCGGTTTTTTTAGATTCTGTCACCACACCTTTATATCATGATCTAAATATAGAACAATAGAGCGTGTTTGCTTCAATGCTGCTCGAAGTGGTATGCTTCTATATTACACATGTGCCTTCTCTTTTCGAACCAGTTTTAAATGAGTGATGCCCTAAGTATCCCACCACCACCACCCTTTTCTTATCACCGGCAGTCCTGGATAGACATATCTCTCAACTATTGTTTTAAAGTATGGCTACCTCCCTTCACATCTCAGTGTGTTGAAGCCAAAAGCACTAAAAGATTAAAACCCCTTTGTTCAAAGGCCTGTAACGTTGAATGCCCATGGAAATTTTGTTTTCTCTTTTGTTACTGTTGTTCAGTGCTACTGCTATTTGACAAGTCTTGTGGCGAAGTTTTTTTTTTGAGTTGGCTGAATCAACTTAAACAGTATCTTACAGAAATCAGCTACACGTTCATTCATTCAGGACAATGTTCAACATCCCGTAGAATCTTGTCTGGAAACCTGATGGTGACACCGAAAAACATTTCAAAGTCAGTAAATAGAGTTTTCTAACTTTGTCCAATTTGTTTGATCCTCATATTTTTAGAGGAGTGCAAAAGAATAGGCTAAATGTTGGCATGAAACACATAACAATAAATCTTACAAATCAATTCTTTGTGATCTTAGAAAAAAGAAAGCTTTTATCTGACTGACTGCAGCAGCCACTTTTTTAACATCTAAATGATCTGTACCTATTTAGGACTTACCGAATTAAACATTAAACACGTAAGAAAGCAGCATCTTTTAGCTATTCCTAATTTCTCGTTCTTGGAACGAACCTTTGCCAATTAAACAACCACTGCCATCCCCCCCCCCCCAAAAAAAAGTAAATAAACCGCATTTTCAACAGACTATGGTCTACATTTGCCTGCATTGACGTTAACGTTAAATTTGATCTGCTTCCGGCTCGTAACAAGGATGTTTGCATAATTTCGTATAGCCGAGGATTTTGCCGATATCAAACTACACAATTCCATATGTGTTTTGTTTGTGTCATTTTTCGATTGTTTGCTAGTTTATTTCTTCGTTTGCTTCTTCGTTTGTTCATTTTTGCAACTGATTAAGCAACCAGAAAGTGATCCAGTTTTATCACACGTTTGTTCTGAGCGACTGATGGCTAACGATTCTACATGTGCTGACGCCAAAAATAGAAGTGATCAACGGCACCTGACATACGAATAACACCCAAATGAAGCTGACAACATAGCCCTTAAACGTGAATCAATCAAAATGACAATACAGAAAAGTCATATTGAGCACTGTGCTGCGTACATCAAATAACTTAAAACAAAAACCTAAATATTCAACTGAACACTTGGGCATTAAGGACAACCATACTAATTAACTGAAATTCTTAGTGACAATAAATAGATAGATTATAAATAAATAAATGAATACATAAATGAATAATAAATAAATAAACAAATAAATAAATAAAAGCTTCAAAATTGACGAGATCAACGGAATTATAACTGTCTGAAAACTGTTTGCATAAGGCCATTTTGGCACGCGTTCTGATACCCGAGAATTGTCCCTATCTTCATTGTCCTCAGCTTTGGAAATGTGAAGGTTTTGATGTTTGATCTTCAAAAAGTTTCCATTTAGCGACGGATAGAATTCAGAAGAACTAAACTGACATTGAATATTTCCAAGTCATAACTGTTTATATTGTTTTCCAAACATCACAATCTTGGGGTTGTATGATAGGTGCAGACACAGAAAAATGTTTTTTGTCGGTATGAAACAAACACAACATCGATTGATCCATTACGGTGGGATTATCATTTCAGCCGTTCATATATGATTTCATTTAAATTTTCAGTTTCAAATTCAATTCTGGTTTCTCAAGATGGCGTCTGCTCGCTGGGAATAAATTCCGTCTACACCAATGCCACGGATGCCAGGCGATAGGTATAAGATTCAAAATGACCGTGGCACAAGCCACAGACATGTGCATATACCCTACAGGCTGACAAGATCTTGAGGTCTTTAGTGTCTAGGTCAAAATCAGTGTCTCTGAAACAACTCATTGTATTGCAAGGAAAAGTTTCAGTTAGCCAGGTAAACTATTCACACATCTAAACCCTAACAAAGCTCAATCTTATAATTAAAACGTTTTCTTGCTTTTTGACGAAAGCAGAATGTAATGGTAAAATGGAACTATCTTATATCTATTCAAATGAAGTAATACATCTACACACATATGTACATATATACATATATATATATCTATATATATATACATTATATATATACATATCTATATCTCTCTCTCTCTCTCTCTCTCTCTCTCTATATATATATATATATATATATATATATATATATATATATATATATATATATATATATATATGTGTGTGTGTATGTATATATGTATGTATATATAGTTCATGCGTTGTGTGTGTGTATGTGCGTGTGTTGTGTGTGTGTGTGTGTGTGTGTGTGTGTGTGTGTGTGTGTGTGTGTGTGTGTGTGTGTGTGTGTGAGTGTGTGTGCGCGCGCGCGCGCGTGGAAAAAGCGTATGTTATTCTTTGCTCAGATAAAAGTACGACTAAATCTCTTCTCATGACGAACATTTTGCTGAAGCCAAGCAAGCAAAACAAAGCCGTTCCACTCAGGCTCCTCTATTGTTGAATGGCCAATACTGTTTTGTTTTCTGGCTTGTTTGGTTTCTGTTGTCTAGTGATACTGTTGTTTGCCATACCCAGTAAGGAGTCTGTTTTGATCCACCTGAACCAACCTTAACCAGTATCTTTACTGAAATGAAATAAATGTATATACACACAGGGCCCAATCCAAGATCTTGCATTATCTTGTTTGGAGACCCAATACTAACATCACGAGCCATTTTAAAGCCGGAATGTGTACATTTTTTATGTTGTTGTACAATTCATTGAATACCCAGATTTTAGACGAGTGCAGAAGTACTCTAGACTTTGCCAGTGCAAAAGGTTTTACGCAGTTTCAGGGAGTCTGCCAGGTAAATGCTGGCAGATTTGGGTGGAGCGCTTATGGGGTTATCGGAGTGTGATGAATACCTCTTAAACAAACACAAACTCAAAAAGAAAAGGTTGAACTGTTTCATTAAATATTTTATAAAAAATCTTGCAACTTTGGAAATAAAATTCTGTGTATTTTCTAAAAGCTTTTATCAGACCATTCAGAGCTTCTTCTCTTTTCTTACGTCAAAGGATCTGTACTTATTTTGAGGCATATGTTAATCAAACGATTAAACGCCTCAGATAGCAGTATTTGCCAACAACGTTGAATTTCGTTTTAACTAATATATAGTTCTTTTTATGTTAGAGCAAAACAAGAAAAACTAGCATACAATGTCTTGATATCATTATCGACAACTGTCAGCACTGACCTTTATTTGGAATTTGATATATTTCTAGCTTAATTTAAGGATGTTAATCCGATTTTGTAAACTTAAGGGGGTTGCTGATATTGAGCTACACCGATCTTGTGTGTGTGTATGTGTGTGTGTGTGTGTGCGTGCGTGCGTGTACGTGTGTTTTGTGTGTGTGTGTGTGGTGTGTGTGTGTGTGTGTGTGTGTGTGTGTGTGTGTGTGTGTTGTCGTGTGTATGTGTATGTCGTGTGTGTGTGTATGTCGTGTGTGTGTGTGTGTGTGTGTGTGTGTGTGTGTGTGTGTGTGTGTGTGTAGCAGCTGACATGAACATCAGCATAACCAGTCACTGATCTGATTGTATCACGTTTTTTTGTTTTCAATAACTACTCATTTAATGTGTGCTGATGCCAAAGTCTACATGCATGCGGAATGGTCAGCGCTACCTGACCGTATGTGAATGAAACCGACATCATAACCTTTAGAACGTAAACTTTTCAATATGACAAGATCTGAAAGGAAAGATCCTAGTCATAGTTCTACCGTTTATGCTAAAGAACCGTTAAACAAAAACGAGCTGAATGTTCAGCGAGTGTTGGTGCATTTAGACTAAACGCAATGACAAATTCAATATGCGCTTACGTCACTGGCACAATGTGATAAAGATCCAAAATGATCACAGCACAAGCTTTTAAGCTGCACATAAACCCACGAGCTGGCCAGGTCCTGAGGCCTTAACTAGATAGTTCTAAAGCCACAGG
This sequence comes from Monoplex corrugatus, assembly GCA_030674185.1. Taxonomy (NCBI): domain Eukaryota; kingdom Metazoa; phylum Mollusca; class Gastropoda; order Littorinimorpha; family Ranellidae; genus Monoplex; species Monoplex corrugatus. The sequence goes on along the minus strand of CM060314.1, from coordinate 32,828,603 downwards.
GCCGTATGTTAATGAGGTGACAGAGACCTCTACTTTTCCCGGCGCCAGCACCACGAGGGCGGCGCCCATCCCATCTCCCTCTATTCAAACTCATATTCATATTCATATTTTTTTTAATAAGACTTGAGAAATACAAGAAGGCTAACTGGTCTTCAAGTGGTGGGACCTGGGAAATCAACCTATCTCTCCACTGTTTTACACCAAGGCAGCCGGGCAACGCCCTGCTCTTCACGATTCTCAACTGTCCTGGGATCTTAAGCGTGTGCAGCCAGAAGGCATACGGTTGCAGCTCGTTTTTCATCCCCTTCCGAAGTATTAGACGTTCAGTTCGATTTTCCAGTCAAACTGAGGAGAAAGGTCAAGGCCTCTATCTGGAGGGAACCTGGAATCTCGAGTTTAATTATTGGCAGGCAGATGTCTGAACCATTCTGTCACTCTTTTCTCTAAACATGCATACATGCATACATGCATATATACATACATATATGCATACATACATACATAAATAAAGAAAAAAGGAAAGAAAGACAAAGAAAGACAAAGAAAAAAAAAAAAAAAGAAAGAAAGAATGAGAACGGAAAGAAAGGAAAATAAAAAAAAACAAACATAAAAAGCCTGAAAATGAACAAACATTACAAGATCAGCAGAGGCACAAATATCAACAAATTGTTCATCAAAAAAACTTTGACCAGATTTCTGATGCTGTAAGGAACAAACAATATTTTTTTTCCATGTTCACTGTTCCTAGTTTCCAAAATGTAAACGTTTTTCTTAACGCTGGCCGATTTCTGAAGCCCCACTTAGCATCAGACAGAATTAAGGCGAATCCAAGAACCGAGAGAACACTGTTCGACATTTCCACATCATAGCCGTTTTCCAGACAGAGAAGAGTAGGATTATATGTTAAGTACACACCCATAAAAGAAATGCTTTAACCTTATGCAACAAAGTATAAAATTGACTTATCCGTTATTGTGAGAAAATGAGTCTTTTCTTCGAAATATGATTGCATTCAGTTTTTTACTCTCGGTGTCAGTTTCATCGTAAATGTCTCAGGATGGCGTCTGCGCGGTGTTTATGACTTCCATCTGCACTGACACCACAAATGTCAAGTGACAGGCTTAACTAAAAGATACAAAATGATCATGACGTTTGTTGTGATTCTACGCTTGTTGGAAAGGTCTTGAGATCCTACTTATGAAATGTATTGCTTTGAATCAATGTGTTCCAAACAACATTGACTGCATGCACTGTAGTGAAATGTTTCAGTCAGCCAGACAAACCATGGCCACATTTTACAGCTTAGAAATATAAAACAACGTTTTACCCTCAAGAAAACGTTTTTTGTTGTTGTTTTTTTTCTGGGCGTCAAAGCAGAACCTAATGAAACAAGTATCGCATGCGAATATTTCGTTTAAACTGAAATCAAACAGCACATATGGCTACATATGCATCACTACATTAAATGTCCATCACTGTGTTAAATGTCCATCACTATATATTAAATGTTCTTCATCACTGTATTAAACGATTTAGTAACAATAGATCATGCTTATGTTCTTACATGCCGGTTTCGTTTACAATGGGTTAAGATGAATAATAATAATAATAATAATAATAATAATAGTGCATTTATAGAGCGCTTTCCGAAACCTCAAAGCGCTTTACATCAGTAAACCATACATATATAAACCAAATAACAGGCTACAATACAAACAAACTCATCAAAAACTATCCACAGGAAATCAACAACCACACAGACACACCAAATAATCTCTCTCCCTCTCACCCCCTCCCCGCCCACCCCTCTCCCCCATTTTCAAACACACACACACAACACCCACACACACACAGCCACACATCACACACACACACACACACACACACACACACACACACACACACACACACACACACACACACACACACACACACTGGCATACACCCCATTGTGCACAATTTCATCCAGAATGTCAAGCAGGATCAACCCACTAGCCAAAATCAGGAAAAACACTGTTTAAAGAAGTAAGTTTTTAAACTTGTTTTGAAAGATGGTAGAGTTTTAGAGTGGCGGACGGACTGAGGCAACAAGTTCCATGTCTGAACAGCAAAAACTGCAAAGGCTCTACCACCGTGAGTTTCTCTGTTATATTTTGGCACACGAAACTTCTTGTCATCCACAGAAGAGCGGAGTGATCGAGAAGGTACGTAGACAGTCAAGAGTTCAGAGAGATAGTCAGGAGCAGTTCCAGAAATGATGTGATAACAAAGGCAGCAAATCTTGTATTTTATTCTTTGTTCAACCGGGAGCCAGTGCAGTGTCTGAAACAGGGGTGTGCAGTGCTGTGACCTACGTGCCTTGAAGATGAGTTTAGCTGCAGAGTTCTGAACTTGTTGCAAATGTTTGAGATGTTTCTGAGGGCAACCCGCAAGGAGTGAATTGCAATAATCTAACCTAGACAGAATGCATGCAGTAACTAACGTCTTGGTTGCGTCTAATGTAAGGTAGTGTCTAATAGAATTAATGCGTCTAAGTTCGATGTATGCAGCCTGACATGTTTTGATGATGTGCTGGTGCATGGAGAGATTATGGTCAAAGACAAAACCGAGGTCACGAACGCAATCAGAAAAAGCAATAGCGGTATTACCGACAGTAATAGTGGAAGGCAGAGAAGAAATATCTGCAGGCAATGGAGAAACACGAAGGGCTTCAGTCTTGTCATCATTCAACTTAAGTCGATTTTCATACATCCAGGATTTTACTTCAGAAACGCAGTTCTGAAGAGACTGAACTAGATGATCGTAGTTAGAAGGAGAATCAGTATGATTGAGCTGGGTATCGTCCGCATACATTTCATGACGGATGGAATATGAGTCAATAAGGTGGGTCAGAGGAGAAGTATACAATATGAAAAGCACAGGACCCAGAACAGAGCCTTGAGGCACGCCAAAATCCAAAGGCAGCTCAGAAGATTTGTTTCCGTCGACAAGTACGGTTTGCTTTCTTTCTGAAAGATAAGATCGAAACCAGTGTAAAGCAGATTTTTGAATTCCAAAGTTGTTTTCCAAACGGGAAAGCAAAATTTCATGGTCAATAGTATCGAAAGCAGCTGAAAGATCCAAAAGGAGAAGAATAGAAATTTTGTTTTGATCCAGGGAGGTCAAAAGATCATTGAGAATACGAAGCAGAACAGTTTCTGTGCTGTGCCCTGGCCTGTAAGCGGATTGGTGAGGACTAAGGAGGTTATGGGATGAGAGATGGGAGAAAAGTTGGTCTAGAATCAGACGTTCAAGCAGTTTAGAAAGAAATGGAAGATTGGAAATCGGTCTGTAATTTTTCAGGTCATTTTTGTTGAGGTTAGATTTTTTCAGCAAGGGCTTAACAATGGCAGTCTTAAATTCACGGGGAACAATTCCAGTGGTAATAGACTGATTCATGATGTTTGTAATGGTCGGCAAGAGAAGATCCACATGTTGAAAGAGAAGTTTGGTTGGAATGGGATCAAGTTCACATGATTTAGGGGGAGTCTTAAGAATGGTCTTCCGGACAAGGTCTTCAGAAACTGGAATGAAATTTACAAGTGGTGAGCCAGAAAACGACACAGTGTTTGAACCAGTACTTTGAAATGGTGGAAAACTGTCACGGATCTTGAGAATTTTCTTATGGAAAAAATCGGCAAAAATGTGTGGGAGCAGTTTGACATCGGACACAGTGGGAAGAGACACAGGTTTGATTTTTCCAAGAAGCGAGGACATATTGTGAAAGAGTTGTTTACAAGTGGTAGAACTGGACACTAGCGAAGAATAAAAAGCTGTTTTCGCGTCGTGTACGCAATCTGCAACCGTTTGCTTTGCTGCGTCATAGATTTGTTTGTGTACTGTTAACCGTGATGACTGCCAACAGCGCTCGGCACGCCTACGCTCTCTCTTCAGCTGACGAAGCTGATCAGCGACAGCGCCGTACCACGGGGTAGGCTTTCCGTCCCGGACTAGTAAGTATAAACATCATACAAAACTAGTGACTGTATTACGCACCTTTTATGGAATAGTGTGAGATGACAGCTGTAAGGACGTGAAGTATAATGGTCGGGGTCTTTATTATTCTCGGTGCTGGACGATGAACACAGCTGTGGGGCTGTGTGCGACATTGTGTCGGGTCTAGGACATGCTGATGTAGACGTCAGTCTGCACAAACATCCAATAAATGTTAATGCAAGTCAATGGATGGCCTGAAAATATAACACACACATGCGCGCGCGCGCGTGCGCACAGGCATGCCCTCTCTCTCTCTCTCTCTCTCTCTCTCTCTCTCTCTCTCTCTTTCTCTCTCCTATTAGACAAGCCCGTTTACCTCATGTAAGCACATCAGTCGATGATGCTATTACAGATGCAGATATCAATGAAATACTGTAAAAAGCAAATCTGCTTGTATGTGAATACAAGTCTGGATAAGCAATTTTGATTTGAGTGCAAATGCCAATGTCTAGTGGCTTGTGGAAACGTAAAACCTTAACAAGCACTTCCTCCAAGGATGGAGTATGCACGGTGTAGGTTAGTAGTAGCAGCAGTAGTAGTAGTAGTGCAGTAGTAGTAGTACTAGTAGTAGTGCAGTAGTAATGGTAGTAGTAGTAGTAGCGCTATTTTTGTTTAACGCCCAGCCGACTGTTTAGAGCCATATCAAAACAAAACCCCGACAGAACAAAAGAAAAAAGGAAAGAAAAGAAAATCAAGTAGGACCTACACATATCAGTGCATTCGCGCACATAATTTAAAGAGATGCCCTGGCGTTGACCACTCCGTTCCCAATTTATCACGCAGGGGATTTAGCACAAGCAGACACTATGACATATAAAATCGGGCCGAAATGACCTAAAATTGCTTTCACATATCTCATTTCCCCAGAGCGAAAACGTACCTAATACATGTACCCAATATCAATCCTAAGAGAAAGTACGTAAGATCTTATTAAACACATACAATTAAATGGAGCAGCAAGGTAGAAAATGATAGGAAGAAATGGCAGAAAGCAAAGAACAAGGCAGAAACAAAGTGTGACAAAAGGATGATATTTCTAGCACAGAATTTCCAGAACGTGGGGATATTATTTATACTAAAAGACCCCCAGCATCCCCAGTGTAATTAAAGCAGCGAGTATATATCGCATACAAGAAAATCAGAACGACACAAAAACGTAGGAAATATCTAATAGTACTTTTATCTTGCAAACTGAGAAAGCATAGTCAAGTGTGGTCAGCTTGCCTAACAGCTCAAGTTCTCAGTGTTCCGTCATTTATTTTTTAAAATTGATTGCATATAATGTGCAGCAGCAAGGACAACCGAGTTCTTATTGTAACATTAGACAAGAACGAATTATGATGATGTGATGTGATACAATAACATTACTACTACACTACTACTATACTACTACTATTACTACTACTAATGGGCATACATTCGTTGGCTGTCTACGCTACTACTAAAGTGCTGCTAATTGTTGAAGTTAATGGTCTGAACGAGCCTTGTTGGGGATTTGGGTGGATCGCATATGGAGCTGTCCGAACGCAGTGTATCCTTTTTTAAATAACTTCAATAACGCCAACAATTAGTCTAGCATGTAAGTCTTGATTAGTGTAACGCGTGTCCACCCTAGCTAAGACTAACACAATACAGTCCTACCTTGCTTTGTGTTGTGGCCACGTTCGCTTGGTTGCTCTCTGTCATACATAAATGTGACTTACTGTCTTTAGTTCTTTGACATACTATCTCGTCACACAGCAAGCGTAGACTCAGTGCCCGGGCTGTGAGAAGCAGAACCTGAAGGTCTGTCGGCAAGAAGCAGAAATTACGACGCAAAGAGTATGCTACAGGCAGTGTGAAATGTGACTGTCAAGATGGCTGCTTGTACGTCCACGTAACAATGACGTCAGTATTTGCCTCCTCTTGCTTTCCACGGACTACTTCCGGGTTTACACTGTTGAACAATGCAGTCAATCAGTCACTAAACCATCATTGTATTCTTAGCCATTATAATTGCTATTCTTATTCTTAATTCTCATCATCAGCATCATAATCGTCATCACCATATTATTACTATCATCTCATCATCATCTATGTTGTCATTAGTAGTGTAGTAGTAGTTAGTAGTAGTAGTAGTAGCAGTAGCAGCAGTAGTAGTATGTATATAGTGTTAGTAGTAGGTATATTGTAGTAGTGTAGTAGGTAATATAGTAGTAGTAGTGTAGGTAATTTAGTAGTTAGTGCGTAGCAGTATAGTGAGTTCGTATCATCATCGTGGGCATGACAGATGATTATTTCTGGCTGAGGCAACATTGACACGAGTCACTAACCCGTCTTTTCCTATCTGTAGCTTTATCTTTCCCGTCCCCAAAACAAACTCGGTACTCATTTGCCGATGGACTGGGGCCTTGTGTTCAGAGCCACGTCAAATCACCAGCCAATCAGATGTCGCTGATCTTGTGACCAACTCTGATAGGGCACTGGCTTTTTACTTTGTTTTCGTTTTTTTTTTTATATGTACTTGTGTCTTCGTGCATGTATCGTGTGTGTGTGTGTGTGTGTGTGAGTGTGTGAGTGTTGTGTGAGGTGTTGTGTGTGTGTGTGTTGTGTGTGTGTGTGTGTGGTGTGTGTGTGTGTGGTGAGTGAGTGAGTAGTGTGTGTGTGTGTGTGTGTGTGTGTGTGTGTGTGTGTGTGTGCGCGCGCGCGAATGTGCGTGTGTGTGTTTAGCATTCCATTTTTCTAGGAAGCTGTACGCATGTTGTTTTGCCCACACTTTAAGAGGTATCTTCTTGCACCGTTTTGCATACTGTCTTTAGGAGGTGTGTATACTTGTTTTTTTCGTATTTCCAAACATCATCGGGGACTGACATGTCTTACAGACCTTTCAAATGCATATATATGATGGAGCGCCGTGTGTGCACACACGGGATATATTTAGGCACTGACAGATCTATGTGAATGCTGACCTGGACGATTAGGGCTTTTCCCACCATGCGGGAAGTAGCTAGACAAGATCGAACCTTCCACTCCCGCACCATATCTACCAACTGCAAAAGCTTAACCTTTGAGTCCATCACCTTATCTACCAGCCTCCTGTAGGAAGCTGGTGGATAGGGCGAGTGAGTTAAAGGACACAGCTGGTGGGTAGGGTGAGGAAGTCAAAGGGGTAAACCTTATGACTGAAGTCTGATGCCTTACCCGTTTGTCACTCCCGTTTTGCCGTGGCAATCGTTTACCCACTGGCTATGAGGTACTCACTGGGCGGCGGGAAACTGTGGCATTGCCTTACCCAGGGTATACAACCCAGAGCTAGAGCATTCGACAGCAGACCGAGAAGTGCACGGCGAGATCAGGTTTTTTTCCCCTTTTTTTTGTTTGTTTTTTAACGCGGGTTGTGTGGTTCAGTTGGTAAAAGTCCTGCATTCAAGATTTGAACGTTCCGTATTCAGTTTCAAGCCAGAACATAAAACACGACCTGTTCGCTGTCCATCTGAAGTTGACATGCCAATCATCTGGTGGTGTCAGCTTAGTTTTTCATAGGTGCCCTTCCCCTCCCCCTGCTTTGCCTTCTTCCAGCATCCATTTCAACAAAGATTGTGCCAGTTTTACTCACGTTCAAAATGTGGCGTCAGTTATCACCAGCAGAATTTGGCGGAACGCACGTGGACTTGTCCAAGCACGATGAATCCTTAAATTCTACAAATACACTCTCTTGTCACTGGCTTGTCCAGTAAAGCTACGGATCTAGTTTCACACTCCTAGAGTTTGACTGTTTATGCATTCAGTTTAAGGGAACTGACCAAGAAATAGTGTCAGTGGGGGACTCTAATAGCTCAACTGACTGAGCGTCAGATTTACATGCAAATGGTAGGTGTGTTCGGACCGCGAAGTGCACTACATGTAGAACTGACTTTCTTACTGCCCATTTTAACATTATCGTTCTGTTGGTATCAGAATTACATTATTCTGTTGATATCGGAATAAGAGTAGTTAAGTCCTCATAGTCATACCCCTTTCTTCCCTGGGGTTGTTATCCCCGTCAGCCGTATCATCTAGGGTGGGTGATGATTTAAAGCTGAACCAGAGGTGGCTCTTTTCTACCCAGGACTGTTGGGGGCTGGAACCATCTTCCCAACGAAACAGTAGAGGCAGCAACAGTCGATGCTTTTGTGTCGCGAGCCTCCGCCCAACAGTGAGTTTCTGGACACCACGTGGCCCTTTCGGTAACGGATTTCAGCAATGTCCACGGACAATGAGAATAATGAAATGATCGAGCTTACGAATGGACTGTGTCTACACACCCCCCCCCCCCCCCCTTTATGTGCCGGAATGATCATCCTCAAGATCGTGGGCACCAAAAGAAAGGAAAGGAAATCAAATTGATTAAGCGATTACGTATCTGACCGTAGGATGCGATGAGCAACATGACATGCAGGCGATAGGAAACGACATACCTGTAAGAAGTTCGTTGTCGACGTTTTCTTCTCGATCTTCTTTAAGGGAAGATGTGATTTGGTCTTGAGTCTCCGCAACATCCCTTAGGCAATGCGCAACATCGTTGAGGAAAGAAAAATAAATGACGTATTTAAAGTCCCATGTCATTCCTTTATTATCCGTATGTTCGGTAAGACTTGAAGATCTTGCTAGTCAGTAGAGCTCACGCGCAGGGTTAAGGCGTTGCCATGAGTCTATTTGAGGTTTTCAATGTATGGTATCAGAGACGTCAGTACATACAAAAATTATTTCCAGTGAGTAGACCGCTTCCTGGAGATACAGTGAAACAAAATATACATGTCGCCATTACTGCCAGTTTAAATGTGATCAAAATTCAACAAAACATCCGGCGTGTTAGATGATCCACTGTGAACTGGTTTGAACTGTCGTGACTCGGTTTACTGAACCACGTGAACACTCTACTTGAGGCAAGGAATTCACGTGCACATTATCCCACCTCCTGCACCAACCCCCATCAACACCCCACACCCCTTTCTTTTTTTTCCTCAAGAGACAGTCGCGAATATGTGCCTGTCTCTGATTGTTTTGTGTATTTGTGTTTAACCCTTTGACTCTCGCACCTTTTCTACCAACTGCAAAAGTTAACCCTTTGATTCCCTCATCCTATACATCATCTTCCTGTAGAAAGCTGGTGGATAGGGTGAGGGAGCCCCTCATCCAAGGCCTCAAAGGGTTAAGGTTTTGATTTCTTGCATAGTTGACAGTGTAGGATGCTGATGGACAGGGTGAGGGAATTCAAAAGGTTGAAGCCCAGCCGACCGCACAGAGCCATATCAGTGTTACATCCATCTCAACAGATACACAATACCTCACTGTGGAAAAACTGGAAAAGAAAATCAAGTATACTCTGTATATATTAATGCAATTGAGTACATGTCTCAAAGGATATGCCCCAGGCGTTGACCATTCTGTCCATTTTATCACCGGGGAGGGGGAGGGGAGGGTGGTTAAAACAATCTGCATACAAAGTTAAGAAAACTATGGACACTAAAACATATATTCAATGGGATTAATTACCTCACACTGGTTCCGCACATCACATCGTACTATCATTGTCATTCCCAATATATGATTTCAAACTGGTAAATAATGAACAGACAGCGAATGAAGGTTCTGCGGGGATTTTAATTCAGGCATTTATTTCGCTACAGACGTTCCAGGAAAAAAAATTCGCTGAAACTCATTGGAAAATGTTTTTGATATCTAATGCCTTGTTTTAAGATCAGCAGAAGAACCGAAGACGTTCTGGAAGTTCACAGTAAGTTGATGCAGATGAGGAAGAGTTTGATAAGATGCCGCAATACAAAAAGATTCAGTTTGTCAAGAACAACATAGCCTTGAAGTCCACTCTGCATGTCGTTATTCAAACACATGTCCAATGTGAAGCATAGAGCAAAATCAGCAACCTGGTAAGTTCGTGAAAACCTCTCCTGACGACAGTGAAGGGATAAAAGATTGGTAGGTTTGAACTCTTTACCCGCCATGGGAGCTTATCCAAATGCATTCTTCAGAGCATTCTTGAAGGAGAGGGATGCTAACATCAACAGATAAAGAAAATGTTGGATAGCATCATCATCATCATCAGGTGCCCTGCCGCATGGCGTTGGCGACCATGGACTTCCAACCATCTCTATCTCTCGTTGCCCCTAGCATCTCCCCACCCTCCTCATCCCTAGCCACTCTGCAAGTCCGTCCAGCATTCTCTCCCTGGGTCTACCTGGTGCTCTCTTTCCCTCCAGCTTTCCTGTCGTGACCAGGTGCTCCAAATCCCCTTCCTCATAAAATGGCCTATAAATGTTGCCTGTCTTTTCCTAATCTTCCTTATGATGATCTACGTGTGTCTGCCTCCATCAAGACTGTCTCGTTTGTTTTCTTTGCTGTCCATGGAACTCTCAACATTCTTCTGAGAAACCACATCTCGGCTGCGTCAATCTTGCTCTGGCTTTGCTTGCTTGGATGGCATATGTAAAGAAATATGCAGACCTCACAACCACTCACCACGTAACCCCAGACACAGAAACTGGTTTTTGTCCCTTGATACTTCAGCCTTTCAGTTTCCCAGCCCTCTGTTGTGCTGTCCAGTTCAACAAGTCGAAGAACTAGAGAAGAAGCAGAAAAAGAAGAAAAGAAGAGAAGAAGGATCAAGATAGTGACTTGACAAAAACCAAGCGATGGACTAGGCTGACCTTCTACTAAAGCCACAGTACAGTTCAAGAGCTCCAGAAAGGGTTACAACGCTGTGTCAATTCGTAAATGATTTTCAGATATCGTGCTACACGTCCGATGATTAAAAATAAAGAGTGAGTGAGAGGAGAGAGAGAGAGAGACAGACAGAGAGAGACAGAGAGAGACAGAGAGACAGAGAGAGAGACTGACAAACAGAGACAGAAGCAGAGACACAGACAGAGACAGAGAGACAGAGACAGAAAGCGAGAGACAGAGACAGATAGGGAGAAAGAGAGATGTTGATTTTGTTTAACTTTTCAAACTTTTCCCCAAGCACCTAACAAACACATAACGCAAGTTACAAGAGCGCTTCAAGTTTCTTGTTCAGGCCATACAGAAGAAAAATAAGAAGGAACAAACCGTTTAATCTGTCCACGTGCCACAGCAATATTACGGTGCAAATGTCAGGAGAAAAACTATCGACCCATTGATGCAATGATCCTGTTTCACACTTTCTGGCAGCTGAGGTCTCTTGGAAATCTGCCCTGACAGTGTAAGTATGGAAATATACGTGTTTCTAAGATTATTAAATATATACATATATACATATATATATTTGTGTGTGTGTGTGTGTGTGAGTGTTGTGTGTTGTTGTTTTTTGTGTGGGCGTGGTTGTGCGTGCGTGCATGCGTGTGTGTGTGTGCGTGTGTTTGTTCATCTGTGTGTCTTGTGTGTTGTGTATTTTGTTGTGTTGTGTTGTGTTGTGTTGTGTTGTGTTGTGTTGTGTTGTGTGTGTGTGTGTGTGTGTGTGTGTGTGTGTGTGTGTGTGTGTGTGTGTGTGTGTGTGTGTGTGTGTGTGTGTGAGTATATTTGCATGTACGTATGTTCGTATGTCTATATGTATGTGTGCGTGTGTACGCGTATATATGAGTGTGCGGGCGTAATGCATGCATGCGTGCTTGTGTGCTTGTGTCTGTATGTGTTATTAATTGTGTGTGTGTGTGTGTGTGTGTGTGTGTGTGTGTGTGTGTGTGTGTGTGTGTGTGTGTGTGTGTCCGTGTGTGTGTCCGTGTGTGTGTGTGTCGTCGTTCTTTGATTTAACGTCTTTTCACTATAAGTGATATTAGATGGTGTGTGTGTGGTGTGTGTGTGTGTGTGTGTGTGTGTGTGTGTGTGTGTGTGTGTGTGTGTGTGTGTGTGTGTGTGTGTGTGTGTGTGTGTTTCTTTCGTGTCATTTCAGGTTTTACGAGGAAATATATCACAGCACTCTACCAAGTGCCAGTAAATGAAATCGCGGCAGACGCAGCCTCAGGTGCCATGATTGCCAGAGTTCTGAAAAAACCAGGCTGGAAAGGCCTGAGTAGGCGCCAGGACTTGATGATGTTCTGCAGGCTGCCATAGATACTACGGGAGAGGCGCGCCTGGAGAAGCTGACATCCCTGCACCAGTACATGAGACACACTGAAAAAATGTTCCGACACTATAGATATGCTATGATCATGTACATTTACACTGGGAAGGGTGATAAGATTTCGTGCGATAATTATCGTGGGACATGCCTCCTGTGTATTGCGGGAAAGCGCCATACTAGATTCATCTTTGACACGAGTCATCCGAGTACGCGAGTCTATCATTTTTGAGTCTTGTTTGTGTTTTTGTTGCTGTTGCTGTTTTTGTTGTTGTTGTGCTGCTGCTGTTGTTGCCGTCGTCGTTGTTGTTGCTACTGATGCTGCTGTTGTTTTCCCGTTTTCTACTGTACTGTATTAGCAACGAAGGTAGGACAAATCTTCACTGCTATGTTGACGATGGGGACAATAATCATGATATTATGGAGTTCCATTCTAGTTTGAGATTCCGTGAGAGTATCATATTCATGCTTACTTTTATAATATAGCCTGGCATCATCTTGACTCAAGAGGTACAGACAATGTTGGCCAGGAAATTTGAACAACATCGTCAATAACGAATCCGTGCAGTGAATGAGTTTCGTCTGTGTTCACAGCCTTCCCAATGAGTACAGGTACACTTAACACTTAGTAGAGTTGATTAGGGGGGGGGGGGGACTGATTAGGTGGAGGAGCACAAACAAAACAAACAAACAAAAACAAAAAACAAAAAAAAAGAAATAAACCCAAATGATTTCGAAACATCAACCTTCAGAATACTTTAGAATATTTTATTACACCTTTAGAATATTTTAGAATACTGTATTACTCAAGGACAGTAGCGTTAGATTCCACAGGACCTGTCTTATAGCTAATACCAATGGTGTAGTCCATTGTGCTAAGCACGGCACCGCTGTGATTCGTCTCATTCCTGAGTTTTGGCTTTTATGGAGAGACAGGACACCTACGACAAGCTGCTTACCACTCCATCAGAAGTTTCACGAGCAGGCCAAGTCATGAACATGGTGATCGTAGCTGTGACAACACCATACGATACCTTTAAACAAAAAGGCCAATGATAGATATTGCCAAGGTTTGGTTGCTCTCAGAAACTTGTCTCCTTAACTGCATCTTTGAAAAGCTTGCTGGCCGTGGTGCAAGACAATGTGGATACAAACGAACCTTGAGTAGTGCAGAAAAAGGGAGTGGAACAGAGAAGCATTCCGGTACCCACGGTTTTCTCCACCCTCTTTGCAATAATGCTGATTGACAGATTGACAAGCTTTGACAGGGTGGAGGGGGGGGGGGGGGGGGGGAGAGCGTGTACATTTAATTCCACCAGAATGTGAAACTCTTTATTCTGTGGAGACGCCAAACCAAGACCAAAGTGCTCGAGATTGTATGCTGTCTAGAAATACGTTGCCCTTACAATTAGCCACAACAATACACTTTGTTACAGTAACAGGAACTCAGGCCTACAGTTTACCACCATATTCGATCGTCATCAACAACCAGAAGACTGTGTATGGATTCTGCTATTTGAGAAGTACACTGAGCAGCGGCGGATGTCTTGATACAGAGGCAACTCTGAGCATGTCCAAGGCTAGCTCTGCCTTTGGAAGGCTGAGCAAGAGGTCGCAGCAAGACCGTGGCATCAGACCGGCCACAAAGTTTGTTGTGTACAGAAATTGCCCTGCTGTTCTGCTACAAGGACACTGTACTGCTGCAAGACTTGGACTACCTCCTATTAACACATTTAACTGGTGGAACAGTTCCATTAAAATGTCTGCACTATCACATGACAAGATCGAGTTTCAGACTTCCAAGTTCTGAGGAAGTGTTACATAGAAAGCATTGAGTGTTTACTCATTAAGTGCCAGCTTTACTGTTCATGATACGTTGTCCGGATGGAAGGTGATAGCATTCAAAAGAACCTCATGTGTGGAAAGCTGAAGTAAGGACACCGAGACAAGAGAAGGGTACTAACTCCATAGAAGAATACTGTGAAGGAGAACCCTGTTAACAACACCACCAGCACTGCCAACTGGGAAAACGCTGTCCACAGCAGAGCCAGCTGGTGGCACACGGAGCATAGTCTGCTTTGAGCAATGCAGAACCTGAGGAGGCAAAACCTGGGACAATGGAACTTTCTCCCATGCAGTGTCTGCAGAAGAATATGTGCCCACTGGTTTGGTTTTCTATCACACATGTAGACCCACACGAGGAGCTGATAGCCAGTATGTCTATCGTCCGCTAGATTAGACAGTCCTCCACCAGTGGTACAGTAAGTGACCAGGATTTGGGGAGGGGGAGCAGTACCAGCCCACTATGTTCCTGTCTGTTGTGGAGAAGGGCCTGCTTCACCTAAAAATCACTTGTCAGTCCAACCTTTCTCCCACTGGACAAAGCAACAGGGAAGTTTAAGTCTTTTTCCCTAATTTTGTATTTGGTGTTTGCTTGTGATCTTACATTGACGCTTGACAAAGGCCAGTTGGCCGAAAATTTGCGCCTGTCTTGTCTTGTTGTATCAAATACGCGTTCTGATTCTATTTTCGTGTTTTTCTGGTTCGTTTCTCTGTGCGCCATGTCTCTTTTTCCCGTCTATTTCGTGCCCTGGAAGATGATCTGAAAGAAATCATGTGATCCTATTATTTCACCCATATCATATCAGTTTGTCGCAGTACTATCGATATCAATATTCAGTTTCGATTCAGAAGATGAATGACAGTTCTACAGACTTCTTCACAGAATTAGTGTAGGTGATACCAAGGATTTTTTTTAAATTTGATAAGATGTCTTCATCTTGAATATATCTTTGTAATTCCGCTGCAAGTGCATAGTATAAACATGCATTCATGAAGATGCGTACAAAACATCATTTTGATAATGCTGCTTTAGTCTGTCCAGACAGACTTTAGCATCGTCAGTATAGCTGTCATTTGGGACGCTTCTGTAGCTTGTCTTCTCCTGTTGTTTTTGACATTTTTCTTCTATCCATACATGCAGTAATGCATCCATGCATTGGTCCCTGCATTCATTCATCCATCCATGCATCCATGCATCCATGCATCCACCCATCCATCCATCCATCCATCCATCCATCCATGTATCCATACATCTACCTACCCGTCCATCCATGCATGCATGCATCCATCCATCCGTCCGTCCGTCCGTCGTCTGATTATTCGTGGAAAGACACAAAATTGAATAGATCCCAAATCAGACTCACGTCTGATTGTGAAGATCACTTCACAGACACTAAATTGAGCAGGAAATGAACAGCTGTACAATGACCCAAGTGCCCATCGCTATAAAACGTAGTGCCCACGATGTCCACCCAACCTTATTAAGCAAATGGCCATGGTGTAGGGTATGGGTTCTGTCTTGAAAAATCTGATCAGCTAACCATATCAGTATCACATTTTATGTGTTCTATTTCTAAGCTCGATGTCATTATCTTTCTGTGAATTGCGGTGTCCATTCATCATGGTTAGATCTGTATGAATGGCAGTGTCCAGTTTCTGGCAGAATTACGTTAAGTGGGTGAATGGTCAGTGTGAATGTGTTGCCCATTGCCTTCTCTGTATTTGATTCATTTCTGCCTTTGGTTCATGTTCGCATATCCCCTCTCTTCCTTTCTGTTTCTTTGTCCCTGAATCCACATACCCCACCTCTCTCTCTCTCTTTCTTTCTTTCTGTCTTTTTGT
>CM060314.1:32797813-32805313 GCA_030674185.1 Monoplex corrugatus | reverse complement strand
GTAAACCATAGTCTAGGATGGGCCTCAAGACCTGGCCAGCTCGTGGGTTTATGTGCAGGTTTAAGAATTGTGCACAAGACACATGTGACGTTAGTGCTTATGTAATTCGTTCCGAGCGCGGAGACATCATCTTGAGAAACTGAAACTGAATCTGAAACATGGATCTCCTTCAACGATATGACGTCAGTTTTTTAATCATAAGATGGATTGTAGCTGGAAAACCCCCCTGAATGGGTGGCAGTTCTGTGATTTGGAGTCTGATGTTCAGCACTTTGTAACCTCTCCATGGGACTTCCTGACTGTCTTCACCCATACATTTGACACATGATTCCATCCCCACCCTCACTGACCTGTGCCCACAGAGGGCGGCCCCCATTTCATTCCCGCCCAGTCCATGACAGCAGGCTAGTCATCGTGTGACACAGCACCGCCATGAAGCGGTCTGTGATGTCGGCACAAGGTTGTGAATGATTCAGTGAATGGCATTAATAGTCACGTCTGTCATGACACGCACGGGGCGGCTCGCTCTTTTGTTTTGATTGAAGCATCGACTCCGATGTGTCATGTCTCCATTTCAACTCCACTCCACAACATGAAAGTCCTTTTTCTCCCTTCGCAAAATATTTCATTTACCAATGACGATGTTAGCCATGCTAGTAACGATAAAAAGTCAGAAATGGATGAAATAATTATGCAGTAAGAGAGAACAAAGTTTAAAAGAGACAGACAGAGAGAGAGGGGGGGGGAGGAGAGAGAGGGGGGGAGATAGACGGAGACAAAGTGATACAAACAGACAGCTTGACAGACAGACGGAGACAGAGACAGAAATGAGAGTCACAAGAAAAGGGGTATTGGACACTGGATATTTCATTCAAATAGGCCATAGACTTTCGCAAAGGTTCGTAAACAATACACATTTACATTCATCACAAAAATATAAACAAATACAGTAAAACAAACAACAAACAAACAAGCAAACAAAACACAGAGAAACAAACAAGGAATCAAGCAAACAAAGAAGAGACAGACAAAAAACAAATATACAAAAAACAAACAAACAAACAAACAAGCATACAAACAATTATTATCATGATTCAAGTCTAATTAATTTTGGAATGCCATCTAAACAAATAGCTTTCAAATCGTTTAAAATTAGTACAACAGACACTAAAACGCATTTCATGTCTGATGGAACGTTGAACAAAACGACAGTTTACATTTTGCTCTCAGTCTGACGAGGGTTCGCTGAACCGATCAGGCCTAACAAAAAGTAAGTGAAATTCCTTGATGGATAATATTCGTTTAGGCGTGATATATGTGTAAATTATAATAAGATTGTGCCTATTATAATTTCACAAAAACAATGGTCATAAAACCTTTATATTACTTTCATGTATAGACGAGAAAATCAAGTACATTTTAAACATACTGGTATGTTTATACCTATGTGGAATTTTGTCAGTTTTCAAATCGTTAAAATTAGTACAACAGACACTAAAACGTATTTCATGTCTGATGGAACGTTGAACAAAACGACAGTTTACATTTTGCTCTTTAGAATATGTGTACCTTTGCGAATATATTGGGATGACCGGGTTGCCATATTTGAGAAAGCTTGTAACTAAATGTGGCTTTGTAGGAATACATGCTGTAAATGTACTGTAAGAAGAAAAAACATTGCCGTTGCGTATGTGACTGTCCCATCCTTGGCAAGATTAATCAGTCTTATACTGTTACATTTCTGCCAAGATTAATCAGTATTCAACGTACGCAATTTGGGGTGTGTTGTGGTGTTTAGTGATGTGGCGTGGTGTGACGTAGTGTGTACATATGTGTGTGTGTGTGTGTGTGTGTATGTGAGAGAGAGAGAGAGAGAGAGAGAGAGAGAGAGAGGGACAGATAGACAGAAAGAGAGAGAGAGAGGGACAGATAGACAGAAATAGAGAGAGAGAGGGGTAATAATAATTAATAATAATTACAATATTTATATAGCGCAAAATCTTGATAAAATCAAATCTAAGCGCTGAAGCAGACACACACGCAGGCACGCACGCCCGCACACACACGCACGCACACACACAGACACACACACACACACACACACACACACACACACACACACACACACACACGCATGGCTATAAATGGGGAGAAAGAATAAAAGCAATAAAAGCAAGAATAAAAGCAATGGAAAATTATAGAGAGCATAGCATACAATTATATATTATAACCATGTGATTCCCTCCGAGCGGAGACAGGCTGCAGAGGGGAGGGTTGAGTGAGGTTAGGATTTTATGCAGGAGAGAAAAGGTGAGTTTTGAGAGCGGACTTGAAGGAGACAAAAGTAGGTTGCTGACGGACTGAGAGAGGAAGTTTGTTCCAGGAGAGTGGACCAGAAACAGAGAAGGCTCGTGGACCATAGGTATTGAGCTTAGTGCGTGGAAAGCGAAGAGTCAGAGGATCAGAGGCAGAGCGGAGGGTACGTGAGGGAACATAGATCTCAAGTAGGCTTGACAGGTAATCGGGGGCTGCGTTATTGAGGCTTTTGTAGCACATGGTGTCTAGTTTGTACTGTATGCGCTTTGATACAGGGAGCCAGTGAAGTTGTGCCAGGAGAGGAGATATGTGGTCAGCTTTTTTCTTTTTGAGTACAAGGCGTGCAGCATTGTTTTGAATGCGCTGTAGGATGTGAATGGTGGAGGCAGGAAGACCAGACAGGAGTGAATTGCAATAGTCAATGCGAGACATTATGAAGGAGAGAACGAGTTTTGCAGTTGTTTCGACAGAGAGATACTTCCTGATCAGCTTTATACGATGGAGATGATAGTAGCAGGATCTGGCAGTTTGAGAAACAAAGTTGTTCATGGAGAGGGTAGAGTCAATGCAGACACCAAGGTTTTTAGCTGAATCAGAAATTGGGACTGATGTGTTACATAATGGGAGAGAAAGAGGAGGCAGCTGAGAAAGTTTCTGACGGGTGCCAATGAGGATAGCTTCTGTTTTGTCGTCATTAAGCTGAAGAGAGAGACACACACACACACACACATACAGACACACAGACAGACAGAAAAAGATAGACAGACAGGCACACACACAAACAGACACACAGACTCACAGACACAGACCCACAGTCAGACAGAGACAGACAGACAGACAGACAGACAGACAGACAGACTGAGAAACGGAGAGCGATCAATCAGGCATGGAGAAACAAGGAAGCTAAGGACACGGTGACTCACGCTGACCATTTGTCTCGCTTAACACAATCAAGACAGCGACTGGACACTGCAATTTACACAAATTTGATACAGAGGAACTGGACACCGCATTTCATACAAATATAACGACATTGGTGTCCACAGATAGGATACAGGAAACAAGATCCCATCACGCTCATTGGCTACGCACGATTCGCCTGACAGAATCCATATCCTGTATCATGAGCCTTTGCTTGATTAATCACGTGAGGTGAACATTGCGGACTGACGGATGTTACCGTGCAGCTTATCATGAAGTGCCAAAGTGACTGGCTCTTTGCCTGGCTGTTGTTCTGTCTTTTCCTAATCTGCTCGATTTAGCGTCTGTTAGATGGCTCTCACAGATAATATATGTAAACTTTACTCTAACATTTCTCTTTACGAATATGTCTGTCTGTGATTGGGTGAATGAATAGATGGACGGTGGACAGTAGTTTAAGTTTCAATTTCAGTTTTTCAAGATGACGTCTCCGCTCCCGGAACGATTTCCGTATGCACTAACGTCACAGATACCATGTGTATGGTGATCATGGCACAAGCGTTAAGCTTACATACATGTATAAACCCATGAGCTGGCTAATCCGACTGGACAATAGAAAACATGATAGTTAATTCGGAAAGGAAAGACAAAAACAAACAAACAAACAAGCAAAACTACATACACAGATACAAACAAACGCACAAACAAACAAACAAACAAACATACAAATAGAAAGGGATAAGACAATACATTTTTATCTTAATAAAAAAATATAACTTATAAATTACAAAAACAGAACTCTGCAGCACATACACAGACAAGTGAGCTGGCTATACATGGAACAAGAAAAACAACGTGTTCTCTTCAGGAAGTCATCAGTCTCTTTGTGACAGCTGTGCCGTGATACCAGTGTCGAGTTTCTACATTTCAACCCCGTGTCTGTCTCTACTTGCTTCTTCAAATTACCTTTATAAAAAAAACAAGAACAACAGCAGCAGCAAAGACGAACAGAGAAACAATCAATTCAACAACAAAAAGAAAAAACAAAACAAAACAAAAAAACAACAAAAAACAAGTAAGCAAGCAAACAAAAACAATCAAAGAAAAAAACGAAATACAGACCATGGAAATGTAGGCAAGTTCTGCGTTTTCGAGGAAAAATAACAAAACAAACAAACAACCAAACAAACAAACAAACAAATAAGTAAAAACAAACAAACAACAAACAAAGAAACAAACGGGCAAACAATCAAGCAAAACAAAACAAACTTATGAACAAATGTGATAGTGCACATAATTTTCTACAAGTTTGTTTGTTTCTGGAACTTAACACGATCTAACCATTGATGTTATAACACTACTTGCTGAATATTACATTCATAAATGAAAACTATACAAATGGAAACTATGTGTAATCGCATTTCTCAGACCAAGGCTATATAAACGATATAAAATGTAAAAGTATAATGCCAGAACAGCCGCGATGCAAACATAATTTACTGTTAAATGGAACAATGGAACCTTTACTGTTAAATGGAACCTCTAAATTATCATGTTAACAGAAACATGTAACATATTTTTTAGTAATATTTGCTCCTGAGCAGCTCAGTATTATTGAAATGCTATGTTTCAACCTGATCCTTCTCCTTGTACACCTATTTTCAATTGTTAGTGTCTGTTTCTTAACTAATGGGGTTACGTTTTATACAGGACCTCTGTTATTAGATAATACTTTATCCATAAAAGAATGTGAGGAAACGTCCCTGCCTTTTTGTATTGGAATAGCTAGAACAAAAAGTACCTAAAGTATAAAACAAACGTGAAGGTAGGATTACGTAAAACCATAGGATCATACTGAAAGTTTTATTTTGTACATGCTTTTCTTCATGATGAATAAGACGTATTGTGCGCTTGTCAGTCTGTTAAAACTGTTAAATAAAGCAGGTAGGAGATAGGAGGCGGACAATTCCATTATTGTGCAGTCCACCGAAATCTGTCGGCAATTATCTTCCATATTCCCTGAGCAGAACAAACGAGACAGTCATGAAGGAGGCAGACACACGCAGATCATAAATAACGAAGATTAAAAAAGGACAAGCAACTTTATAGAACATATTATGCAGCAAGAGAAGTTAGAGACAACAGGAAAGCTGGAGGGAAAAAGAGTGCCAGGCAGAACAAGGGAGAAAATACTGGACGATCTTGCAGTGTTGCTGAGGACAGAGAGATTGGGAGTTGTACTTGCAGTGACAAGGGATAGATTCGTATAATGGGCCATGATCGCCAGCGCCATGCCTCAGTGTATATGATGCTGATTCCCAGAGCCTCTGAATAGTCCGCTGGGATTTAAACTATAATGATGACGGATGATGATGATGATGATGATGATGATGATGATGATGTTGATGGATGGTGGATGATGATCATCATCATCGTCATCACCATAATAGTAATAATAATAATGATAATAATAATGACAAGAACCATAATAATAATAATAATAAACAATGATGATGATCATGATGAAAATTGTAGTGATGCTCAATACCTATGGTCCACGAGCCTTCTCTGCTTCTGGTCCACTCTCCTGGAACAAACTTCCTCTCTCAGTCCGTCAGCAACCTACTTTTGTCTCCTTCAAGTCCGCTCTCAAAACTCACCTTTTCTCCTCCGCATAAAATCCTAACCTCACTCAACCCCCCCTCTGCAGCCTGTCTCCGCTCGGAGGGGAACCACATGGTTATAATATATAATTGTATATGCTATCCTCTCTATAATTTTCCATTGCTTTTATTCTTGCTTTTATTGCTTTTATTCTTTCTCCCCATTTATAGCCATGCGTCTGTGTGTGTGTGTGTGTGTGTGTGTGTGTGTGTGTGTGTGTGGTGCGTGTGTGTGCGTGCGTGCGTGCGTGCGTGTGTGTCTGCTTCAGCGCTTAGATTTGATTTTATCAAGATTTTGCGCTATATAAATATTATAATTATTATTATTATTATAAACCCCCAAGCGCCGGCAAGGTAAGGAGATAGGAAGTGGGGAGGGAGGGATTTGTGCAACACTAAGCTGACATCATGAGAACGACAGAGAAACAATCGGATGTGATACTGGGGGCAGGGATTGAACTTGAGATATCAGATCTGGAGTCCACGGCTCTGTCAAAAGAACCATCAGCCCGTATTAATGAAACGACACACACACACACACACACCACACACACACACACACACGCACACACACACGCACGCACACACACACACACACACACACACACACACACACACACACACATACACACACACACACGCGTGTAGAGATAGAGATAGAGACATAAAGAGAGATAGAGATTTAGAGGCGGAGATAGAGGTGATGTTTATCAACATTAATGTTGTTTATCCGTAATTGTCTTTTAAGAATTGGTTTATCTCGGTATTTCACAATTCAAATATAAGACAAACTTAATTTGACTGATGCCTTCTGTCACGGAACATCAAGTGGTTTGATAAGTCTCTCTCCACAAGGCCAATATAACTGCCACCTTTCGTCATGGAACAGCGAGTGGTTTGATAAGTCTCTCTCCACAAGGCCAATATGACTGCCACCTTTCGTCACGGAACAGCGAGTGGTTTGATAAGTCTCTCTCCACAAGGCCAATATAACTGCCACCTTTCGTCATGGAACAGGTGTGGTTTGATAAGGCTCTGGCCACAAGGCCAATATAACTGCCACCTTTCGTCATGGAACAGCGAGTGGTTTGATAAGGCTCTGGCCACAAGGCCAATATGACTGCCGCCTTTTTTCAGATCAGCGCGTGGTGTAATAAGGATCCACTCTGACCAGAAGGCCAGTATGAGTGCCACCTTTTTGTCAGATCAGCGCGTGGTTTGATAAAGCTATGGCCACAAGGCCAATATGACTGCCATCTTTTGTCAGATCAGAACATGGTGTGATAAGGCTCCACTCTGACCACAAGGCCAATATGAACGGAAAGTACAGACTGACGTCTCCACACACACGAGTACCAAACAGGTAAAACATGTAAGCGATGTCACCTCTATCAAGTAGACTACGTGTATGCGTACCTGGCCGACAAAGCTACAGTTTCTTTGAGCAACAAGTCCCATGGTAACCGGCGTCAATAAGAAAAGAACAAAGAAACAAAAAAGCTATAGTCTTTGCCAGATGGGGCCTAAACGTGTAGACGACGAAAGAAAGACGACGAAAACGAATCCCAAGTGTAAGACATGATGTGTTTGTTTAATGCCT